>JASTWF010000521.1:0-128720 GCA_030390025.1 Squalus acanthias
CCCCCCCCCCAGCCCCACAGCGATTGATAGCGTTCCAGTCTTCTGGTCGTTGGATGCGCCAGGCGGGTAAGGCAGGGGGCCCCACTCAATTTCCGCTCCGGGGCGCCACAAGGGCGTTGCACCATGTAAAGACGTCACAATCTGCGCGCGCAGGTGGTCGCAGCGGTAAAGTTTAGCGCCGCCGCACAATCTCTAGTTAAGTTCCCGAGCGGCGCAAACATCGCTGCGCCCGGGCGTTAGCGGCTTTGCGCCCCATTAGCGCCCTCTTAAGGCGCTAACGGGAGGCGCAACCAACTGAATTTTTACCCCTATGACTCTATATTGGGTTCGAAAGGAGTTCTGTATACATTGCAGGAACTCCATACCCTTGTCCCCTTTATCTACCTCTTCTGTCCAGTTAATATCGGTATAGCTGAAATCCCCTGTGATTATGATACTTTGTGTTTTAATCATTTCCCTAATGTGTCTGTATATTTCTTCCTCCACATCCCTTCAACTATTAGTGGTCTGCAGACTACGCCTATTAGTGTGACTGATCCTTTTTTTTCTTTTTTCTGTGTCCATATGAATTCTATTCTTGTCTTGCATCAACTTTTTCTACTGCCATTATGTTATCCCTAATATGTGCAGCTACTCCACCTCCCCTTTTCCCCACCTTGGACAGCCATCTGAATCACGCTTCCTTGGTCTGCATTGTGGCTTGCTCCTTGCAGTCCTTCTCATTGTACTCACAGGTAGCGAGTACATCGTACCTGTTGGACAGGACCAGTGTCTCAACCTTTCTAAATCCCCACTACCCGTCTCCCTAACAGTCACACCCTCCATTTCCTGAACCTGTGCTTTCCTCTGGGGTGTGATTGTATTGTGGATAAAACTGCCCAGAAATTCCTCCCCCTCCTTCATGTGTCAGTGAGCGGGAGAGATTCGTCATGGAGACATCTCCTGCAGACGTGTTTGCTCGGCACAGTCCCGCTGTCCACAAAGTCCCACATTCTACAGTCCAGGCACATAACATGCCCTGCCATTTCTTAGTATAGCCTTATTTTATTTATTTAATTAGTTAAAGTCTTTATTCAAAGATTATTGAGAGTTATATTAATTAGTTTAACGAGTTAGGCTATATATTTTAAACAATATGTTATAGTTTCCCGCTCCTACTTTTAACCACTGTCTTAGTTTAGACGGAAAAAACCTTAATACTGTTCAATCAATCACCTACCTGCTGCCCTGTGACGTCACATCTTGTTTCTGTGGGGGAAATCGTGGAAGGTTCCGCCATCGCCGCTGCCTCCGATTAGGTCCGCGCTGTTCCTCCGCGCTCTCCTTTATATCCCGCCACGCCGCTGCTTCTTTCAGTGCAGAAGGAGCGTTATTATGTATCTATCTCCGTGCTGTACCTGCTTTGGGAGTGTTGGCGATACAGTGTAGGGAGAGCATTACTCTCTATCTAACTTTTTCTGTAGCTGCCCTGGGAGAGTTTGATGGGACAGTGTAGAGAGAGTTTTATTTTATATCTTACCCGGCTGCACCTGCCCTGTGAGTGTTTAGTGGAACAGTGTAGAGGAACTTTAATCTGTATATAACCTGTGCTGTACTTGCTCTGCGATTTTTCAATGGGACAAGGCTATTTGTTGTTAACACAGTACTGGGTGATTTATGACAGTGTCCGACTCCTCACTGGGAGAGAAGCATATTGTACACAGAAACCCGGAATACAAAATGAAATACAGATACAGGTTTCGTCATTAAGTTTAAAAGCTGTTGCGTTGTTTGAATATCTATCTGTCCCCGCTGTCTCCGAAGCCTCTCTCAAACATCCGCTGTCTTACTCTGTCCTGCATTTCTCACTCTAGGTCCCTCCCATGTCTCTCATTCTCTTCCTTTCTGTTCCGCTCTCTTGTTCTCTCTCCCTATCTCTCACACTCTGTTTATCTCAGTCCCATCTGTTTCTATCTTTCTCTCTCCCTATCTTTCACTCTCCCTATCTCTCAATCCCCCTATCGCTCACTCAGCCTGTCTCTTTCTCTCTCACCCTCTGTATCACCCTGCTATCTCTCTCTTTCGTCCCTTCTCCTTATCTCTCACAATCTATCGCTCTATTGTCTGCTGTTTTCTTCTTTCTCTCTCCCTTTCTCTCATTCTGTCTCTCTCTCTCAGAAGAACATAATACAATAAGAAATAGGAGCAGGAATAGGCCATGCGAACCCTCGAGCCTGCGCCGCCATTCAATAAGATCATGGCTGATCATCCACCTCAAATGCACTTTCCCGCCCGATCTCCGTTTCCCTTGATTCCACTAGATTCCAAAAGCTATCTATCTCAGCCTTGAATATACTCAAAGACTATGCATTCACATACCTCTGTGGCAGGAAATTCCAAATATTCACAACACTCTTTCTCTCTCTCTTTGCGTCTGGTACTCTACCGCCCGTGTGTGTCTCAGTGTCACCTCCTGAACATGTACAGCACACAGCGGGTAAAATGGTACGATTCACTGCTGCATGGTACTGTATGGATCGTGCATGTCAGTAAAAGCTCCTGTACATGTACAACACACAGCTGGTAATAGGGAACGATTCACACCCGTCTGCTAAAGTATGGCCCGTGTATTTATCAGTATCAACTCCTGTCCATACTATGAACATCAGATAAAAGATAGAGTGAGTGAGAGAGTTGCAGACTAGCCGAGAGCATGAGTGAGAGACAGAGAGGTGAGGTAGACCAGGCTAGAGAGAGCGAGAGAGAGGTGTAATAGGCCAGGCGAGAGAATATGTGAGTGAGTGAGAGAAAGAGGGAGTCTGGTCAGGTGAGGGAGATAGAGGCTGGGTAGCCCAGGCGAGAAAGAGAGAGAGAGAGAGAGAGAGAGAGGTGAGGTGAAGTACACCCGGTGATAGGGAAAGAGAAAGGTAATGTAGGACAGCCGTGAGAGAGAGTGTGAGGGAGGTGAGGTAGGCCAGCCGTGAGAGAGAGTGTGAGGGAGGTGAGGTAGGCCAGGCGCGAGTGTATGTGAGTAAGTGAGGGAGAGAGACAGAGAGAGAAAGATGCTGGCCAGGTGAGCGAGAGAGGACAGGCGAGAAAATGGGTCAGTGGGAAAGAATGAGAGATGTGGCAGGCCAGGTGGAAGTGAATATATTCCTACAGCGTTACTTTGAACAATGTGTTTCTACACTTGTGTTAATATTTATGTTAGATTTGTGGGAGAATTCTATTGCACATTGACTGTCTCTGGTAATGTTTTAATGTGTGCAGGGTTATCAGTGATTCCACAAATATATACATGGGGACTGGGTTTAGATTTAGAGCGGGTATCTCTCCCTCTAATTGTAAATATGAGCCAAGGATCTGTGGGAGGGTTTTATTGATTACCGTCAGACAATTGCAATATAATAGCACCGGCAGAGTGTCTCAGAGAACTGTATTAATATTACCCTGTGGTCTCTGTCAGAGTGTAAATATTTCCGAGGTCAGTGGGAAGGTTTACAGTTCACAGGGTGTCTCTGGCGGTTGGTTATGTTGCACACAGTCTCTCCATGAGTGTGTTGATATTAACATATATCACTGGCCCCGTAGATTGGACAGAATATGAGGTGTGATTTAGTTTTGATTCTGGAAAGTGATTCACATCATTTAATGAATTTTACAATTAGATTAAAGGGATATTTCACCACATTCTTCAACTGCTCTCTGAACCTAGTCTGGGTCACGGCATAAATACAAGTGTTTGTGCAGCAACTCAGGAGCTGGAGCATGAATCCTATTTCTTTAACATAAATAGGTAGAGATACAGACAGATACCACAAATGCCTTATCCGGCTCCATACAGAATACACCATGAAGATTGCCCATAAGAGTATAAAATTCCCTGAGATAACAAACAGTAAAATTATGGATTTCCTTCGGCTCTCCATCTCTGGGTCATTGGGACTCTCCCCACTGCTGTGACCCCGGAGTCTCCTGCGGGCTCTGCTGGCCACTAAAATGTGTCTGACGGTTAAAGCATTGAGCAGCACAATCAGAACAAATGGACACACGGGGTGAGAATATAATGAAAGAGATCGATTGTTGCCCAGTTCCGTGAAATCATAATATCTAATGTTACATCACAAAACCAGGGAGTGTTCGTAAGCCTATAATTACCAGTCAACATAAAATACCAGGTGATGTTCTTTAAACAGCTCAGCACAGTCACTGTTCCCAGAACCACAGCCGCCGTTTTCTCGTTGCAATGTTTAGATTTCAGCTTCTGGCAACAAATGGCCACAAATCGATCAAAGGTGAAAGTGACGGTAAACCGGACAGAACAGTCTGTGGCTGAATAAAGCAGGACGGCATGTATATTACACACGGAGATAGGCCGCACAAAATAATGAAACAGTGTCGCATAAACAATATGAATGTGCCTCAATATCAGATCGAGGTTAACGACCAGTAGATCCGCCGCTGCCATGGCCACCAGGTAGCGAGTGACACATTTGGAGAGACCGCACTTTCCTCGAGACAGGATCACAATCGTCACTAAGTTAACTGTGAGGAAGGGAAATAAACAGGGAAATTATATTCAGGCTGGGAGCAAAAGCAGCAGTTTGGAGGAATTCAGTGTGAAATCTGTAACTCATTAGAGATATTCAAATATATAATCTAATTCTATCAGCATGTATAGTTGAAGACAGGGATTATTGTACGAATAATTCATCAATAATTGAAATGGAAATAAATACAACATGAAAATTACAGATGTTTGATCAATGAGAGTTTAAATGCTGGATCTACCTTTAGCCCAGCAGACAAAAGCACCGCCCGAGATATCAGAGACACAAAGGACCAGAGCCTCTCAGGAAGCCTTTGTGTCCTAGGATCAGTCAGCATTTGGAGCAGTAAAATTCGCTCCTGTGCCACTGTTTTAGCGAGAGTTGAAATCCCGCTTGGATTCCTGTTCCTGGTTAGAATATCTATTATATTTGGAACTGAAAATGAATGCTACAGCAAAATACGGCACTGCGACCCTTGACATGTAATAATTACAGACAATTATATTTGAAATGAATGGATGTAATATGTAAACGCCAAGATAATATTTACAAGTGCAATGCAGCAATGAAGAGATATGGCTGTACGATGTGTTTTGAAGCGATAGTTTCCTGCATTTTTGAAATACATTAATTGTAGCTTACTAAAAGGAAAATTTTACAATTAACATTACAACGAATGGACACTGGATTAAAATAAACAGTTATCATTGACCAGGTAATGTCCCATTAAAAGCATTTCGTAGCAGCAAAATCAGAAGACTTATCCCAAAGGCAGGTGTCGCTGATTGCTTTGTTAAATATCTGAAGACAAATGGAAGAAAATTATCCTTGTACTTTTTCACCTGTTGGTTCCCAACTTCTGTAGAGAATATTAAAAGAGGAATAACAGAGGATTTCTTACCGTCAGTACTTCAGTTACAATCAGCTGGGAATGGTTATCCTGAAGTACAGCAGGAGGCAATAGATAATCACTCTGGGTCTCACTGAGAGATCCACTGAAGTATGACAGATGGGCATGGTATCCAATTGTCAATTCAAAACAAAGATTGGAAATAAAATTATTGAAATCTGGCTGAATGAAAATTTTGTGAGAATGTGAATTATCCTCGTAAATCTATTCTAACCATCAGAAGCAGTGCTAGTAATGCAGAACTGGAGATGGTGGGAAAGGAAACACTGACTGCAACTGAATGATTTCTGGATATTTCAGACATTTGAAAAGTGTATGTGATCTGCCAGGATTTGTTCCTGTGACTCTGTGTAAGGAACAACACCGAGCATTAGCTGAAAACTAAAGCAAAATACTGCGGATGTTGAAAATCTGAAATGAAAAAGGAAAATGTTAGAAATAATCAGAAGGCCAGGCAGCATGTGTGGAGAGAGAATCAGTGCTATCGTGTTAAGTCGATTACATTTTGCCATTAGGTGAAAATCTCCTAAAGCAAGAAACATTGTTCGGATTTGTTACAAATGTTCAGTGTCAATAGCAGACGAAAATTCGTTAAATAAAGAGTCTCGTCCAGTAACATTGCTTGAGTTGAATGTAGAGTTTTTGAAGCTTGTTGACACTGTATCATGCACAGAATCAATAGCCGACAGCAGCGCGGATGGGATAGCGAATAGCAAGGAGAAAAATACAGTTAAGCATCATTTACAGAATAAATGACAGGATACAGACACTTACCAGGGACACCAATAGCAGCGAGGGCGGAGGAGGAGGGAGTAAATGACAAGAACAGTAATACAGATAGAAACAGTTTACAAAATTAATTGTTGGATATAGGGATTACCAGGAACACCAACTGCCCAGAGCATGTGCCAGTATCTTTATATAAAAAAACAAGCGTTAACAATCGTGCAACAACTTGGAACACAGAATACTATTAACATTTGAGATTACGACGTTAAATAGCAAAGCTAACATCGCAGTGTAACATGGCTTATAGAATTAATCACTGGATATAGATACTTACTCGGAACACCAACAACAGCGAGGAGGGGATAGTAAATACTTTGTATATCGCAAAATATTTCAATTATCCTCACTTCTTCATGATAATTATCTGGAAGAATTGGGGCGGAGGGCAGAACCATGATTTCACTTCTGTGAGTGACTGGTGGTATTTGTGCCGGATGCAACGCGCTGATGGTGTGAGGTGACACAGTGAAGGGAGCACCTTCTCTCGAGCTGGGAGAAATCCCCGATTGACATCATTAGGCATCAATGTAACTGGCCTTAATTACAGTCATTGAACAAACAGACTCATTGAAACACTGCCACAACAACACTTTACTGCATCACACTCTAGCACATCTTATTGTTCACAGTTTTAAATTAAAGGTGAGCGAATGTGAAATATTTCAACCGCCCATCAAATGCCGAGGACAGAATAGGGAGAACGGAGTTTCTCTTCCTGCATTGAACTAAAACTAAGAACAGAAAACGAGGAAGTGTCAGAAAATAGGAATGAATGAAAGAAGAACAAAGCTTGATTGCCCCAAACTTATTCTCTGATTTTTTCCATCCCAGGCCGTCATGGTAAAATCATTCAACAAAAATAAATATTCCTAAACTGCAGGATCTTAGAAATGATTCTAGTGATGAAACGATGGGACGCGCCTACACGGCACTGCTCCTGCATCAGTTCAAGAATTTCAATCCCTGGGACGCCTAAATTAAACTGCTCCGGCCTCATTTCAGGAATTTCAGTCCCTGGGCCGCCTAGATTACACTGCTCCGTCCTCAGTCCAAGAATTTAAACCCTGGGCCGTCTGCATTACACAGCTCCTGCCTCAGTCCAGGAATTTCAATCCCTGGGCCGCCAAGACTACACTGCTCCTGCCTCAGTCCAGGAATTTCAATCCCTGGGCCGCCTAGATTACACTGCTCCTGCCTCAGTCCAGTAATTTCTATCCCTGGTCCGCCTAGATTACACTGCTCCGGACTCAGTCCAGGAATTTCAGTCACTGGGCCGTCTAGATGACACTGCTCCCGCCTCAGTCCAGGAATTTCAATCCCTGGCCCCCCTAGTTTACACTGCTCCGGCCTCAGTACAGGAATTTCAATCCCTGGGCCGCCGAGTTTACACTGCTCCGGCGTCAATACATGGATCTCAATCCCTGGGCCGCCCAGTTTACACTGCTCCGGCCTCAGTCCAGGAATTTCATTCCCATTGCATTCTCTGCTGCCTGAATCTAGAACAAGAACATGAACAAGTTGTTTCTAAAGAATTGCCTTACCCAGCCAAACATGTCACGGTGCTTTTCCGAGGGCAAGAATAAATGAAAGGACCAATGGATGAATACCAAGGAATCAAATGAAAACGCTTAAAATATTAACCAATGATATAAATCATAGAATCATAGCATCATAGAATGGTTAATACAAAGAAGGAGGTCATTCGGCCCGTCGAGCCCGTGCGGGCTCTCTACAAGACCAGTTCAGATAGTCCCACTCCACCGCCCGCCCTTTCCCCGTAGCCCCGCATTTTCTTCCCTTCAGGTGTTTATCCAATACCCTTCAGAAAGCCACAATTAAAATTGCCTCCAGACCCTTTCAGGCAGTGAATTCCAGATCCTAACCAATCGCTGCATAAAGAAAGTTTTAATCATGTCCACTTTGGTTCTTCTGCCAATCACCTTAAATCTGTGTCCTTTGATTCTCGACGCTTCCGCCAATAGGAACAGTTTCTATCCATCTATTTACATGACATAAGAAAATAAGAAATACGAGCTGAACTAGGCAATTTGGCCCTTCGAGCCTGCTCTGCATTCAATAAGAACATGGCTGATCTTCTGCCTCATCTCCACTTTCGTGAACTATCCCCATATCCCTTCATTCCCTTTTTTTCAGAAATTTATCGAGCTGTGTCTTGAATATACTCAATCACTGAGCCGCCATAGCCATCTGGGGCACAGAATTCCAAAGGTTAAGCACCATCTGAGTGAAGAAATTTCTCCTCATCTCAGTCCTAAATGGGCAACCGCTTATTGAGAGATTGTGACCACTGCTTCTCGAGTTCCCAGCCAGGGGAAACATCCTCACTGCATTATATTTTAAAATTCGTTTATGGAATCTGGGCGTCGTTGGCAAGGCCAGCATTTATTACTCATCACTAATTGCCCTTGAGAAGGTGGTGGTGAGAGCCCTCCTTGAATAGCTGCAGTCCATGTGGTGAAGGTTCTCCTACAGTGTTGTTCGGTAGGGAGTTAAAGGTTTTTGACCAAGTAACGATGAAGGATCGGGGATATATTTCCAATTCAGGATGGTGTGTGACATAAGGGGAACTTGGAGGTGGTGGTGTTCCCATGCGCTTCTTGCCCTTGTCCTTCTAGGTGGAAGAGGACGCGGGTTTGGGAGGTGATGCCGAAGAAGCGTTGGCGAGTTGCTGCAGTGCATCATGTAGATGGTACACACTGCAGCCACGGTACGCCGGTGTTGGAGGGAGTGAACTTTTAAGGTGTTGGATGGGGTGCCAATCAAGCGGGCTGGTTTGTCCTGTATGGTGTCGAGCTTCTTGAGTGTTGTTGGAGCTGCACTCATCCAGGCAAGTGGAGATTATTCCATCACACTCCTTACTTGTGCCTTGTAGATGGTGGAAAGGCTTTGCGGAGTCAGGAGGTTATATACTCGCAGCAGAATACCTCGCCTATGACCTGCTCTTGTTGCCACAGTATTTATGTGGCTGGTCCAGTTAAGTTTCTGGTCAATGGTGACCCCCAGGAATTTGATGCTGCGGGATTAGGCGATGGTAATGTGTTGAATGTCAACGGGCATGTTGGAGATAGACATTGCATGGCACTTCTGTGGCGCGAATACTACCTGCCACTTATAAGCCCAAGCCTGAACTTCGTCCAGGTCTTGTTGCATGCGGTCATGGACTGCTTCATTTCTGAGGAATTGTGAATGGCACTGAACACTGTGCAGTCATCAGAGAAGATCCCCATTTCTGACCTTATGTTGGAGGGAAGGTTATTGATGAAGCAGCTGAAGATGGTTGGATCTAGGACAGTGCCCTGAGGAACTACAACAGCGATGTCCTGAGGCTGTGATGATTGACCTTCAAACACCACAACCATTCTTTTTTGCTAGGTATGACTCCAGCCAGTGGAACGTCCCCCATCCCACCGATTCCTATTGAATTCAGTTTTAATCAGGCTCCTTGATGTCACGCTCGGTCAAAAGCTGCCTTGATGTCAAGGACAGTCACTCTCACCTCACCTCTTGAATTCAGCTCCTTTGTCCATGTTTGGATCAATGTCGGGAGCCGAGTGGTCTTGACGGAACCCAAACAGGTCATCAGTGTGCAGGTTATTGGTGAGTAAGTGCTCTTGACAGCACTATCGATTACACCTGCCATCACTTTGCTGATGATTGAGAGTTGACTGATGTAGCCTAATTGGTCTGGATGGATTTGTCCTGCACTTTGTCGACAGGAAATACCTGGGCAGTTTTTCACATTGTCGGATAGATGCCATTGTTATAGCTGTACTGGACCAAGCACTGAAAGAATTTTGTATGTTTCAACGAGATCTCCTCTCATTCTTCTAAACTTTAGAAAATATAGGCCTAGTCTACTCAAACACTCCTCATACAACAATCCCCCATCCAAGGAACCAATCTGGTGAACCTTCGTTGCACTCCCTCTATGGCAAGTATATCCTTCCTTAGGTAAGGAGATCAAAACTGTACACAATACTCCAGGTGTCGTCTCACCAGGGCCCTATATAATTGCAGTAAGACGTCTTTACTCTTATACTCAAATCTTCTTGTATTAAAGGCCAACATACCATTTGCTTTCCTAATTCCTTGCTGTACCAGCATGTTTGCTCCCTCTGATTCGTTTACAAGGATAACCAGGTCCCTCTGAACAACAACATTTCCCAATCTCTCACTATTTAAAAAATACTCTGCCTTTCTATTTTTCCTACCAAAGTGGATAACTTCACATTTCTCCGCACTATATCCCATTTGCCATGTTCTTGCGAACTCAACATACTGATTTAGAAAGCTATCTTGCTCTGTCTGGACCCCTCATGAATTTGAACACCTCGATCAATTCCCCTCTCAACCTTCTCTTGTCTAAGGAGAAAACCTCCAGTTTCTACAGCCTATCCACGTAACTGAAGTCCCTCATCCATGGAACCCTTCTCCCTGGAACCATTCTTGAAAATCTTTACTGAGGCCTTCACATTCTTCCTAAAGTGAGGTGTCCAGAATTGGAAACAATACTCCAGTTGCGGCCGGACAAGTGTTTAATAATGCTTCAAGATTACCTCCTTGCTTTTGTATTCTATGCCTCTATTTATGAAGCCCATGATCCCGTATGCTTTTTTAACCGATTTATCAACCTGTTCAGTCAATTTCAATGATTTGTGCACATATTCCCCCAGGTTTCTCTCTTCATGCAACCCCTTTATAATTGTACACTTTCGTTGATATTTCCTCCCCTCGTTCTTCCTAACAAAATGAATCACTTCCCACATTTCTGCGTTAAATTTCATCTGCCAAGTGTCCGCCCATTCCACCAGCCGATCTATCTCCTATTGAAGTCTATCACTATCCTCCTCACTGTTCACTATACTTCCATGTTTTGTGCCATCTGCAAATTTTGAAATTGTGCCCAGTACACCCATGTCCAAGTCATTAATATATATCAAGAAAGGCAGTGATCCCATTACCAACCCCTGGGGAACACCACTGTGTACCTTCCTCCAGTCCGGTAAACAATCGTTCACCACTGATCTCTGTTTCCTGTCACTTAGCCAAATATGTATCGATGCTGCCACTGACCCTTTTATTGCATTGGCTTCAACTTTGCTGGCAAGCCAATTATGTAGCACTTTATCAAACGTCTTTTGGAAGTCCATGTACACCACATCAACCGCATTGCCCACACAACCCTCTCTGTTACCTCATCAAAACACACAATAAAGTTAGTTAAACACGCTATGCCTTTGACAAATCCGTGCTGTTTTACCTTAATTAATCCACACTTGTCCAAGTGACTGTTGATTTTGTCTCGGATTATCGTTTCTAAAATCTTCCCCAGTATTGACATTAAACTGACTGGCCTGTAGTTGCTGGGTTTATCTTTCCATCTTTTTTGAACAGTGGTGAAACATTTTAAATTCTCCAGTCCTCTGGCACCACGTGCAAATCCAAGGATGATTGGAAGATTATGGACAGTACCTCCGCATTTTCCACCCTTCCCTCCTGAAGCATCCTAGGATGCATCCCAACCGTACTTGTGACTTATCTACTTCACGTACAGCCAGCCTTTCTCGTACCTCCTCTTTGTCATTTTGTATCCCATCCAGTATCTAAACTAGGGGATAAAGAGCGGCCCGAGAGCGGACCTGAATTAAAGCAGCGGCAGCGCGAGTCTCCCAATCAACAACAACAAAGCGTGACGTCACAGGAGAGCATGCAGGTGATTTGTTGGTCAGTATTACAGTTCTTTCTGCTCTCGACGTTAGTGAAGAGGGTTAAATTAAGAGCAGAGAAAAGATAACTTGCTAGTACTTATTAAAGTAGTAACTTAAACTAAATAAAATAATCAAACAATAAACCTAAAATATCGATTGAATAAAATCTTTTACTAATTAGTTAATAAATAAAACAAGGTTGGAGATGCCAGGACAGGGTGTGAGTCGTAACTGCAGCATGTGGAAGTCTGTGGAGAGTATCGCGATACCGAGTAACCACATCTACAGTAAGTGTCTGCAACTCGAGGAACTTCGGCTTAGGATTGTTGCGTTGGAGTACGAGCTGCAGATATTGCGATGCATGAGGGAGGGGGCGAGTTACCTGGACACTTTGTTCCAGGAGGCAGTTACACCCTTTAGGTTAAGTAGTACATTAGAGTTCGTCAGTGGTCAGCGACAGGAGGATGTGACTGCGAGTCAGGACGGTATGGGGACCCAGTATGTAGTGATGGAGGAGCCTCAGCAATGGACGTTGTCCAACAGGTATGAGGTAATTTCTACCTGTATGGATAAGGAAATGTACTGCAGGGAGGATGGTCAAACTGATCCACTGTGGGAGAGGGTGCCATCCAAGAGGGGAGGGGGAAGGTAGTAACGTGGTAATAGTACGGAACAGTATAGTCAGGGGGAGAGATACTGTTCTCTGCATTCGTGAAAGATAGTCCAGACGGCTGTGTTTTCTGCCCGGTGCCAGGGTTAAGGATAACTCCACGTGGCTGGAGAAGAACTTGGAGTGGGAGCGGGGTGGGATCTAGTTGCCGTGGTCCATGTAGGAACCAACGACAGCGGCAGAACTAACAATGATATTCAGCTGAGGGAGTTTGAGGAGCTAGGGTCCAAATTAATAAACAGAACCACAAGGGTAATAATCCCTGGATTACTATCTGAGCCACGTGCAAATTGGCATGGGGTCAAGCAGATCAGAGAGTTCAATGCGTGGCTCAAAGAGTGGTCTGGGAAAAAGGGGTTTCAATTCATGGCGCACTGGCACCTGTACTGAGGAAAGAGGGAGGTTTTCCGTCGGGACGGGCTCTACTTAATCTTGGCTGGGACCTGTGTCCTGGCGAAATTAAAACTATGGCTGTAGATCGGGATTTAAACCAAAAAAAAGGGGGAGTGGTCTGTTGAAGGGAAATTTTGTAATCTAAAGAGAAAGGTCAAGGCAATAGAGTGGGGTAGCGATTTGGGTAAAAATAAGTAGAATGTGACAGGAAGGGACAGAGAGTTTAATGGTAGCAGTGCAGCAGAGAATAAGGTCAAAGTAGGGAATAATGCCAACAAAATTAAATTAAATGCTCTTTATCTGAATGCACGAAGCATTCGTAAAAAGATAGAAAAAAATAGTGGCAAAATTGGGATCAATGCGTTTGATCTAATGGCCATTACAGAGGCAAGGTGGCCAAGGTTGGGTTCTAAATGTACGAGGGTGCTTGACTCATCGAAAAGACATGCAGAATGGAAAAGGAAGGGGCGTGGCCCTGATAATAAAGAATGTCCGAAGGACACTAGCGGGAAAGGATCTCGGATCGGAATATCAGGAGGTAGAATCAGTATGGGTGGAGATAAGGAATAACAAGGGGCAAAAAACACTGGTAGGAGTAATATATAGGCCCCCTCGCAGTATCTATACCGTTGGACAGAATATTTATGAAGAAATAGTAGGAGCTTGCAACAAAGGTAATGCAATAATCTTGGGGGACATTAATCTTTATATAGACTGTATAAATCAGATTGGCAAAGGTAGTCTGGAGGACAAGTTCATGGAATGCATTCGGGACAGTTTCCTCGAACAATATGTCATCGAACGATCCAGGGAGCAGGCTATTTTAGATCTTGTATTGTGTAATGAGACAGGGTTAATTAGCAGTCTCATAGTAAAGGATCCTCTGGAGCAGAGTGATTATACTATCAAAGAATTTCACATTCATTTTGAGAGTGACTTGCCCAAGCCCGAAATTAGAGTCTTAAACTTAAACAAAGCCGATTACACAGTTATGAGCGGCTAGTTGGCTACCGTACATTGGAAAAATAGATTAAAAGTTATGGCGGTAGAAAAGCAGTGGCTAGCATTAAAAGAAACATTTCATAATTCACAACAAAAATACATTCCATTGAAAAACAGAAACTCCACAGGAAAAGTGATCCAACCGTGGCTACCTAAACAAGTTAAGGATAGCATTGGATTGAAAGAAGAAGCTTATAATGTTGCTAAGAGTAATGGTAAGCCTGAGGATTTGGAGAGTTTCAGAAACCAGCACAGATGGACCAAAAAATTGATAAAAAGGCAAAAAATGGATTATGAGATAAAACTGGCAAGAAATATAAAAGTAGATTGTAAGAATTTCTACAAGTATTTAAGAAGGAAACGAGTAGCAAAAGTAAACGTTGGTCCCTTTCAGGCTGAGAAAAGAGAAATTATTATGCGGAATAAGGAAATGGCAGAAACGTTAAACAAATATTTTGTATCTGTCTTCACAGTAGAAGACGCAAAAAGCACACCAAAAATGATGGAGAACCAAGAGTCTAATGAGGGTGAGGAACATAACGTCATTTATATAAGTAGAGAAAAAACACTACAGAAACAAATGGGACTAAAAGCCAACAAATCCCCTGGACCTGACGGACTACATCCTAGTTTCTAAAAGAGGTGGCTGAAGAGATGCATTGGTGCTGATCTTCCAAAATGCTCTAGATTCTGGAATGGTCCCAGTGGATTGGAAGATCGCAAATATAGCACCGCTATTCAAGAAAGGAGGAAGAGAAAAAACAGGGAACTACAAACCAGTTAGCCTGACATCAGTAGACGGAAAAATGCTGGACTCCATTGAAAAGAAGTGGTATCAAGTCACTTAGAAAATCATACCAGGATTAGGCTGATTTAAAGTGGTTTTATGAAAGGGAAATCGTGTTTGACAAACTTATTTGAGATTTTTGGGGGATGTAACTTGCAGGGTAGATAAAGGGGAACCAGTGGATGTAGTATATTGGATTTCCAAAAGGCATTCAATTAGGTGCCACATAAATGATTGTTACACAAGGTTAGGGCTCATGTGGTTGGGGTAATATAGCAGCATGAATAGCAGATTGGTGAACGGACAGGAAACAGAGAATAGGGATAATCGGATCTTTTTCAGGTTGGCAGGCTGTAAGTATTGGGGGGTCGCAAGGCTCAGTGTTGGTGCCTTAGCTTAATACAATCTATATTAATTTCCTAGATGAAGGGACCGAGTGTAATGTATCCAAGTTTGCTGATGATCCAAAGCCAGGTGGGAAAGTAAGCTGTGAGGAGAACACAAAAAGTCTGCAAAGGGATATAGATAGACTGAGAGCAGCCAGAGAACCTTTCTGGGACATGGATATATGTTTTGTGTGTGCCGCTACAGAAAGGACTTCGGAATGGTAAGTTTTCTGCTGCTGCTCGCCATGGTAGGGGTGAGCATTGGTGACCGAGGTGACGTAGAGGACTCCCACAACTATGGGTGCTCAGGAGAGGGAGCACCAGTCGTCAACGCAGGGGGTGGCGAGCGGGGAGTGGAGGAGCTCGCCATCTACCCCCACGAGGGAAGGTGGCCAGGGTGGCTGGGGTCCAACTCTAGTAAATACTCCAACCAGCCCGGGTTCACGTACGGGGAGGCCTCCCTTCATGCCTCAGAATACAGGTCGTTGCCACAAGCGTCAGTGTCACCGAGGGGAAGCGTGTGTGCCTTACCTGTAAGGGACGAATTCCCCTGAATAGGTGGTGGTGGCTCAGGAAGCTGAGATGGGACGCAGTGGACCATACAGCCGACTGGGAAAGATTAGGGAACGACACCTACCGGACAATCACAGGGACCCAAGGAGGAGTGGTAATGTGTTGGGGTAAGTGGTGGGAGTCGGAACAGGGAGTCTATGTTTGTATGTGAGGATCAGAGGAAGCCTGCCCACAGGGGTATCCATAATCTTCTCCAGCCAATGGCAAGATGCCGGGGAGGGGATAGGGTGGGATTCTAGACTGCATGGGTGCGTGGTCCCACACATTCCGGACCCAGTTAATGCCACTGAACTCGTGGCACACACCCGAAAGCCCCTACCCACGACCCAGGTACCTAAAACCCTGGAAGAAAACTGCCCTACCTCCACCAAGTGACCAGGGATTGGTTAGTCCTAGTACCAACCGAAAAGGAAATATACCAGGGTGGACACTATGCAGTAGCTTCAGTAATATTAAACCTTACCGAGTTATACGTACCTGAGTGGTGTCCTAAGGAGGCGGAGCAGCTGTACTAGCTGTACCCTGCTAAAGGAAATGTTTAGGAAATGTTACGAATTTGATTTTGCCAATATAGACAAAGTAGAGCTATACTGAATACACCCTGAGAACACTATGGGCACGGGTAGACAAAGAAGGGGAGCATGGAATGATGTTTTCACTGCCGATATTACAGGGTCCTCTGTAATAAATAGCCTGGATGACATGGAATTACAGACACAGATAAATGGTTTAAAAACCCAGTTAAGAAAGATCCTGAAGGATGGGAACAAAGTCGTAGGCTCAGAGATACATGAGGACCAAGCTATGATGGTTCATTTAAAGCAAATGATTGCAGAATTGGAAAGGCATGCCAAAACAGTAAATGCACTCACACAGGAGGATAGGAATGCATCGGATCAGGCTGCACAGAATGAGGTGTGTGTGCTGTACGGGGCATGGCTGCTGGGCGAGGTCCGTTGCAACCTGGAGGATTTAAAGCAAGGTTTAGTCCCTTCCTGGATCAGCAACAAGCAACTCGCAGCCCTCCACCCGTTTAGTAATTCGCTGAGCACATGCCAATTTCGTCTAGCCTCTGAAGCCGACCCTTTCCCAATATATTGTGGGCGTTCTAATCACACTATCATGGGGATAGTAGTGAGAATGCCGGTCATGAGCTGGACAGCCCGACCCGTACCGGTATAAAGAGTGGAGAACATTGGAGTCATTCAAGGGGGTGCACACATCCGTTTTACAGCGGTCCCACCTTATGTCATAAAGTGGGAGCACGCCATGACAGGTACTGACCTCTCTGGGTGCAGGAGCCTGGGTTCACACATAATGCTGTGTCCCCAGGACTTGAACGCCTATTCTAAACCACAGTGCGGGTTTGAAGCTGCTGGCGCACGTCCTATCAACTGTACCATGGAGGTAATGGCACATGGCCATGTTTCCCCACAGGTAGCATATATAGGGGATGGGACATATTGTGTCACCACAGGTGCGTCCCACTGCCAGCATGGACACTTCTGGTGTCCGGTAAGTGACAGCAGTTTCTGCTTTAAACCCGAGGCAGAAGTTCAAGTGGCCCAGGAACGGATTGTCCCCATTCCTGAACCCTCCACTGTTCACCTCACTGTAACAGAAAACATCACCAACCTGCAAAAGTATGTGACTTACTTTGGATATAAAATTCCCCCTCTACTCGAACATCTTAACATCCTACTTAAAGCTGTAGAGATTTCACAAACACATTTCTACACCTTGGAACAGAAAACAGTTGAAATAGGGGCAGAGATTTTGGATATAGTAGTTCCATCCTGGTGGGATATTTTCGAGAAGATAGTGGTGCCTTCCTGGATCAGGATGGCTTCCCATCTTTTGGTGGTCTGCCAGCTCGGGATAGTTCTCTACCTGCTGTGTACAAAGTGCAGGGGAAGGGACGGGGAGCTCCGTTCCAGACACGAAGGTACTTGAGAAGTGCATCAAAATAAAGGCTATGGCCAGGGATGGAACGAAGATTGAATTTTGTCTTTTAATAAACAAATTTGTACGTGTGTTGTGTCATTTTTATGATGTGTATGATGTGTTTTTCCAAGCTGTGCAGGGCTGTCGGACCCTCTCCCTGCTTGGATGTGAAATAAAGATTGATTCTTACATGTATGTACCTGAAACACCACATTTTAAAAGAGGAATGTATGTTTGGGTTTTTTGTTTAGGTAATACAGGGGAAGGTTGGTTTTCGGGGATTAGAAATTTTGTTCAACTGTTAATGATACTAATTCAGGTTTACTATCAAAGTGGGGGATGTAGGCTTCGCAAAATGCCCCAGAAAATCGAACAGGACCCTAAGTGGAGTGATTTGAGGTAAAACCCTCAGTTTTGGACATTTCTAAAGATCACAAGAAGAAAACCCTGAGGAAAATGACTTTTCGAATCTTACTGTTGGGAAAGACACCTTTCACAGACACACAAGCTGCAGAGGGGCGTGGCCAGGCAGTGTAGTAAGCTGTCTGCAGTGTGTTTGCACTGCCTTCCTATCAAGGAGGAAAAGACAAAACCAAAAGCCTCACAACACATCAAAAAATGAATAATCCAAGACCTCTTTCGAAATCAATAAAACATTTAGTACTTCATCAATATACCAATCAACCAGGTATCCACAGGACAGATTTAAAAGCCCGTCAATAGACCTAGGACAATAGGGTTGCGTTTTGGCACGTAGATAAGGCTGTGTTAAATCGGAAAACGATCAGGACATGTTTAACACTGAGCTAAAGCCATCGGCTCTGGCAAGCCCGCCAAAACTAGACAATGGATTAGACAAGGCTCATTTGCAACCTAAAGGAAACCGTTTTAGTAAGGGTTTTTTTGCGCGAAAAAGACAATATAATTGAAGCCTGTCCAAAGAATCTTTCTCTTTTGGACTCGCTGACAACGCTGGCACAGCTCTCTCCCTGCTCCAGCAAAACCACTACAAGCCACGAGGAGGAAGGCCAACAAACAGACCATCACACAAGAAGAAACCAGAACGACTGCCTCAGTGACCATCGGACACCTCGCAGCAACAAGGGCCTTACGGAATCTTTTAATCAACAGACTCTAAAATCCTGTCAAGGATTCGTTGGTGAGCATTATCCCTGATCTCCTGAAACCAAAAACCTAGCTAGATAGTGGGATCTTTAGGAGGGATAAAGTTTTTGTTTGGTATATTGTCATTCTCCCTCGTCTGTACCGTGTGCTCCCCAATCTGTGTTTAAGTATTAAGTGTGTTTTAAGTTGGTTACCTTTTTCTTTTAATAAAGTCAAAATTCTTTCATCAGAACCTATTGTCTACTGCATTTTTGTTCACAACCCCTAAATAAGTCCAAAGGCTAGGAACCAGGGATGTGGGTGCGAGTCGAACCGCTCACTGAGTCAGAAGGAGTAGGCTGACCCCATTACCAACCCCTACACATGTCACAACGGGGACTAACTGATTCACTAACTGTTCTTTAACTGGCTCCTGCGGAGAAGCAAGTTCAAGATCTAAAGATTAGAGTCTTCCCTCGGCCCTTTAATGTGGAAATGTATAGCCGGCAATGCTACTTTCTCTCGAACACCAGAAGGCACGGATAACATGCGTCTCTTTTCATTTAAACAACATATTACGGGCCTCTCTGATATGAAGATTTTAAAGTATTAAATGATGGGATGGATAGATAGAAGCAGACTGGTTCAGTAGTTGAGGGGACAGGAGCGGGAGGTTATGGATGCAATAATATAATTTCAGGGATTCTGAACAGAGAGCTGCAGAAACTTAATTACACAGAAAGTTGTGGGGCTGTGAAATTCAGTTCCGGGTTAGTGCTTGAGGCCGAAACCACGTCAACGATCAAGATTAAACCGATAGGTGGATGACGCACAGGTAGTTGACGGGATAATGGAACAGTGTGCGTAAATGTGATCAGAACGAAAGAAAGAACGAAAGATTGTCGGAAAGAAAGCAAGACTTGCATTTCTATAGCGCCTCAGTACGTCCCAACGCGTATTACAGCCAATGAAGTACTTGTTGAAGTGTAGTCACTGTTTTAATGTGGGAATTGCCAAGTAGAATCCTAAAGAAAATTAACTTCAGCTGTGAATGTTGTGGAATTTACCCAAGAAGAAATGTGGTTAATGATTGTGTTAAATAACATCATGTTTGTGAGACCTTGTAGTGGGCGGATTGGTTTTCAGATTTAACTCCAAAAACAAGAGTGACTGCAATTCAAAAGCAATTCATTGGCTGTGAAGAGTTCTGGCAGCTTCGGAAGATATGAAGTGCGCTGTAGGGATGGAAGTTTTTCTTTTTTCTTTCTTTCTTTCTTTCTTTCTTTCTTTCTTCCTTTCTTTCTTTCGTTCGTTCTTTCTCTCTTTCTTTCTTTCTCTCTTTCTTTCTTTCTCTCTTTCTTTCTCTCTCTCTTTCTTGCTCTTTCTTTCTCTCTTTCTTTCTCTCTTTCTTTCTTCCTCTTTGTACACACACACATACACACACATATATATATATATTTAAATATAAATCTTCCATTCTTTCAGCTGCCCAATTCCTTTCATTTTTTGATGCAATCAATTTTTTCTCTTTTCTCTCCGCCTAATCTAATAAAATGACTGTATCCTCCCGAAGGCCAAGAAATTTGTTTCGGGCCGTGGCGCAAAACGTGTGCCGTCAAAGTAACTGAATATCAGGCGCTGCGCACAACGGGCGGCCGATCCGACACCACCCGTTTCCTCCACCGCCCGAGGTGAATTTCTGAGCCAAAATGTCCATATCCTCCTGAGGTCTCTTACATCTTACATTCCGGCTCACAGTTAGTGACGTGTTTTTCAAAGAGCCAGCAAAGGCAAGTTGTGCCGAATGGCCTCCTTCTGTGGTGGAGGAAGCGATGATCCTATGTTCATCGATCGAATTACTGCTCAGGTTCACCATGTCCACTGTCCTGTCTGGGGGGAGCGGATGACCTTGCTCAGCTGTCAGGCGTGACGCAGTTCGTGTCAGTCTCACCTCTGAGTCAGAAGGTCGATGCATCAAACCCCACTCCAGAGTCTCGAGCCCCAAAATTCAGCCCGACACTCCGTGTGTCAGGACTGAGTGAGCGCTAACTGTTAGTGACGTGCCATTTCTTTGAAGTATAAATGTTGACAATTTGACCGATACAATATTCAAGCTCATTTTGTTTTAGGAACAGTACTGTTGCCAAACTAATCACTGTGACCTCGTTGTAACCCCTGTGACCTGCTGTGATCTCTGACCCTCCAGCCTGGAAATTAGCTATGAAATAATATTGCATGTTACCAGTCATGAACCGACTTGCTTTTCAAATTACCAGATTAAATGACCCGCTGTCGCTCCGTATCAAAAACTTTTTGCCAATCAATAGGAAAAAATCAACTGTAATTTATTTAACAAGAGACTCTTTCATTTTTTCAAAGAACGGTGTCTAATTTGAGCTACTTCACATGTGATATACGTTAATCAAGACATGTATTGCCTGCCGAGTATTCATGTTATCCCGTATTATGCCCTCAAGAGCTTGCTCACTGCCGATGTAGCCTGCAGTTAGATTAGTTAACGCGGGCCTTCTTTTCTGAACACAGGTGTTACAACGAGAAGCACAACCTCAACTTGCATTTGTATACCGCCTTTCAGGTATAAAAAATGTATCACAGAAAAGCAAGGGAGGAAATACCGGAGGCTCTGACCATCATTTTCCAACCCTCTCTGGTAACAGTTGTGGTGCGGGAGGACTGGTGGACTGCTAACATGGTACTGTTGTTTAAAAAAGGGAGAAAAGGATAGACCGAGTAATTACAGGCCAGTCAGCCTAAGCTCGGTGGTGGAAACATTATTGGAAAAAACTTCTGTGGGACAGTATTAATCGTCATTTAGAAAGTCACGGATTGATCAAGGACAATCAGCATGAATTTTTAAAGGGAAGATTGTGTCTGAATAACTTTATTGAATTTTTAATGAGGACGTAACAAAGAGCGTTGATGAGGGTAGTGCGTTTGATGAATTGTACATGGATTTTAACAAGGCATTTGACAAGATCGCACATGGCACACTGGTCAAAAAAGAAAAAGCCCATGGCATCCAAGGCAAAGTGGCAAGTTGGATCCAAATTTGACTCAATGGTGGGAAGCAAAATGTAATGTTTAACGGGTGTTCTTGTGACTGGAAGGCTGTTGCAAGTGGTGTTCCACAGGGCTCAGTACTCGGTCCCTTGATTTTTGTGGAATACATCGATGATTTAGACTGTAATGTGGGGGGCATGATTAAGATGTTTGCAGATGATCCAAAAATTGGCCGTGTGGTTATAGTGAGGAAGAAAGCTGTAGACTGCAGGACTATATCAATGGAAGGTCAGTTGGTAAGAAAAGTGGCAAATGGAATTGGATCAGGCAAAGTGTGAGATAATGCATTTCGGGTGGGCTAACAAGGCATGGGCATACGCAAAAAATGTTCGGACACTGATAGGTGTGGAGGAGCAGAGAGTGCTTGAAGTGCAGGCCCACAGATCCCTGAAGGTAGCAGGAGAGGTAGATAAGCTGGTTAAGAAGACATACTGGACATTTTCCTTTCTTAGCCGAGACATAGAATATTAGAGCAGGCAGGTTATGCCAGAACTGTATAAAACAGCTAGAATTCAGTTCTGGTCACCACATTGCAGGAAAGGTGTGATTGCACTAGAGTGGGTACAGTGGAAATTTACGAGAATGTTGCCAGGACTGGAGAATTTTAGCGATGTGGAAAGATTGGATAGGCTGGTGTTGCTTTAAGAGGAACAGTGGAGGCTGAGGAAAGACTTGATTGATGTGTATAAAATTATGAGGGCCTCAGATAGAGTGGATAGGAAGGATCAATTTTCCTCAGTAGCGAGGTCAATAACCAAAGGGCATAGATTTAAAGTAATTGGTAGAAAGATTAGTGTGGCGTAGAGGAGAACTTTGGGGCTCTGGAACTCATTGCCTGAAAGTGTGATAGAGGCGGAAACCCTCATCACATTTATAAATATTTGGATATGCACTTGAAGTGCCGTACCTGCAAGGCTATGGACCAAAGGTGAAAAGTGGGATTAGGCTGGATAGCTCGTTTTCGGGTGGCAAGGTCTGCTGGCCTCCTCTGTGCTGTAAATTTCTATGATTCTGTAATTCCGTGATTCAAATGGAATCGTAGAGGCACAATCAGAAATAAATTCTTGCTCAGACAAGGAAGATTCTTGTTTAAGAAATTGCCATGAATGGAGGTTTTAGAGGAGGAGCTGGAGGCAGAGAGGCGGAAGGGCTTAAGCAAGACATTCCAGAGCACGGACCCCAGTTGGTTGAAACTCCACCGTCAGATTAGCTTGTGGAGGGATCTAAAGACAAGGTTGAGAACTTTATTTTGGGGGATTTAGAGGCCTAGGACCTGATGTAGTTCAACAATTACATGATTGCTAGATCAGGGAAGTTGGCGGGGATAGAAACCGGGCAGCAGAGTTTTAGCGGAGCTGAAGTTTGTTAATGTTGTATTTTGAGGGGATCGACCAGGAGCGCATTGGAATAATCGAGTCTCGAGAGGACAAGAGCATCAATGAGCGTTTCAGCAGCAAGTGGGCTGAGGCGCGAATGAGGGACATTAATGTTACAGAACTGAGCAGTCTTTGTGATCGAGACAATATGAGTTTCTGAAGTTCTTCGTGGGATCGAACGGGAAGCAAAGGTTGCAAATATTATGGGTCAGACTGAGACACAGGCTAGGGAGGGGAATGAAATTCATGGCGAGTTTACAGAGTTTGGGCCGTGGGCTGAAGATGGAGCCTTCGATCGTCCCAGTGTTTAACTGGAGGTAATTGCGAGTCATCAAATATTGGATGTCAGTCAAGCAGTCGGAAAACACAGCGGCAGTGAAAGGGTTGAGAGTGGTGGTGGAGTGGGAGAGATTGGAGTCGTCAGTGTACATGTGCAAGCTGACCCCATGTGTTCGTATATCTTCAAAGGGCAGCATGTAGATGAGAAAGAAGAGGTAGAGGTCAAGGGAGTTCCTTGGAGACTCCAAGGAAAACAGTGAGGCTACTATTCGACAATTAGGAGTAGTACCACCGAGGACAGTGGCACTGAGCTGGACAGCGGAGCAGAGGAATCGAAGGAGGTTGTTGTGGTCAATCGTTTCAAAGGCTGCAGAGAGGCTGAGGAGGCCGAGGAGGGATTGTGCACCACGGTAACAGTGATAGATTGTGTGAATCTTTACTTTTTTCAGCACCGTTTCACTACCGGGGCAGGGATAGGAACCTGATTAAAGAGATTGAAATAAGGAATTGTCGGAAGCATGCGCACCGCTGGGAGGCAGCAACATATTGAAGGGCTCAGGAGATAAAAGGGAGTTTGGAGATGGGGCTGCAGTTTGTATGGACAGAGGGTGGATTTTTAGGAAGGGGTAACAATAGCGGTTTTGAAAGAAGGGGGCAGAAGCTGAGAAGAGGAACATGTGCTAAATATCAACCAATATGGGGGCCAGGAACAGAAGTTGAGATGTTAGTTAAATTCATGTTTAATATTGTGGCCATTGGACACAATTATAAAAAATCTGGATGAAGATAATGAATCTCCTATTTCCTCTTCACCTGCCCACAGAGTGATGTGTGAAGCAGTAAACGCTGGTCCAGGTCGATGTCAGTCACTTCTTGTTGATCTATTAGCTGGGGCTCAGTGGGCAGCACAATCGCATCTCGAGTCAGAATGCTGTGGGTTCACAATCCCATTCCAAGAGACTTGAGCAGAAAAATCTATGCTGACACTCCAGGATAGTACGGAGTGCGGCACTGTCGGTGGTGCCGTATTTCGGATGAGACATTAAACCGAGGCCAGGTCTGCCCTCTCAGCTGGACGACAAAGATTTGACTGCCACGATTTCGAAGAAGAGCAGGGGAGTTCTTCCCGGTGTCCGGGCTAATATTTATCCTTCAAACAATATCACTATAAAGCCGATTTTCTGGTCATTATCATATTGCTGTCTTTGGGAGCTTGCTGTGCGCAGGTTGGTTGCCGTGTTTCCTACATTACAACAGTGACTACATTCCAAAACGTACTTCATTGGCTGTAAAGCGCTTTGGGACGTCCTGAGCTGGTGAAAGGCGCGATAGAAATGCAAGTTCTTTCTTTCTTATAATTTCCCATTTAGTGTAAACAAATATGTCACCCCTTTCTTCAGCTCCTCTCTGAATTTCCTCTGTGTCAGTCCATAGATACAAGTGTTTGTGCAGGAACTGAGCAGACGCAGCATAAACCCAACTTCCTGAGTGATATATATCGTATTACTGATATATTTGTCTGTGTAAAAAACGTTGACCACTGGCCAGTTCACCGAATGCACAACATACGTCATCCACAACAGTATGAAATTGGCAGAAATACTGAAAAGCAAGATCATGGATTTTCTCCGATTCTTCATCTCCGCATCATTCTGATTCTCCCTGTTGCTCTGGAGTCCCCTGCGGACTCGATTTGCCGCTATAATATGTCTGACGGTCAGAGCATTGAACAACAGCATTAAACCAATTGGTAATAAAGGGGTGATGAGGCTATCGATCCACTCGAATGCCTTCCGCAAGGGGGAAATCGCATAATCAGCTGTAAGAACACAAAGCCAGGGCACGTTGTCAATGATATAGGAAGGTTCCACTATATAGTAAAAGGGAACACTCCTCACACAACTTACCACACACACGGTAGCGATAACCACGGTCGCTGTTTTCTCAGTGCAATATTTTGATTGCAGCTTCTGACAGCAAATTGCTAAAAAGCGATCAAATGTGAAGGCGACAGTAAACCAAACGGAACAGTCTACAGTTACAATGTAGGCGACAAGATTCACAGTGCAGACAGGAGTCAGAGAGAGGAAACTGATTGGCAAATGCATGCTATTAATCCGATGTAATATCACATCGATGATAACCACCATTAGATCCGCCGCTGCCATGGCCACCAGGTACCGAGTGATGCACTTGGAGAGACCGCACTTTCCTCGGGACAGGATCACAATCGCCACCAAGTTCACTGTAAGAAACAGGACACATCAAATATACCTCCAGAATGTCCCAAAATATTTTCTTTTGAAAACGAACCATCTGAACTCCATTAAGAAAGTATTGAAATATCAGTTTTCTAGTTCCGAATTAAATATAATTGTTAATTTAAAACCTGTTTATTGCCGGGCAGGGGAATCTGTGGCAAATGTTGAAACTGGAGTTAAGGGATGAATAAAAACTTGGTTGAGATCAGATGGAGACAATGGTGGTGAGGTAAAATATTATTGCGGTATTTCTGGAGAAAGCAGGTGACTGAAAACACAGGGGCCCTTTTATTTTGTAACAGTGCCTGCAAATCAAAATACCTGCGAATCAGCTCTGCTCTGTTGTGTTATGGTCTGTAAAGCATGGAGATAAATCTCTCACAGTTTTTGGTTATGTTCTGTCCAGCATTCAGATTGCTCTCTCACATTGTTGGCTTTGAGTCAGTCCAGCATGGAGATCACTCTCTTGCATTGTTGGGTTATGGTCTATACAGCATGGAGTGCGCTCTCTCACAATATTGGGTTATGGTCTTTCCAGCATGGAGATCACTCTCTCACATTGTTGGGTTATGGTCTATACAGAATGGAGTGCGCTCTCTAACATTGTTGGGTTATGGTCTTTACAGCATGGAGATCACTCTCTCACATTGTTGGGTTATGGTCTGTTCAGAATGGAGTGAGCATTCTTCCCCGTTGCGACACATGTTGGGTAGAAAATCGTCCAGGGTGGTTGAGCACATTGGGAGGTATCGGATCGGCCGCGTATTATTTGCAGCGCCTGATAATCAGATCCATTGACTGCACTGAAACTGAATATCAGGCGCTACGATTAATGGGCGGCCGCTCCGACACCGCCCCTTTTGCACCAAAGTCAAAATCTACCCCCTTTCGCTTTCCATAGATCTGCAGTTTATCTGCAAGAGACCATTGAATGCAATGACACCTGAAGATTTCCGCAATTAAGTTATTCATATAGTCAAATCATATCGAACTTTTCCGTAAAAGTGATAATTGGAAACAAGGACAATGCTAGAATCTATTATTAGGGATGTGGTAACAGGGCAGTTAAAATTCATGTTGTGATTGGGCAGAGTCAAGGCAGAATTTTGAAAGGGAAATCGTGTTTAACAAATCTGTTAGGGTTTTTGAGGGTGTAACTGGCAGGGTAGGTAAGGCGGAACCAGTAGATGCAATGTATTTGGATTTTCAAAAAAACATTCCATCAGTTGCCGCACAACATTAGGGCTAGTGGGATTAGGGATAATATTTTCGCATGAATTGAGGATTGGGTGACGGACAGAAAACAGAGAGTAGGAATGAACGGGTAATTTTCGGGTTGTCTGGCTGTAACTAGTGGGGTACGGCAAGGACCAGTGCTTGGGCCTCAGCTATTTACGATATATTTCAATGACGTAGATGAGGGAACCGATTGTAATATATCCAAGTTTGCAGACAATACAGTGTTCGGTGGGAAATTATGTTGTGAGGCACGTAAAGCAAGCAATTAGGAAAGCAAATTGCATGTTAGCATTTATTAATAAAGGATTGCAGTATAAGAGCAACGATGTCTTAAAGCAATTATATAAGGCTTTGCCGATACCACGCCCGGAGTGTGATGTACTAATTTGGTCTACTTACCCGAAGATGGATATACTTGCCTTAGAGAGAGAGTAGGTTTACCAGACTGATTCCTGGGATGGCGGGATGGCCCTAAGAGAAGAAATTGAGTAGACTAGGCCTATATTCTCAAGAATTTAGAAGAATGAGAGGTGAACACATTGAAACATGCAAAATTCTTACAGGGCTTGAAAGGTTGGGTGCGGGGAGGATGTTTCCCCTAGCTGCGGAGTCCAGAGCTGGGGGTCACACTCTCAGAATAAGATGTTGGCCATGTAGGACTGATATGCAGAGGAATATCTTCACTCAAAAGGGTTGTGAATCTGTGGAATTCTCTACCCAGAGAGCTTTGGATGCTCAGTCGTTGTATATATTTAAGAGAGAAATCGATAGATTTTTGGACACTAAGGGAAACAAAGGATATTGGGATAGGTCGGGAATGTGGAGTTGACGTCGAAGATCAGTCAGAATCTTATCGAATGGCGGAGCAGGCTCCCGGGGCCGAATGTCCTACTCCTGCTTCTACTTCTTAACTTCTTATCTAATGTTCTTATTCCTGTCTGGTTAATAACGGGGTAGGTTTTCTTCTTACCGCCTGTGTATTAATTGTCCCCTGGGCAAAGCGCAGAAAGGAAAATCTGGCCGGGTGGATTGCACGCCGCTATCAGAAATCACCGGATTGTCGCTTCAATTTCAAGGAGCCACAAACACAGTCGGAGCTGGACTGACGGCCAAGAAAACATGCGAGACTTCCACAGTGTAACCCATTATAAACATGAAATAATGTTATGAAGAAATAATTATTAAAATCCCCACATTACAAGTGAATCTCACTTAACAACATCAAGACATTAAAAGAGTTGCTAATTAATGTCTGTCCGGAAGTCAGTTTCAAATCTAGGGAGGAGTTTCTGCTGAAAACAGTAAAGGGATCATTGTCTCAACCTTGTCTTTGTAGAAAATTTAAAAAAGTTATCATTTCAATTAAGAAATCACATCAAGAAAACAATACAATCAAATAATTAACTGATAACAACAAACAGGGAATGGATAACCTGAACAGTCACACATTCATATTCAGCTTTTACTGTCTCGTTTTACTGTCTTACCAGGAATACCGAGTGCTGCAAGAACCGGGTAGTAAATGAGCCCTATCTGGAAAATTACTGGGTATCCCATTTCTTACGTGAAGAACCAATGTCTGTTCTGCCAGGCACAGAGCTCTGACTATTTCAATGTAAAGGCTAATTCAGAGGAGCCCTTAGATATACCATATAGAAACCTCCACGGACACAGCCATCTAGGGAGAGTGATCAGGTTACATTCCATCAAACAAACAGATTTAATGAACCGCTTTTGCTCCAAGGATTTGTGTGTAATGTGATATTTTCATTAGAGGATTGGCAAAATAATTTTATGTTTCTTTGAAATTTAAACCGAAGGTAAATTGCAAATTGTTTTGCTATGATCCCGGTGTTGAGCTGTGTGTTTGAACATGTGCCGATAGTGAGGTGGATGAAGAGTCTAATTTAAGAACATAGTTGTCAGGGACAGAAGGGAGTTACTGCCACTCAGACAGTGAAGGTTACCAGAGGTGCATTGCTGAATTTGTTTCTGCCTTTACCCTTATCCAACAGGTACCAGGTTCTTGCTGCCTGTGTAGAGGAGGGCAAAGTCTGCAGGCTGCAGGAGCAAACTGATCACGGCACCTTGATATAGGAGGCCATTCAAGTGGATCAGTGAACAGGACTGTTGGATGCTAGGGAACAGTACAGTCAGTGTGATAAATACTGTTCTATGCAGCTGCAACTAGCAGTTACGATGGTTGTGTTGCCTGCCCGGCGCCAGGGTTAAAGATGTATCCTCGAGGCTGGAGAAGTATTTAGAGTTGAAGGGGGAAGATACTGTTGTTTTGTTCCACGAAGGAACGAAAAACATAGGTAGAACTAGGAATTAGGCTCTGCTGACAGAGTTTGAGGATCTAGGGGCCAAGTTAAAACACAGAACCTCAAAGATAATAATCTCTGGATTGTGACCTGAGCCACGCGCAAATTGGAATAGGGACAAGCAGATCAGAGAGTTAAATGCGTGGTTCAAGGAGTGGTGTGAGAATTTATAGTTTAAGTTATCGGTACATTCAATTATATATTTAGGTATTACACAAACCACTACAAGTATTGTAGGCCTGGTTCCCATCTACTCTGAATGATCACTTTCTCCTAATTCCCTACTTTAACACTCTGTTTAAGTGCACTCCATTTAAGACCACTCTGTGCAGGCCACTCTGTGCGCCAGCAGATCCTGTTTACTTTTATACACCTTTGAGCCACTCCCAATTTATCAGAGCTGACTCAGCTCCCTGCTTACAGTAACTAGCAACTATTCAAGACAAACGCTTACAGCTGACTGAAAGGTCACTGCCACTGACAGGCAGTTTCTGTTAACTACAGTGTTTAAAGTTCTAGGTTAAATTCAAAATTTCACTTTTTACAGCTAATACTTACCAAATACTTAGCAATGACTTCCACTCGCTCCAAATTCCAAACTTTAGCACTCTGTTTAAGTGCACTCTGTTTAAGACCATTCTGTGCCGATCACTCTCATGGGTCACAATACTCCGAGTTGTGCATTACTTGTCAACTGACAGGAAACAGGTGGTCGTGGTTCTGGCCGCTCTTCTCAGACCCTACCCTAGATGGCAGCAGCCGGAATGCCAGGAATACAGGGCGGTTAGAGACCTGACATAACCTTCAATCCGCTACCAACCTATTTATGCGAGGCGGCCGCAGCTTTGCTGACCTACACCCTGGCATCAACCTTGAAAGGCCACATGTTGGGCCATATCTCAAACTGCATCCGTTCCCAATCTAATGGAGGGATATTGTCACCATCGCTGTGATCTAAACTGGTAGAGTGCTTCAACCGCCCCTTAAAAAACTAACTCGATTTTCATTTCTGCTCCACCAGTTTGCGGCACAAACTGTAGCTAAAAATCTACCAAATACAGCATCTATTCAGTGAGATGTCACACCTTGTTGGGAAAGTGCCCAGAGGCAGTTCTGCTCCTGTAAGATTGCTGCTGGTGTCCTTATCACTGACAAAGGTTACGGAGCTGAGACGTGCAGATGAAGTAAATGTGGCTCGAAACATTTTCAAGCATTCCTTTTGCAACATTGCCCCGATGTTAACCTTACCTGCCCAGCAACAACGTGGCAGGTTAGGTTAAAAATGGGAATATTTTGAACTGACTGAAATAGATATTGACTGTTGGCCGGCCGACTGGTAGAGCAGACTAACCAGCCGCCCATTCCAGCTGCGAAGAGCCTCGCGCGATTTTCAGGCCCAATTCGCATTAAAATTTGGCGTCAAACAGGCGTACCGATGCAGCTCATCAGATTCAGTCTTCAGGATCAGGCCGCAGTGGCTGGTAGCAAGTCAAATTATTGTAGAGAGGAATTGTGATCGCAGAGGGAGAGGGGGATCTTGCGAGGGCAGCGGTCCAGATTATATTCATGCCCTGGAGTAACACTCCTGCTCCTCTGGAGCCTATAAAATAATTCAACGCTCAAATGTGATGGGCCTCCTCGGTTCAATCGGTGGTGGAACTGGTTGGAAATAACATAGCGCAGGCTCCGATCAGTTTTAGCCCAAAGTGGCAATCGGATTCCTATTTACGTCATGATTTCTATATTAAACGGGGGCTATTTTCCAGTGAATTTGGCGTAGGACAGACCAATCCAATTATTGTTCATACAGCTCACTAACTCTAGGTTACTTCACAACACTCTATTTAAATAGTTTTTGCATAAATTCAGTTTTTGTTTAACGGTTTATTTGCAAGATAATTGGAGGGAAGTTTGTGTGTTTAGCGCCACACTTAGCGCCCGGAGATGCCGATAAAATGCCGCTGAGAGCTCTAACCACATCTGCGGATGTTTCCTGCGCCGCAAGCCATATCCATCTTGTCAGTCGAGCTACCGCTCAAATCGATTGCCCGGGACAGCGCACGTGAATTTGCAACGGTTCCGCTGTCCTGATCGCTCTGGACGGGCCCTGCAGTACTCCACTGATCGAGTCTCCCTTTTCATCGTTGTGTGTTGCCTGCTGCTCAACCCGGCCATTCTGAGCGTCCAGCCATTGCCACCAGGTATTGGAGGTTCACCTCAGGAGGAGGATGAGGGAGAGGAGGAGGCGGAGGATGCGGATGAAGAGGAGGAGCAGCAACGTAGGAGGGAAGCACTCAATCTTGCTTCTGTAAGGGCCTTGCGCGAATGCCTCATTAGACGGCGCTTGCGATCAATGATATAGCACATGGCGTTTGCGCAGCACATCCACATCATTACATCCAGCTCGCAGCACCTTTCACTGGGCAAAGGGCAAATGAGAAACACCACAAAATGTGCAACGTCAAATTAACAATTTATTATCGAACACAACTCTCTCTTATGAAACACAGCTATTCGTAAATAATACAGCCATTTATCAACAAACACAACTCTTTATTATCAAACTGAAGTATTTTTCACCAAACACAGATATTTATTTACAAGCATAACTATTTGTTCACAAGCACAATAATATATTTAAAAACACATTAATTTATTAAAACACACTATCACCATTTGCGACTAAATTATTCTTTACTCCCCTTCTTCAATGATTTCCCTCCCCTTTTGAGTTCACCCCTCCCAAACCTGCTGCTCCTCCATAATGTGGCGCCAGTGGCTGCAGCAACACTGGTGGACGGCTGCTGAGTGTGGGAGCCAGAGACTGCAGATGGCCCTGCAGGACGCCCTCAACCAGCTCTGGGCCTGGAAGGCTCGTCTGCAGCCTGCAGCAACTCAGCATGGGCGGCAGCAGTCTGGGATGGATGGGTTACAGGCTGTGGCAAGTGCAATGGCAGAGTGGCAGCAGGAATGCTGTCACCCTGAGAGAGGACAGCACGTTCCTGCTCGAACTAAACACTGCCACCCCCCCACCCCCCACCCGCGCCTGGCCCAAGACACGCAGCATGAGGTCTGCCTCCCACGGTCTTTCTCCGATACGTTCATCCTTTGCAAGCTGCCAAGGATGGGCTCGATGGTGTGAGCAGATCTGAGTGCAATGTTGGAGGCTCGAAAGCGTGGTCGCTGCACCAGCGATTTCTCGCTCTGGGGCTCCGATAATCCATGACTTCTCTCAAAGAAGTCTTACAGCTCCTTGTAGGCCCAGTTCTCAATCAGCAATGTTCAGAATGAGGCTGTGCAGCATCATTAAGCATCCCCTTTAAGAACTGGAAGGCGACAATCTGTCTGACGACTTTCTAATTGACAGCGCCGGAACTTGATTAGCGCTCTGAAGGTAGAGCCCCGCTCTCCGACGTTAGCGCCCGATGAGAAGTGTTTAGCGATTGATTTAGCGCTCCACAGACATCTTGCGGCGCTAAAACTCAATTTCGTGCTCGCCGACGCCGGCGCTTAAGTTAGCGCATAGGCGACGTTAGTGCCCCAAGATGGTCGATAGCGAATTCGCCCCACTATGAAACATCCCATTCGAAGGGATAGCGAATAATGCAGGATTGACAGCAAATGTAAGTACGTAGATTTTTTTTCCGATTGAAGTCATCCCGACGCAGGAAGCCTCCTATCAGAAATTACGCGCCAGAATGATCCAGGACTGACAGCACATCCCTTTTAAACAGACATAGAATGATCCGGGACTGACAGCACATCCCTTTTAAAGAGACAAAGATTGTTCCGGGACTGACAGCACATTCTTTTTAAACAGATACAGAATGATCCGGGACTGACAGCACATCCCTTTTAAACAGATACAGAATGATCCGGGACCGACAGCACATCCCTTTTAAAGAGACACAGATTGTTCCGGGACTGACAGCACATCCCTTTTAAACAGATACAGAATGCTCCGGGACTGACAGCATATCCCTTTTAAACAGACACAGAATGATCCGGGACTGACAGCAAATCCCTTTAAACAGACGCAGAATGATCCGGGACTGACAGCACATCCCTTTTAAACAGACATAGTCACGCCTGCAACGCAATTTCGATTCCCAGCCAGTAGAGAATCTTTAACTGTTTGTATTCGTGGAATCAATTCACATGCCCGCTTCTCACGTCCTTCATGCGCTACAGAATGCAAGACTTAATTATCTCCATGAATCATAGAATGATACAGCAAGGAAGGGCAAAATCTAAGGCCAAGCCGAGCTCTTTATTCGATCTTCTCTCCATTGGAGCTGAGTAAAATATTACTTTATCAAAGTGGAAGAATGTTACCAACTAGGGAGAGAAACGGCTGCCGAACTCGGAGACTACAAGATTTTCAGACTACTTGTCAGCCGAATGGATTAGCAGGCCATCGCCTTAATCTCTCAGCCACCTCGCACTACCTTCATTGCCCAAAGCTTTCATCCAAAAAGCCATTCATTTCATTGGGCTAGAAATTGCGGTTGGTGGCATACCTCCGGAATAAGCCTCCGACCAGCGAAACGAATCCAAACCTGCATCCATGAGCCCAGGCTGCGGAGAGTTGCGGTACCGGGTCTCCAGCCATACGGCTGCGGAAAGGAACACGGATCCCAGGAACGCAGGGGGTTCGGAAGCCAACCTTGGATCACGTGGCCCCGGTCCACCTATGGGAAAGGTGGATTCCATTGCAATCATTAACGAAGGAACTCCCCCAATAATATGCAATGGAATCCCTAAATAATTATACAATTTAGAGAATTCTAATGATTATAAAGTTACTGAATTTCAATATTATGCATAACTCTCTTCATTGCACCAACTTCAATAAAATTCTATTTTTGATAAATAATTTTAGACATCTTAATCCGGGAACTCATTTAAAGTGTATGTGCATAATTTTTGTTTCTTAATTGTTTAATTTAAGGTTCATATCTACCGTTATGCTGATGAAAGCAGGCCCTATTCCTGCTTTTACAAGCCGTAAGAGTTTCGTGGGCAAGTAGCCCAACTCTGCGCCAGTGATACTGAGCTTCCATTCGATTCGGATGATCTGTCTCGGCGTACCTTGATAGATCGCAAGTTCCGGATATCGAACAGCAGAAGCCCAAAAGTTGCGGGGCCATTCAAAGGTATTACTACGACGTACTCTGATAATACACCGTGAGGGAGTGTGCATTTTCAGGGCCCATATTTTTGTATCCAAGCAGCAGAAACTATCTGTACGGGGCCTGCAGGGTGTCGCAGCAGCCCAGCAATCTAGCCTGCAACAGATTGCCTAGGTGGTGCAGTCTGCAGCCGGGCCTTCGAGGGCCAGAAATGCTCGAGGTCGTCCTGCAAGGCCATTTGCAATCTCGCACACTGAAAGTAAGCAGCATTCCACCAGCCCTTCTGCAGCCACTGGGGGAACTGTTCACAATTAACATAGGCCGGTAAGTTGAGCGGCGCGCTCCAAAACGCCATGGGAAGTGCGTCGGCCACCATGTTTCCCCGAATCGGGCCTCAAGGGCCTGCGATAAGGCTGCGGATTTCTAGGCCTTGAAGCTTAAATTTCAGCAGCGGGATTCCCCTCCTTGTCCCAGCTGGAGCCTTTAATCGCTTCTCTCACTTTGACCCAAAACAATTTTTGAGCATCTATGTCTGATGGCCACTGGATGTAGGTCTTCTTTTTCATGAGCTTTCTCATCTTGTGGTAGGTTGAGAGTTCAACTTCTGGAATTTTCTCCAAGAAGATCAGGATGATGATATCTTTCATCTCGTGGAAGAGCCTATAGCTCGCTAGCTGCAGTTCCATGGAGCACCACTCGCTGTACAGGTAGTTGTGCCTCATCACACAGGTGGTCTTCCTGCTCTGGTAGATGCTGTCCACGATGTTGTCGATGATATATTTGACCAGCTCAAAATCTCTGTGGTGGAGGCAGAGTTTGAAGCATTGAGGTCCTTTCGTTTCCAGGTTTGGCACCGACTCTTGCAGAACCCAGTCTTCGTCCTGAGAATTATAGGAGATAAATGCAGCTTACCTGTAGGACTGCTGACTCTCTCCTCTCCCCCTGTGGTCATTCAACCACGATCGGAAAATATAAAACCCATACTTGATGTGCCAGTACACTTTGCTGTAGATTATAGGGATGAAAATGCACAAGATCAAGACCGGTACAGTTATATGGAACATGATCTGCCCAATGTCCAAGTAACAAACGCGAGCATCAAACTTGTACAAGTATTTGCTTGGCCGATCTGCACAGGTGTGGTTGTAAAAATAGACAACCTGCACCCTGGGGTTGGACAGGGACCAGCTTTGGAACCAACGGATATCACAGGTGCAGGGGAACGGGTTCTTCCGTAGATCCAGGTAGGTCAGGGAGGGCAGGTGTTCCAGAACCGTGCTATTGACGATCTGAATGGCGTTCTTCCCCAAGAACAATGTCCTGAGGTTGGAAATGTTTCCAAAGATGTCAAGAGACATGGATTGGAGGCCGACATTTTCAAGGTTGAATCTCTCTATACTCTGGAGGTTCTTGAAGATCCCTGGATTCAGACTGTGGATCCCATTGCAAGCATCGGGCATGGAGAGGGTTCTCAAATTGATCAGATCTTCAAATCCGTCTTTGGACAGCGACATTTTATTCTCTCCTATATACAAGTCTCTTAAAGAGATGAGGCCGTTGAAAAACTTTGGAGGAATAATGTTGATGCCGTAGGGTTGCTGGGCTTCTGGTTTAAGAATGTAAAGCTTTGTGAGGTTAACAAAGGGAGATGCTGCAATCAGTCCAGTGTTGTATCTGATCCGGTTACTGTTCAAGTCCAACACTCCTAATGATGGGAGGATGCCGAAGATCTCCCTGCTGATACGAGTTATACAGTTCCTATCGAGATAAAGCTTGGACAGGTTGTGTAATCCACAGAAAGACTGGCTGGTGAGGCTTCGAATTGTGTTCCCTCCCAGGTCCAAGGTGTTCAGGTTATTGAGATTAGCAAACACCTTGCTGAAAACAATTGATATCCTGTTGTTTTTGAGATTGAGATTCCTGAGACTCCCAAGGTCACTGAAGGTATCTTCATAGATGTCAGTTATAAGGTTGTTGTCGAGTCGGAGCTACTGCAGGTTGGTGAGATTAGAAAAGGCTGCCTTGTTGATGACAGCAATGTTGTTAATGTTCAGCATTCGGTTCCGGAGATGGGGGGCATAAGAGAAGGCGTGACTATAAATGGTGAAAATCCTGATGTAGCGAAAGGTTAGTAGCGACAGCTTGGGAAACACCGTGGCTGCCTTCCCGTTCTTGTAACAGGAAGGTAAATCCTTGATTCTGTTGTAAGCTAGGTAAGTACATGAGGGAGAAAGGAATAGAAGGATATGTTGATAGTGTGAGATGAAGTAGTGGGGGAGGCGTCTCGTGTGGAGCAGACACGCCGGCATGGACCAGTTGGGCCGAATGGCCTGTGTCTGTGCTGTGAAATTCTATGGAAGCCTTGGGTGTGGAAATTGTGCCACATGCCTGCAGTTGCCAATATAACAACTCTGTTCAATCAGAGTGAAAGGGATAAATCAGATAACTACAGACCAATCAGCCTAACATTGGTAGAAGGTGAGCTACTAGAGAAACAAAAAAGAAAGTCTTGCATTTCTACAGCGCCTTTCACGACCTCAGGACGTCACAAAGCACTTTACCAACAATGAAGTACTTTTGAAGTGCTGTCACTGCTGTAATGCAGGAAACGCGGTAGCTAATTTACACACAGCAAGCTCCCAAAAACAGCAGTGTGATAATAACCAGATAATCTGCTTTAGTGATGTTGATTGAGGTATAAGTATTGGCCTATGTCCCAGGGGAGAACTCTCCTGCTCTTCTTCGAAGTAGTGCCATAGGATCATTTACGCCCACCTGAGAGGACAGACGCGGCCTCGGTTTAACATCTCATCCGAAAGACGGCGCCTCCGACAGTGCAGCTCACTCTGAGTACTGCATTGGAGTGTCAGCCTGGATTTTTGTGCTCAAGTCACTGGAGTGGGGAGAGCGAGGGTAAATCAGGGCAAGGGTGTTTCCCACTGAGCCACAGCTGACCTTATATGGGATAAAATTAATACTCAACTAGAAACCGTTCTAGAAACCAGAAAGCTGGTTAAAAGACAGAAGCAGGGTGCGCTGGTTATTGTTTTATTTTTGGACTGGACGATGAAAAGAATGGGGCCCCCTGCGTCACTGCTGCGACCGTTGCCCTTCTTACGATTTGAACAATCTGGACTTGGGTAAAGGAGGCAGACGTACCTACATTTGCTGCTAACACGAAAAACACGGAGCCTGGGTAGCTGTGAAGAAACCGTCAGTGAACATTTAGAGAAGAATATGGAGAGGAAAAGTACACCAAATGGTGTGTTAAAAGCTGTCGAGGAGTCCACAACAATAGACATTTACAGAGCAGAGGAGACCATTCGGCCCACTGTGTTAATTCTGGGTCTTTGCCACAGCAATACTAAACTAAAACCATTGACCCGCTATCTCATCATCGCCCTGTATCAATCCCAAACTAATTCCACTGCGCCGCTCTCTCCCCATAGCCCTGTATCAATCACAAACTAATCCCACTGCCCCGCTCTCTCCCCATAGCCCTGTATCAATCCCAAATTAATCCCACTGCTCCACTCTCTCCCCAAAGTCCTGTGCCGGCACTTTGAAAGAGCTCTGCATTTCGTTCCACTCACCTGCCCTTTCCCCATCGCGCTGTATTTTTTTTCCTTCAAGTATTTATTCAACTGCCTTTTGAAAGTTAAAGATTGAATTCGCCCCCACCGCATTTTCAGGCAGCGCATTCCAGATCACAACAACTTGCATGGAGCCGGGAATCGAACCCGGAGTCTCTCGCGTGGCAGGTGAGAATTCTGCCCCTTAACCACCAATGATCACGATAACAGCAAATTGAATTTCTGGTAGCTACAATTTATTTTTGCCTTTTGTTAATACAAGCGGGGACACTGCGGTAAAATAAAAAGCAAAATGCAGCAGATGCTGGATCTGGAATTGTTCATTAAATGCTGGAAACACTCCGCAGGTCCGGGAACAACTGTTGACAGAGAAACACAGGGTTAACCTTCAGGTCCATGAGCTCTCGGCAGAACTAAGATTTTGCAGCTTTGCTTCAAAGTATTGTAGGTCCCGTGTGAATTTCCTTCCAAACTTTTTAAGCTGCTCAAAAATTACAAAATTAAGAAACTAACCACCCCCCCAAAAAAAAAATGGCCCGTACGGGGATCGAACCCGCAACCTTGGCATTATTAGCATCGCACTCTACCCAACTGAGCTAACCGCCCCTCCCAAAGCAGCCTCCCTGTTTCTGGTCTTTGCCTGCTAAGTCACTTTCTCTTAGAAGGCTGTACAAGAATGGCTTGCATTTCTACAGCGCCTTTCAAGAACTCAGGACGTCCCAAAGTGCTTTACAGCCAATGAATACTTGTTGAACTGTTTTGCATCTGTGACAGGTAGATTGGTCAGGAGGACGTCAAGTAGGTTTTCCCCCTCGTGTTGGTTCACTCACCACCTGCCGCAGGCACAGACTGGCAGCCATGTCCTTCAGGACTCGGCCAGCTCGGTCAGTAGTGCTGCTACCGAGCAACACTTGGTGATGGACATTGAGGTCCCCCACCCAGAGTACATTCTGTGCCCTTGCAGCCTTCAATGCTTCTTCCAAGTGGTGTTCAACATGGAGGAGTACTGATTCATCAGCTGAGGGAGGGTCGTAGCTGGTAATCAGCAGGAGGTTTCCTTGCTCATGTTTGACCTGATGCCCTGAGACTTCATGGTGTGTGGAGTCAATGTTGAGGACTCTCAGGGCCTCTCCCTCCCGACTGTAAACACTGCACTGCCTGGTGCATCTGTCTGCTGGTGGGACTGTATACCCACCTCCTGTTCCTCTGTAACAGGCTTGAAGGGCTGTTCCTCCAAATTTATCGGCTTGCTATGTGTACACGCATGGGCCCTATCTATGCCTGCCTTTTCATGGGTATGTGGATCATTCTTTGTTCCAGTCCTACTCAGGTCCCCTCCCTCACCTCTTTTTCCGGTACACTGATCACTGTATTGGTGCCCTTTCCTGCTCTCGCCCTGAACTAGATAATTTCATTCACTTTGTTTCCAATTTCCACCCTTCCCCCACCTTCATATAATCCATCTCCGACTCTTCTCTTCCCTTCCTCGACTTCTCTGTCTCCAATTCTGGGAATTGGCTATCGACCAACATCCACTCTTCTTCTTCTTAGGCAGTCCCTCGGGACCGATGATTATTTGCTCTCTTTTAAAAATGAGTTATCAGGTGACTGATGAGTCCAATGCCTGACCTACATTCTCTGTCACAGGTGGGGCAGACGGTGGTTGAAAGGATGGGTGGGTCGGGTGTTTGTTTTGATGTGCGCTCCTTGCTCCCGGCAAATAGACACGAGGTGTTCGGTGCCTTCGCGGATGCTTCTCCTCCACTTTGTGCGGTTTTGGGCCAGCGATTCCAAGTTGTCGGTGGGGATGTTGCGCTTTTTCAAGGAGGCTTTGAGGGTGTCCTTGAAGCTTTCCTCTGACCACCTGGAACTCTCTTGCCGTGTCGGAGCGCTTGTTTTGGGAGTCTCGTATTGGGCAAGCGGACAATGTGAACAGCCCAGCGGAGCTGATCGAGCGTGGTCAAAGATTCGATACTTGGGATGTTGACCTGAGCGAGAAGACTGACAGTATAAACCTACTGACTCCCACAGCTACCTGGACTACACTTCCTCCGACCCCGCTTCCTGTAAGGACTGTATTCCATTCTCCCAGTTTCACCTCCTCCGCCGCATCTGTTTTAACGTTGCCACTGACCACACTAGTGCTTCCGGTATGTCTTCCTTTATGCCCCTCTATCATGGTTGACACGGCCCTCGACCGTGTCCGTTCCATTTCCCGCACTTCTGCTCTGATCCATTATCCTCCCTCCCAGAACCATGATAGGGTTCCCCTTGTCCTCACCTTTCACCCCACCATCATCCACATTCAACGGATCACCCTGCGCCATTTCCACTACCTCCAGCATGATCCCAAAATCAAACACATCTTCCCCTCCCCCCACCCTTTCAGCATTCCGAAGGGACCGCTCGTTTCTGTGATGTGGTGACCAAAATTGTACGCAGTACTCCAGCTGTGGCCCAACTCGTGTTTTATACAGTTCAAGCATAACCTCCCTGTTCTTGTGTTCTATGCCCTGGCTAATAAAGGAAAGTATCCCCTAGGACTTCTTAACCAATAATAAAAGCAGAAATTCTGGTAATATTCATCAGGTAATCTGAAATAATGACCTGCTGAATATTATCAACCTTTTCCGTTTTTATTTCAGATTCCAGCATCCGCAGTCTTTTGCTATTGCCTTCATTACCAACTTATCCACATGTACTGCTACCTTCATGGCTCAGTTTACTTACACTCCAATGTCCCTCTGTTCTTCTTCACTTCTCTATATCCTTCCATTTATTGAGTATTCCTTTGCCTGTTCGCCCTCTCCAAATGCATTACCTCACACTTCTAAGGATTGACTTCCATTTGCCACTTTTCTGCCCACCTGACCAGTTCTTTGGTATCATGCTGCAGTCTACAACTTTGTTCCTCGCTATAAACCACATGGTAATTTTTTATAATATCTGCGAACGTCTTAATCATGCCGCCTACACTGAAGTCTAAATCACCGATGTGTACCACAAAAAGCAAGGGGGCTTGTACTGAGCCCTGCTGAACCCCAGTGGAACAGTCTTCCAATCAAAAAAACACCCATCGATCGTTACCCTTTGCTTCCTGCCAATGAACCAATTTTGGATCCTACTTGGCACTTTCTCTTGGATCCCATATACCGGTCTTACCAATCTGCCGTGTAGACAGATTCTGAATTTTAGGATTTTGAAAGGAATTGCTTTAGTAGATAGAGAGAAAAGTTTTCCGCTGGTAGTGGAGTCTAGGACTCATAGAGTCATAGAGTTACACAGCACAGAAAGAGGCCCTTCGCCCCATCGTGTCTGCGCCGTCCATCAAACCCTGTCTGTTGTAATCCCATTTCCAGCACTTAGTCCGTAGCCGTGTATGCTATGACGTTTCAAGTGCGCATCTAAATGCTTCTTGAATGTTGTGAGGGTTCCTGCAACTACCACCCTATCAGGCAGTGAGTTCCAGATTCCAAACAACCTCTGAGTGAAAAAGTTTTTCCTCAAATCCCCATTAAACGCCCTGCCGGTTATCTTGAAACTATGCCCCCTGGTTATTGACCCCTCTACTAAGGGAAAAAGTTCCTTTCTATCTACCCTATCTGTGGCCCTCATAATTTTGTACACCTCAATCAGGTCCCCCCTCAGCCTTCTCTGCTCTAATGAAAACAACCCCAGCCTGTCCAGTCTCTCTTCATAGCTGAAACGCTGCAGCTCAGGTAACATCCTGGTGAATCTCCTCTGCACCCTCTCTAATGCAGCACATCCTTCCTATTGTGTGGCTACCAGAACTGCACACAGGACAAGGGGACATAACCTTATAATCGGAGCCATGTCGTTCAGGCGAGAAATTAGGAAACATTTCTTAATACAAAGGGAGGTCGAAGTGTGAAACTCACTCCCACAAGAGGCAGTTGACGTTAGATCATTTAATATTTGTATATCTGAGATCGATAGACTTTTCCTAGACCAGGGTCTTAGGGGAATATAATAACAAATTTTAACCAAAATCGCCAATTATATAATTATACTTTAAAAGTGATGGCGAATGTGCCCTACCTGGAGGTTGAATGTGCACAGCGCATGTTAGCAGGTCTGTCTCTTGATTGACAACTGAAGGCTGTCTGTGAATCATCAAATGCAGCAGGATCCCAGCTAAAAGTTTTTTTGGATTGAAAGATTCAAACGACTTACTTGTCACAGAAAAAAGTGAATTATTCTGTGTCTGTTTAAAAGGGTTGTGCTGTGAGTCCATAATCCTTCTGTGGCGGTTGACAATGGATGTGCTGTCAGTCCCGGATCATTCTGTGTCTGTTTAAAAGGTGTGTGCTGTTAATACGGATAATGTCAGTCCTGGGCCATTTCAAAATCATGAGGCGTCTGGACAGAGTTGATTGGGAGAAACTGTTCCCATTGGGGGAAGAGTCTAAAAAGCAGTGGACAGAGATTTAAGGTGATTGGCAGAAGAACCAAAGGCGACATGAGGAAAAACTTTTTTTATACAGCGAGTGGTTAGGATCTGGAAAGCACTGCCTGAAAGTGAGGTGGAGGCAGGTTCAATCGTGGCTTTCAAAAGGGATTTGGATAAGTAACTGAAGGAACAAAAATTGCAGGGCTACGGGGAAAGGGCGGGGGAGTGGGTCCAGCTGAAGTGCTCTTGCAGAGAGCTGGCACGGGCTCGATGGGCCGAATGTACTCCTTCTGTGCTATAACCAGACTATGATTCTATGATTGATCATTCAGTATCTGCATCTTTTGTAAAAGAGACATATTTTCAGCTGCGATATCTGATTGGTTGCGGCGTTGGTCTCGAAGTCCAGTGGGATTTTGGCGTTATGATTTGAACCCTACTCGACGCAGATCTGCTCTTTATTTTCAAATATCAAACCACTTCATAATTTTAAGATCTCTATCATTTCATCCCTCAGCCTCCATTTTTCCATAGAAAGAACGCCAGCCTCTTCTTCCTTTCCTGATATTTATACCCTCTCAGTTCTGGTTTCATCCTTCTTAATCTACTTTCTTTTAATTCGTTTCTGGGATTTGGGCGTCGCTGGCAATGCCAGCATAGATTGCCCATTCCTCAATGACTTTGAGAAGGTGGTTGGGAGCGCCTTCTTGAAACGCTGCAGTCCGTGTGGTGAAGGTACTCTCACTGTGTTGTTAGTTGGGAAGTTCCAGGATTTTGACCCAGCAACGATGAAGGATCGGCGATATACTTCTAAGCCAGGATGGTGTGTGACTTGGAGGGGAACCTGGAGGTGGTCGCATTCCCATACGCCTTCTGCCCTCGTCCTTCTAGGTGGAAGAGGTCGCAGGTTTGAGAGGTTCTGCCGAAGAAGCCTTGGTGAGTTGCTGCATTGCATACTGTAGATGGTACACACTGCAGCCACGTTGCGCCGCTGGTGGAGGGAGTGAATGTTTAAGGTGGTGGATGGCGTGCCAATCAAGCGGGCTGCTTTGTCCTGGATGGTGTAGAGCTTCTTGAGTGTTGTTGGAGCTGCACTCATCCAGGCAAGTGGAGAGTATTCCATCACACTCCTTACTTGTGATTTGTAGATGGTGGAAAGGATTTGGGGAGTCAGGAGGCGAGACATCCGCCGTAGAATACCTAGCCTCTGACTTGCCCTTTTTGTCACAGTATTTATGTGGCTGGTCCAGTTAATTTTCTGGTCAATGGTGACCCCTAGCATCTTGATGGTGGGGGCTTCGGCGATGGTAATACCGTTGAATGTCAAGTGGAGGTGGTTTGACTCCCGCTTGTTGGAAATAGTCATTGCCGGGCACTTCTGTGGCGCGAATTTTACCTGCCACTTATCAGACCAATTCTGAACGTCATCCAGGTCTTGTTGCAAGCGGGCTTGGACTGCTTCATTATGTGAGGAGTTGTGAATGCGGCTCAAGACTGTGCTGTCATCAGCCAACATCCCCATTACTGACCTTATGCTGGAGGGAAGGTCATTGATGAAGCAGCTGAAGAATGTACGGCCAACTGCACTTCCCTGAGGAACTCCTGCAGCGATGTCCTGGGGCTGTGATGATTGACCTTCAATCACCACAACCATCTTCCTTTGTGCTAGGTATGACTCCAACCAGTGGAGAGTTTTCCCCCAGATTCCCATTGACTTCAGTTTTGTTGGGCTCTATGATGCCAAACTCGGACAAATGCTGCCTTGATGTCAAGGGCAGTCACTCTCAACTCGTCTCTGTAATTCAGTTCCTTTGACCATGTTTGGATTAATGTTGCAATGAGGTCGGGAGCTGAGTGGTCTTGTTGGAATCTAAACTGGGCTTCAGTGAGCAGGTTTTTGGTGAGTAAGTGCCGCTTGATAGCACTGTCAATGACACCTTCCATCACTTTGGTGATGATTGAGAGTTTATTGATGGGGCGGTAATTGGCAGATAACACTAGTTTATAGGAACGATAATTGTAATCATTGTGTTGGACAGTGTATACATCAGAAATTTAGTGCAGCATATATCAAGGTTAATGCAATAAACACGGAGACTTTAATCTTCATACAGACTGCAAATAAAATTGGCAGAAGGTTTTGGAGGATGAGTTCATGGAATACTTCGAGACAGTTTTCTAGAACAATATTTCGACGAAACTGGGGAACAAGTTATTTTAAATTTGGTATTGTGTAACGAAACAGAGTTAATTCGTAATATTATAGTAAAGTATCATCTGGGTAAGAGTGATCATAATATGATAAAATTTCATATTTAATTTGAGAATGATGCGGTTAAGTCAGAAACTAGAGTCAGAAATTTAAACAAATTCAATTATAGGGACATGAGGGGCGATTCGGCTAAAGTAGATTGAGAAATGGGATTAAAAGATATGATGGTTAAAAAACAATGGCAAACATTTAAAGGAACAATTCATATTTCTCAACGAATATAAAATCACTAGAGGAATAAAAACACTCCACTGGAAAAGTTGTCCAAACATGTCTAACTAGAGAAGTTAAGGATATTATTAGATTAAAAGAAGAGTCCTACAAAGATGCCAAAAGACTAGTAATCCTATGGATTAGGAGATTTTTAAAATGCAGCAATGGATGATCAAGTGATTGATAAAGAGGGATGAAATAGAATATAACAGTCAACTGGAAAGAAATATAAAAAAAACTTGTAAGCTTTTAAAGTATGTAAAAATGAAGCGATTAGCCCAGGTAAACGTGGGTCCCTCAGAGGCAGAGAGAGCAGAAGTTATAAATGGATGAAAAGGAAATTGCAGAGAAGTTAAACAAATATTTGGTGTCTGTCTTCACAATAGAAGGCTCAAACAACACACCAGAAATTGTGGGGAACCAAAGGTCTAATGAGCATGAGCAACTTAAAGGAATTAATATTATTAAAGAAAAAGTAATGGAGAAATTAATGGGACTAAAAACAAACATATCCCTAGGACCTGATGGCTTTTGTTTTATAGGGAGTGACGTCAGACATAGTGCAATAGCATTTACAGCCAATGAAAGGCTTTTTGAAGTGTAGCCACTTGTAGTGTTGGAAAGGCAGCAGCCAATTTCCGCACAGCAACCGTCCACAAACTGACATGTGATAATGACTAGATCATCTGTTGTAATGATGTTGGGTGTGGACACTGGTGATAATTCCCCTTCTTCGAAATAGTGGGATGGGATATTTTACAAACAACTGCGAGAAAGAGACGGGGCCAGCAGTTTAACATCTCATTTGAAAGACGGCACTTCCGACAGTGCAGCATTCCCTCAGTATTGCACTGGAATGGCAGCCTAGATTTTTGTACTCAGGTATCTGGAGTGGGACTATAGAGCGTGGGTGAAATTATCCACTTTGGTAGGATGAACGGAAAAGTTGATTTTTTTAAAAAGATGAGAGACTAGTTAGTGTTGCTATTCAGAGCGATTTGCGGGTCCGTGTGCACAAATCACAGAAAGTTCACATGCAGGAACAGCAAGCATTTAGGAACAGAGATGTTATGTTAGCCTTTATTGCAAGGGGGTTGGACTATAAGAGTAAGGAAGTATTGCTGCAACTATATTCGGGTTTTGGTGAGACCACACCTGGAGTACTGTGTACAATGTTGGTTTGCTTATCTGAGGAAGGAAATAATTGCCTTGGAGAGTGTGCAAAGAAGCTTCGCTGGATTGATTCCAGAGATGAGAAGGCTGTTCTATGAAGAGAGATTGAGTAGGAAGGGCCTACACGCTCTGGAGTTTTAAAAAATTAGAACTGATTTCATGGAAAGGTATAACATTGTTAGAGGGTTTGACAGGGTAGATGGTGAGCGGCTGCATCTAATGGCTGGAGGGTGTAGAACTACGGGCCTTACTCCCAGGGGAATGGGTCGGCCATTAAGGACTGAGATCAGGAGACATTTCTTCTCTCCGAGGTTCGTATATCATTGGAATTCTCGACCCCAGAGAACTGTGGATGCTCAGTCGACGAGTATATTTAAGACTGAGGTCGATATATTTTTGGGCAATAAGAGAATCATGGGCTATGGGAATGGGCGGGGGGAATATTGTTGATGTAGCGGTACAGCCATGATCTCATTGAATGGCGCAGCAGGTTCGATGGGCCGTATTACATATTCCTACTCAGAATTCTTCTGTTCTTATGTTCCGGGGCTGAATGATCGGGGACTGAGAGCAAACCCATTTTAAGCAGACGCAGAATGATCCAGGACTGATACAGCCCTTTTAACAGACACAGAACGAGCAGGACCGACAGAAAACCACTTCAAACAGGTACAGAATGATCCTGGACTGACAACAAATCCCTTTAAACAGACACGGAATGATCCAGGATTGATTAACTTAATGTGCTCTGAGACAAAGCAGTTGTTTGCAGCTGTCGATCATAAACACGTTTGGAAGGAACTTTCTGCATTGAATGAACCACAAACAGACTTCAGCTGTTAATCAACACTCCCTCGCCCACACCACCCCACACATCAGAGATAGAGACTGTCAGAGGAGCTCCTGCATTCAGCGCTGACCCTGTTTCACTCACCAGCTCCTTACACAGAGCTCTGGTGTCATGAACACAGAACATTTTAACCGAAAACCTTAAAATGCAGTCTATCAAATGAGAAAAGATAAAAGTTCACCACACTTTGGTTCAATGAAAGAAAAGTTAATAACGTTTTCAGCATCACTCGGTAACCCCACAGGCTTTCCTTCCACCCGCAGAATAAATTATCGGCTGTAAGAATTGATAATTTTTCTCTCTGAGTTGAATTATTTCAGTGTCAGGAACTTAATGTCTTGATAAACATTTTATTAAAAAAAAACTAAATATCGACCAAGTACATTAACGGTTGAATGCATCGCACTTTCTGCAATAAACAACGAGTGGGCGCACAAGCATCCTCACTTTTACTGCATACCTGCTAACAGGCACCGCGCAGATTAGACCAGCAGGGGGCGCACACTCAACATGACTTAAGCAGCAGACTTGCTAACAGGCACCGTGCACCTGCAACCTCACGGGGCGCACACTTACCATTTCTGATCCTTCTGTAAATACGAAAGCAACATTTTTTCGGATTTTGGAAAGCTGAAACAAAAACTGAAAATGCTGGAAAGTCGCGAGGGAAACAAATTTAACGTCTCAGGTCGATTATCTTTCATCAAAATATGAAAAAGTTAAAGATGTAACTTGTTTTAAGCAATACAGAGTTAGGGAAATTAGAGAATAGACCAAAATCGTCTAGAGGAGGTGTAAATGGCAATAGCAGAATCATTAACAACAGCTGTAGTCAAAAAAATTGGAACAGTGTTTATGATCAGAAATTGTTGAACTTGACATTGAGTCTGGAACGCTGTATAGTGCCTAATCGAAAGATGAAGTGCCGTTCCTCGAGCTTCCGCTGAGCTTCAGTGCAGCTATCCAAAGAGTAAAGAAGTCTTACTGCAATTATATAGGGCCCAGTTGAGATCACATCTTGAGTATCCTTACCGAAGGAGACCAAAACTTGCCACAGAGGGAGTGCAACGAAGGTTCACCAGACTGATTCCTGGGATTGGGGGGGTTGTCCTGTGAGGAGAGATTAAGTAGATTAGTTCTATATTGTTTAGCGTTTTGAAGAATGAGAGGAGATCTCATTGAAACATACCAAATTCTTACAGGGCTTGAAAGGCTAGATGCAGGGAGGATGTTACCCTTAGCTGCCGAGTCTAGAACCAGCGGTCACAGTCTCAGAATAAGGTGTCTGCCATTTAGAACTCAGATGAGGAGAAATTTCTTCACCCAGTGGGTGTGAATCTTTGGAATTCTCTACCTCAGAGGTCTGTGGATGCTCAGCCGTTGAATATATTCAAGGAATATATCGATAGATCTGTGGATATTAGGAGAATCAATGGATATGGGGATAGGACAGGAAAGTGGAGTTGATGTACAAGGTCAGCCATGATCTTATTGAATGGTGGAGCAGGCTCGAGGGGTAAATTACCTACTCCGGCTCCTACTTCTTATGTTCTTATGTTCATCCTTCACCCGCTGTGCTCTCTGACCTACACCGACTCACGGTCCGTTAACCCCTGGAGTTTAATATTATCATGCTCATGTTCAAAGCCCGCCATGGCCTCGCCCTCTCTATTGCTATAACCTTCTCTAGTTCTTCTACCTTCCAAGATCTCTGCACTAAATTGATTCTGACTTTTCTTAAAACACTGATTTCCATCATCCCACCATTGGCCGCTGTGCCTTCAGCTGCCGAGGCCCTAAGCTCTGTAATTCCCCGCATAAAAGTAAACGAAACGGTGCAATTTACGAGGGTCTGAAGGAGCAGAGATACCTGGGGTTCTCCAACACAAATCTTTGAAGGTAACAGGACGAGTTGATAAAGCTGTTAAAAAGCATACGGGATCCTCGCCGTTATCAACAGAGGCACAGAGCACAAAAGTGCAGAAGTTATGCCTTACCTATATAAATCACTGGTTAGGCACCGGCAGACGTATTATCTCCAATTTTGGGCATCACACTTTAGGAAGGAGGCCAAGAACTTGGAGAGGGTGCAGAGGAGATTTACTTGAATGGTACCAGGGATGGCGGACTTCAGTTATGTGGAGAGACTGGAGCAGCTGGGGTTGTTCTTCTTAAAGCAGAGAGGGTTAAGGAGAGATTTATTCGAGATGTTCAAAATCATGAAGGCAAAATGGAGAAACTGTTTCCAGAAGTGTCGGTAACAAGAGGACAGAGATTTAATGGCCCAAAAATTCGGCCGTTCCCGGGTGAGTACTCAGTGCGTACTCACCCGTATTGCTTTCTGAAGTGCCGGTTTCCTGCATGCAATGCGCATGCGCGGGAAAGCGGAACTTCCGGTATGGTGAAGGGGTCGGTTCCTAGGTGAACCGCGTGCGCGCTCGAGGCTGCGTGCACGCAGCACACTTAGATTTTTTTTCAGCTTTCTTGGCGACGGTAAGTATTGAAGAAACGATGCTGATAAAAAGGAGGCGTAAGACCCCTTTTAAACAAGGTAAGTGGTTAATTAAGTATAATTTTAAATTTTTTTCAACAGGTTTATCTTTATTAGATAATTTAAGGAAAGGTAAGTTTCTTTTTATAACTTTTAAAAAGTATTTTAATTTTTTCAAAAATTTAAATTTTTGTTTAACGTGGTTAATTTATTTAACTATAACTATTTTATAAATGTGATGGTTTTTTAAAATTTATTTTAAGTTTAGCTGTTCTTTTGGGGCCGATTTCAATTCACAGATTTGACAGGCCTCCTGTCAAATCTATGAATGAAAGATGGTCTGCTGCCATTGGCTCTCCATGGCCCACGTGATCCCAGGGAACGCATCGCACAAACTGCACCCCTGGAACACGCCAGCACTGCGCGCCGGCTCTTGGGAGAGGGCCAGAACCCGAAGTTCCTGTGGGCCCAAAACACAACGGCAGGCGCGGTGGGTAAGAGCGCGCACGATCCTTACCCTCGCGGCAAGCCGGTCACGCGAATTTCTAGTCCAATTTAATTCGCAAAAGAGCCAGAGGGGGAGATAAGGAAACTTTTTTTACACAGCGAGTTGTTGTGATCTGCAATGCATTGACTGAAAGGGCGGTGGAAGCAGATTCAACAGCAACTTTCGAAAGGGAATTGGAAAAATACTGGAAGGGAAAAAATTACAGGGCTATGAGATTTACGAGGATGTTGGCAGGACTGGAAAATGTTAGCTATGAGGAAAGATTGGATAGGCTGAGCTGCACATAAAGGGCGATCCGATAGCGCATGTTTAGGGTCATCGTCCGAGACAACATTCTAGGCCTAAAAATTAACCGATGACCGTTTAATCAGGTGGTTTTATGTCGAGTGCAATACTTTTCCACCCAATTACCACAATGGTTTGTCTGATGGAAAGTCGCATGTGTAGGCTTCGCAAAATCCCCCAGAAACTCGAACAGAACCCGAAGTGAAGTGATTTGAGGTAAAACCCTCAGTTTTGGACATTTTTAAAGATCACAAGAAGAAAACAGTGAGGAAAATCACTTTTCGAATCTTACTGTTGGGAAAGACACCTTTCACAGACACACAGGCTGCAGAGTGTCGTGGCCAGGCAGTGTAGTAAGCTGTCTGCAGTGTGTTTGCACTGCCTTCCTATCAAGAGGAAAAGACAAAACCCAAAAGCTTCACAACACATCGAAATATGAATAATCCAAGACCTCTTTTGAAATCAATAAAACATTTAATACTGCATCAAAACTAATCAAACAGGTATCCACAGGAGAGATTTAAAAGCCCGTCAATAGACCTAGGACAATAGGGTTGAGATTTGGCGCGTAGACAAGGCTGTGTTAAATCGGAAAACGATCAGGACATATTTAAGACTGAGCTAAAGCCATCGGAACTGGCAAGCCCGCCAAAACTAGACAATGGACTACACAAGGCTCACTTGCAACCTAAAGGAAACCGTTTTAGTAAGGGGTTTTGGGCGCAAAAAAGACAATATAATTGAAGCCTGTCCCAAGACTCTTTCTCTTTTGGACTCGCTGACAACGCTGGCACAGCTCTCTCCCTGCTCCAGCAAAACCACTACAAGCCACGAGGAGGAAGGTCAATAAACAGATCATCACACAAGAAGAAACCAGAGCGACTGCCTCAGTGACCATCGGACACCTCGCAGCAACAAGGGCCTAACGAAATCTTTTAATCAAAAGACTCTAAAAGCCTGTCAAAGATTCGTTGGTGAGCATTATCCCTGATCTCCTGAAACCAAAAACCTAGCTAGATAGTGTGATCTTTGGGCGGGATAACGTTTTTGTTTGGTATATTGTCATTCTCCCTCGTCTGTACCGTGTGCTCCCCAATCTGTATTTAAGTTTTAAGTGTGTTTTAAGTTGGTTACCTTTTTCTTTTAATAAAGTCAAAATTCTTTCATGAGAACCTGTTGTCTACTGCATTTTAGTTCACAACCCTTAAATAAGTCCAAAGACTAGGAACCAGCGGCGTGGGAGCGAGTCGAACCGCTCACTGATTCAGAAGGCGTAGCCTGACCCCATTACCACCCTCTACATAGATACATAGATACATAGAAGATAGGAGCAGGAGTAGGCCATCCGGCCCTTCGAGCCTGCTCCGCCATTTAATGAGATCATGGCTGATCCTTCAATTCAGTATCCCGTCCCCGCCTTCTCTCCGTAACCCTTAACCCCTTTTGCCTGTAGAAATATATCTAATTCCCTCTTAAATATATTTAATGAGCTGGCGTACACTGCCCTCTGTGGCAATGAGTTCCACAGGTTCACCACTCTCTGAGTGAAGAAATTCCCCCTCATTTCTGTCCTAAATGGTTTAGCCCTTATCCTTAAATTATGTCCTCTAGTTCTGTTCTCACCCGCCAAGGGAAACATTCCTTCTGCATCTAATCTGTCTAGACCTGTCAGAATTTTATACACTTCTATGAGGTCCCCTCTCAATCTTCTAAACTCCAGTGTGTACATCCCTAAACTACATAGTCTCTCCTCATAGGTCAATCCCGCCATTCCTGGTATCAGCCTGGTGAATCGCCGCTGCACCCCCTCCATGGCAAGAACATCTTTCCTCAGATGAGGCGACCAAAACTGTACACAGTACTCGAGGTGTGGTCTCACCAGTGCCCTGTACAGCTGCAGCAAGGTATCCCTGTTCCTGTATTCCAACCCTTTTGCTATGAAGGCCAGCATACCGTTTGCCTTCTTGACCGCCTGTTGCACCTGCATGCTCGCCTTCAGTGACTGGTGTACAAGAACACCCAGGTCTCTCTGTACTTCCCCCTCTCCCAATTTATTGCCATTTAAATAATAATTTGCCCTCCCGTTCCTGCACCCAAGGTGGATAACTTCGCACTTGTCCACATTATAGTGCATCTGCCATTTATCCGCCCAATCACCCAGTCTGTCCAAATCGCTCTGGAGCTTCCTGGTCTCCTCCTCTGAGCCCACCCCCCCTCCTAGTTTAGTGTCGTCTGCAAATTTGGAAATGCTGCATTCGACTCCCTGATCCAGGTCATTAATATAAATTGTGAAGAGCTGGGGACCCAGGACAGATCCCTGTGGTACCCCACTTGTTACTGCCTGCCATTCAGAAAATGAGCCGTTTATTCCAACTCTCTGTTTTCTATCTGACAGCCAGTTCTCTATCCACGTCAATACTTTCCCCTTTATCCCATGAGCTTCAATTTTCCATGCTAATCTTTTATGTGGGACCTTATCGAAGGCCTTTTGGAAGTCCAGGTACACCACATCTACTGGCTCTCCCCCATCTATTTTACCAGTTACTCCCTCAAAAAATTCCAATAGATTAGTCAAGCACGATTTACCCTTTGTAAATCCATGTTGACTCTGTCCTATCCTGTCCCCATTTGCTAAGTGCTCGGCTATTTCATCCTTAATGATGGACTCCAGCATTTTGCCCACTACTGATGTAAGGCTTACAGGTCTGTAATTACCTGCTTTTTCCCTACCCCCCTTTTTGAATAGTGGGGTAACGTTAGCTACCCTCCAATCCATGGGCACTGTTCCCGAGTCTAATGAATTCTGAAAAATCATGCTTAGTGCATCCGCTATCTCTAGGGCCACCTCCTTCAGTACCCTAGGATGCATGTTATCAGGCCCTGGGGATTTGTCCGCCTTCAATCCCTTTAGCTTCCTTAACACCATATCCTTAGAGATATTGATTTGCGTCAGTTCCTCCTTTGCCAATGTCCCTATTTTTCCCGATATCCCAGGGAGGTTTTTTGTGTCTTCCTTCGTAAAGACTGACCCAAAGTATGCATTTAGTTGGTCTGCCATTTCCTTATTTCCCATTATATATTCCCCCGTATCTGACTGCAATGGACCAACTTTGGTTTTCACCAGTCTTTTCCTCTTGATATACTTATAAAAGCTTTTGGAGTTAGTTTTTATATTTTCCGCCAGCTTGCTTTCGTAAGCTATTTTGCCCTTCTTGATTAAGCCCTTTGCCCTCCTTTGCTCTATCTTAAACTGTTCCCAATCTTCCGCTCTGGCGCGTTTTTTGGCTATTTTATACGCCCTATCTTTGGATTTTATGCTGTCTCTAATTTCCCCTGTTATCCACGGTTGAGTCACCTTTTTAGATTTCCTTTTATGCCAGATTGGTATAAACAATTTTTGCAATTTTGTCATTCTATCTTTAAATGCTTGCCATTGTTTATCTACCTCCAGTCCTCCCAGGAACGTTGTCCAATCAGACCTACTCAGTTCCCGTCTAATGGCATCATAATTCCCCTTGTTTAAATTCAGGACCTGAGTCTCTGAGTCAATTTCTTCGCTCTCCATTTCGAGTGAGAAATCGATCATGTTATGATCGCTCTGACCCAAGGGTCCCCGTACAACAAGATTACTAATTAGTCCCTTCTCATTGCACAGTACCCAGTCTCTACATAATGGCGACCGCGGCAGGACTTTGCCGAAAGTGTTGTAAAGCAGTAAATGCTGGTTTTGAGGAGAGAACAAAAATGGAAGAGAGGATGTCATCCTATGTATATAAAAAAGTCAATATCACCAAGAAATGTGTCCTCAGGCTTTTGCATGCTGAACGTCCTATGGACGCTGCAGCTGCATGGACTGAGAGCAAGGAATACAGTAAGTCTGTGGTGAAAGCCATATGGTTGGTCTGCTCCCAGAAAAAAATGCAGCTTATGGGGAAGTGCATTCAGGCTCTCACAGAAGAGCTAAAGGAAGAAAGCCAACTGTCCCGTGCCAGAGCTATAGCAGGGGACAAGTTGTTAGCAGAGATAGGCACAACAGATCAGGAACAGTCACAGATGCTGGAGGAACACCGTGCCAGTAAGGGATACCTCCAGTGTCAGGCCACCGAGGACAGAAGTAGTGAACTGACATTGCAGGAAGATAACACCCGCCTTGCCAAGCAATTAAGGGAACTCACAGATAAGTTAAACGATGTTCAGGCAGCTTACAGAGCAGCCAGTACAACGGAGTTTGAGGTAGGGGACCACGGCCCCTGTCAGAAGCAGATTGAGAGACTAAAACTTGCTCTGTCCAAGAAAAAAAGGCATTCTGTGCCTGATAAGCCTGGGTGCGGCCCAGGTAGACCTGGAGGAGCAAGGGGAGACTGTTCGACCAACATCTGTGGCGCCAAGGAGAAGCTTGGTTAGAGAGCAGGAAGGGCAGACAATCTGTGAGGTTGACAGGGAGTGCGCACCATCACCTGTGGCGCCGAGTTTTGACTCAGTCTGGCAGCAGGGAGAGGGGGGCAAACCGATGCAGGAGAAATCGGAGCCAGGGCCAATTTCCCCAGCACGACAGCATAAATTTGGCCCGCCCGCCGGTGGTGGAGGTCAGGGACCCCTTGAAAATCAATTCTTGGCTCCCCACGGTACACAATAGTTTAGGGCTATGGTAAGCCACCTAAGTAAACTTACCCAAAAGGAAGACCCCTCAGTCCACTTCATGGAGGTGGAACAGTCAGCAGGCATAAACGACTGTGATGATGCCGAGATGACAAAAATGCTCCTGTTCTCATTAGATGGCAAACTATACCAGTCCCTCTCTACTGAGAGCAAGAGAGGACAGAACGGGTATGCTGCCGTCAGAGAGAAAGTTTTAGAGGCCATGGGTATGAATGAGGGAAGTCCTTTCTCCCGGGTGGAGAAAACAGTGCAGCTCGCAGGGGAGACCCCATAGGCTTTCGCAGACAGGCTGTGGCCGGTGTACAGAGGTGCTTGTAATGGGGCTCTCGACAGGGCTAACCTGTACAGGGACGAGCTGGCCCATTGGCTCCGTAGCCTACTGCCAAACAGCTTGCCACGAGTCAAAGCCAAGGCTGAGCTTTGGTTTGACCCAAGAGATCCCCGGGTCACCGAGGAGGCAGTGGTCAGGCAACTGACCCTAGCCTACCGGAACGGTAGGGGAGCTGAAGACACCCCACCGAAAGGGAAGGTGCATGAGATAAAGCCCAGTCAGGATAAGAAGGAGTGGCACCTGGAAGGTGGTAAACCTTCCGACACGAAGCGTAGCTGCTTCGGGTGCGGGAAGGCTGGGCACTGGAGAAAGGACTGTAGGAATCCCTGGAATGATAGCCTAGCAAAGAAGTCTCCAACTCCTGTTCCAAAAGTAGACGCACCGACCTCTTCCCCCACATTCAACACGATGGTAGCGGCCATCAGAGTCCTGTTTCACGGCCCAGGGAAGGTGGCTACAGCCACTGGCGCTCTAATCCCATCTGCCCCACCCAACCCAGAGGCATGACTAGAGTAGAGCTAGCACAGCCGGTCTACCTGTGTCACCTCGAGTAAGATACCTGGAAGAGGCCGCATGTTAAGATGGAGGTAGAAAAGGTGGAAGGGAACTATCTGTTAGACACAGGAGCTTCGAGCACCCACATTTATTCAGATAACCCAGCCACTTCACCTCTGTCTAACGGGGTCCCGTACTGTTTAGTGGGATTCACAGGTAACGAGCAGGCTGGCTCATTCTCCATCCCGCTGTCCATTCATTTGGGAACGCTCCACACCAAGTGGACCTGTGTCCTAATGAAGTGGGAGCAAGAAGGCATGGGGATTCTGGGGGCCGACTTTATCACAGGCCACAGGAGTTTAGTGGATTTAAGGAACCACTGTCTATGGGGAGCATGTACCCAAAAGAGTAGTGAGGTAGCAGTCATCCCGGAGGCACAAGGCAAGGGGACCTTGTGCACAGTAAAACCAAAGGAGGGTTAAGACCTCGAACTCATGGTCAGTAACACTCCAATGGAGTACCAGGCATTTGTGCAGGAAAACCTCGCAGCATTTGCCACTCAGAAGCACGACTGTGGGAGGGTAACCGTGGTCGAGGTTAGTGTGAGTGGGGACCCCATGAACCGCCAACAAAAGCAGTATAACTTCCCCAGTGAAGCTGAGACCGACTTGGAAACGGCTTTGACTTCTTTAGTCAAGCAGGGGGTATTGAGACCTATAGTTACCCACGTTAACTCCCCACTGTGGCCGGTTAGAAAACCAGACAACTCCTGGAGGGCCACAGTAGACTATCGACTACTCAACCGAAACATCCCCGCCTGTGCCCACACGGTTGCAGCCGTAGCCGACCTCATTGGAAGTATCCCAGCATCTGCGACCACCTTTACACTGCTGGATATTTCTAATGGGTTCTGGTCCATCCCTCTAAGGAGAGAGGATCAGTACCAGTTCGCCTTTACATTTAAAGGCCACAAGTACACATGGAATTGTATGCCCCAGGGCTTCCACAACAGCCCAAGTATTTTTCACTAATGTGTGGCGAATTGCTTGAAGGGCTTCAGCAGGCACCATCAGCTGGTCCAGTATGTGGACGACCTACTCCTCTTTACCGATGAGGGAGAGGAACATGGTCCCCTCTGGCAGAACTGCTGGAACTGCTCAGGCAAGAGGGCTTTTAAGTAAACCCCAAGAAGGCACAGATTGGCCAGCGGGAAGTCAAATTCCTGGGCCTGGCTGTGCGAGCAGGGGAGAGGGCCATTGACAAAGCTAGAAGGGAAGCAGTTCAGGAGTTACCAGCCCCCAACACAGTTACAGGAGTAAGGTCTTTTCTAGGGCTAACTGGGTACTGCAGAGATTTCATTGAGGATCACGCAGCCACAGCAGCCCCTCTGCTCCGACTCCTACACAAAGGAGTGGAGTGGGTTTTGGATGAGGGTTGCGAGGTTGCCTTTGTGAAACTCAAGAGAGATCTGAAGACCGCATCGTCTCTAGTGGGCATTGATGGAGTTTTTCCTGGAGGTAGCAGCCTGTGGGACAGTCTGAGTGCAGTGCTGCTCCAAGAGAGGCATCGCAAGCTGAGACCAGTGGTTTACTCCTCCAGAATACTCACTGATGTGGAGAGGAGCTACTCCAACTATGAGAGGCACCTCTTAGCCACTCACTGGGCTGTGAAAAGATCATTGATCTTCACAGGCACCTCTCCCATCACACTCCTCACTCACCACACGCCCACCCAGATGCTCTTGGATGGGAGAATTAAAGATGGGACAGTGAGCAGTGACCGCATTGCTCGCTGGACCCTGCTTTTCTCACAAATGGATCTGAGGGTAAAAGGTCTCTGCGAGCCAAAGCTCGCAGCCAACACTCAGGGACAGCCCACCGGTGTTCCGTTGAAGGGGTATGGGAAGTCAACATAGGTTTGCGAGCTGGGATACACCCGCGAAATCTATGTGGACGGTTCAAGCACAGTATCAGCTGGCAAACGACTCACAGGGTGTGGGATTTTTGACCCAGAGGCAGGCATTGCTCTGGCAACCAAGCTCCCCAGCAACATGAGTGCCCACCATGCTGAACTGTCTGCGGTGGTGTATGTAGTCACACACCCTGAGGAATTCCCTACCCCATACACGATTTGCTCGGAGAGCATGTTCACATCCAATTCGTGTACAGAGTACCTGGCCATCTGGTCCCGTCGTGGATACACCTCCGCTGATGGGAGACCCCTGGCCATCAACCCTCTGTTGGAGAAAATCATGAGGGCAGTAGGGGAAGAAGGTGGGGTCTACATCCAAAAGGTGAAGGCCCATTCCAAGGTAGAGCCCCGCGCAGAGGGCAATCACCAAGCCGACATGCTGGCCAAAGAGGGCGCCAGTACAGGCACGTGGTGGGATCCATATGGTTCAAACCCGGTAGCAGCAATCAGAGGCAGAGGAGGGACCCAAGGGAGTGCAAGGCTAGCATTGACCCCGGACCTAAAGACGGTCAAGGGACAGGATCCCATCCTAAAAACTGTCCTGGAAACGCTGGCTAGAGGGGAGAGGGTAGAGGGCACATACGGCGCAGCAGCCATCACCCACAATGAAGGCATGCTGTTCAGGGGGGAACAATGGGTAGTGCCACAGCAGCACCGAAGGGAATTCCTCCAACTGGCCCATGAGGGTCCAGGAGCGGGGCATCCCGGGACTGAGACCACCTGGCAGCAGGTGGAACAGGCAGGATGCTGGCCAGGTCTGAGGGAGGATGTCCGCGGGGTCTTTGCAGGCTGTCTGATGTGTGCTGCTAACAACCCTGACCCCCAAAAAAGGAAGGTATCTATGGGACACATCAGGAGGGTGGAGGGACCATGGCAGTCGATCCAGTTCGACTACATCGGGCCCCTACCCACCGCTCAGAGAGGCTACAAATACTGCCTCGTCCTGGTGGATGTGTTTTCAAAGTGGGTGGAAGCTTTTCCATGTCGAACAGCTACCGCTTTGTGTACAGCCAGGATCCTGGTCAGGGAAGTGTTCTCACGATGGGGGCTCCCACAGTATGTGGAGTCAGACCAGGGGAGTCAATTTACTGGGCAGGTCATGCAAGAGACCCTCAGGATACTCGGCATAGAAGGGAAATGTCACGTCGCCCACAACCCATAGTCATCAGTTTGTGGAGCGCTTAAACCGCACCATCAAAGAAAGGCTGCGAAAGGAGATGGGAGACTCAGCAAAAAAGTGGATAGAAGCCTTACCGTTGGTCCTAATGGGGATCCGGGCCAGCCAGTCAAAAAGCACGGGGTAATCGACACACCAGCACATGACTGGCAGGATTATGCGGAACCCCACCCATGGTGCTCACGGAAGGGCAGCTCAGGGAGGTGAACCGGGACAGATTCGTCAGGAATCTGTTGGACAACCATAAACAGGTCCACTGGCGAGTAAGATGGGAAAGCAACATCGGGGTAACCGATTGCTGCTGGAACCCCGCAAGCACCACGAGTGGGAGGTTGGAGATCAGGTCATGGTGAGAAATTTTGCACGGGTAGGGAGTTTCGAATCATTGTACATGGGGCCCTGCAACATTGTAGACAAGGCAAGCCCCATGGTCTATGCCATAAAGATGCCCCGCCGTACAAAGTGGTTTCACATCAACCAATGCAAACTGTTTAAACCTAAAAGGGAACAGCCGGCAAAGGTGGACTGCCCCCTAGTTAGAAATCATCAGCCAGCAGCAGCTGTGGCAGACGCACAAGCTGCAGCGGGAGGAACAGTGTGATGTTTCACAGGAGAGAACACTCCACCGATTATGTGGGAATCAAGCACACCCACAGTAGCCAGAGCCCTAAGAAGGTCTCCCCGCACACCACAGCCAAGGCCACTGAGGCCACAGGTGTATCTGTTTAGAGGGTCCCACCCAAAGAGGGTTGCAACCCGAAAAACAGCGCCCAAGAGCAGGGAGCGTTCTGAAGTTGGGGATTCCCAGCCTACAGCCTCCAACAGTGAGGGTTTCACAGGAGATGTAGTGCTGGGAAAAGAGAGAGAGAAGGGTTCCCCGCCTGCAGCCTCAGGCTGGGAGGAGCCCACAGATATGAACGAGGGCGCTGCAGCCACACCAAAGGGGGTAGTGTGCTGCAGCACAGGACGCAGCTGGGATGTTAAGATACCCCCAGCGGTTTTGAGGAAGGCCTTTGGGTCCGGCGGTACAGGCCGCACTACACCCAGGTGTGCAAGACATCTTGAGGCCACATAAGGCAGAGACTAAACAGGATTTAACCTGGCCGTCCGGAGACAGGCGGCAAATGTACAGAATTTTCGGTTTCAAGTAATTGCAGTTTTGGTAGTTATGGGTTATCATTAGTTTAGTTGTTTGTAGAGTTTTTAAGTTTAAGGGCTTAATTAATTATCCAGCCAGAGAACCTTTCTGGGACATGGATATATGTTTTGTGTGGGCCCCTACAGAAAGGACTTCGGAATGGTAAGGTTTCTGCGCCTGCTCGCCCTGGTCGGGGTGAGCATCGGTGAACGAGGTGACGTAGAGGACTCCCACAACCATGGGTGCTCAGGAGTGAAAGCACCAGTCGTCACCGCAGGGGCTGGCAAGCGGGGAGTGGAGGAGATCGCCATCTACCCCCACGAGGGAAGGTGGCCAGGGTGGCTGGGGTCCAACCCTACTAAATACTCCAACCAGCCCGGATTCACGTACGGGGAGGCCCCCCTCCCATGCCCCAGAATACAGGTCGTTGTCACAAGGGTCAGTGTCACCGAGGGGAAGCGTGTGTGCCTTACCTGTAAGGGACGAATTCCCCTGAACAGGTGGTGGTGGCTCAGGAAGCTGAGCAGGGACGCAGGGGACCATACAGTCGACTGGGAAATATTAGGGAACGACACCTACCGGACAATGACAGCGACCTAAGGAGGAGTGAGTGTGTGTTGGGATAAGTGGTGGGAGTCGGAACAGGGAGTTTATGTTTGCATGTGGAGATCAGAGGAAGCCTGCCCCACAGGGGTATCCATCATCTTCTCCAGCCAATGGCAAGATGCCGGGGAGGGGATAGGGTGGGATTCTAGCCTGCATGGGTGCGTGGTCCCATACTTTACGGACCCAGTTAATGCCACTGAACTCGTGGCACACACCCGAAAGCCCCTACCCACGACCCAGGTACCGAAAATTCTGGAAGAAAAGTGACCTACCACTACCAAGGGACCAGGGAATGGGTTAATCCTAGTACCAACCGAAAAGGGATTATACCAGGGTGTACACTATGCAGTAGCTTCAGTAATATTAAACCTTACCGAGGTATACTTACCTGAGTGGTGTCCGAAGGAGACGGAGCAGCTGTACCAGGCCCTGCCAAAGGAAATGTTTAGGAAATTTTACGAATTTGATTTTGCCAATATAGACAAAGTACAGCTATACAGAATACAATCTGAGAACCCTGTGGGCACGGGTAGACAAAGAAGGGGAGCATGGAATGATGTTTTCACTGCCTATATTACAGGGTCCTCTGTAATAAATAGCCTGGATGACATGGAATTTCAGACACAGATAAATGGTTTAAAAACCCAGTTAAGAAAGATCCCGAAGGATTGGAACACAGTGGTAAGCTCAGGACCAAGCTATGGTGGTTCATTTAAAGGAAATTATTGCAGAATTGGAAAGGCATGCCAAAACAGTAAATGCACTCATGCGGGAGGATAGGAATGCATCGGATCAGGCTGAACAGAATGAGGTGTGTGTGCTGTACGGGCCATGGCTGCTGGGCGAGGGCCCTAGCAACCTGGAGGATTTAAAGCAAGGTTTAGTCCCCTCCTGGATCAGCAACAAGCAACTCGCAGCCCTCCACCCGTTTAGTAATTCGCTGAGCCCATGCCAATTTCGTCTAGCCTCTGAAGCCTACCCTTTCCCAATAGATTGTGGGCGTTCCAATCACACTATCATGGGGATAGTAGTGAGAATGCTGGTCATGAGTTGGACAGTCCGACCCGTACCGGTATACAGGGTGGAGAAAATTGGAGTCATTCAACGGGGTGCACACATCCGTTTTACAGCGGTCCCACCTTATGTCTTAAAGAGGGAGCACGGCATGACAGGTACTGAACTCTCCGGGTGCCGGAGCCAGGGTTCACACATAATGCTGTGTCCCCAGCACTTGAACGCCTATTCTAAAACACAGTGCGGGTTTAAAGCTGCTGGCGCACGACCTATCAACTGTACCATGGAGGTAATGGCACACGGCCATGTTTCCCCACAGGTAGCATATATAGAGGGTGGGACATATTGTGTCACCACAGGTGCGTCCCACTACCAGCATGGACACTTCTGGTGTCCGGTAAGTGACAGCAGTTTCTGCTTTAAACCCGAGGAAGAAGTTCAAGTGGCCCAGGAACGGATTGTCCCCATTCCTGAACCCACCACTATTCAACTCACTGTAACAGAAAACATCACCAACCTGCAAAATTATGTGACTTACTTTGGATATAAAATTCCCCCTCTACCCGAACACCTTACCATCCTACTTAAAGCTGTAGATATTTCACAAAGACATTTCTACACCCTGGAACAGAAAACAGTTGAAATAGGGGCTGAGATTTTGGATATAGTAATTCCATCCTGGTGGGATATTTTAGAGAATATAGAGGTGCCTTCCTGGATCAGGATGGCATCCCATCTTTTGGTGGTCTGCCAGCTCGGGATAGTTCTCTACCTGCTGTGTACAAAGTGCAGGGGAAGGAACGGGGAGCTCCTTTCCAGACACGAAGGGACTTGGGAAGTGCATCAAAATAAATGCTGTGGCCAGGGATGGAACGAACCTTGAATTTTGGCTTTAATAAAATAAATGTGTGTTGTTTCATTTTTATGATGTGTATGCTGTGTTTTTCCAAGCTGTGCAGGGCTGTCGGACCCTCTCGCTGCTTGTATGTGAAAGCAAGATTGATTCTTACCTGTATGTACCTGAAACACCACATTTTAAAAGGGGAATGTATGTTTGGGTTTTTAGTTTAGGTAATACAGGGGAAGGTTGGTTTTCGGGGATCAGAAATTTTGCTCACCTGTTAATGATACGAATTCAGTTTTAGCATCAAAGTGGGGGATGTAGGTTTCGCAAAACCCCCAGAAACAGGAACAGAACCCGAAGTGAAGTGATTTGAGGTAAAATCCTCAGTTTTGGACATTTTTAAAGATCACAAGAAGAAAACCGGGAGGAAAATGACTTTTCGAATCTTACTGTTGGGAAAGAAACCTTTCACAGACACACAGGCTGTAGAGGGGCGTGGCCAGGCAGTGTAGTAAGCTGTCTGCAGTGTGTTTACACTGCCTTCCTATCAAGCAGGAAAAGACAAAACCAAAAGCCTCACAACACATCGAAAAATGAATAATCCAAGACCTCTTTTGAAATCAATAAAACATTTAGTACTTCATCAAAAAACCAATCAACCAGGTATCCACAGGACAGATTTAAAAGCCCGCCAATAGACCTAGGACAATAGGGTTGAGATTTGGCGCATTGATAAGGCTGTGTTAAATCCGAAAACGATTAGGACATGTTTAACACTGAGCTAAAGCCATCGGCTCTGGCAAGCCCGCCAAAACTAGACAATGGACTCAACAAGGCTCATTTGCAACCTAAAGGAAACCGTTTTAGTAAGGAGTTTTGGGCGCGAAAAAGACAATATAATTGAAGCCTGTCCCAAGACTTTTTCTCTTTTGGACTCGCTGACAACGCTGGCACAGCTCTCTCCCTGCTCCAGCAAAACCACTACAAGCCACGCAGAGGAAGGCCAACAAACAGACCATCACACAAGAAGAAACCAGAGCGACTGCCTCAGTGACCATCGGACACCTCGCAGCAACAAGGGCCTTACGAAATCTTTTAATCAAAAGACTCTAAAATCCTGTCAAGGATTCGTTGGTGAGCATTATCCCTGATCTCCTGAAACCAAAAACCTAGCTAGATAGTGTGATCTTTGGGATGGATAAGGTTTTTGTTTGGTATATTGTCATTCTCCCTCGTCTTTACCGAGTGCTCCCCAATCTGTGTTTAAGTATTAAGTGTGTATTAAGTTGGTTACCTTTTTCTTTTAATAAAGTCAAAATTCTTTCATCAGAACCTGTTGTCTACTGCATTTTTGTTCACAACCCCTAAATAAGTCCAAAGTCTAGGAACCAGGGGCGTGGGAGCGAGTCGAACCGCTCACTGAGTCAGAAGGCATAGGCTGACCCCATTACCACCCCCTACACATGTCACAACGAGGACTAACTGATTCACTAACTGTTCTTTAACTGGCTCCTGGGGAGAAGCAAGTTCAAGATCTAAATATTAGTTTTTCTTCCCTCGTCCCTTTAAGGTGGAAGTGGATCGCCGGCACTGCTTATTTCTCTCGAACACCAGAAGGCACGCATAACATGTGTCTCTTTTCATTTAAACAACATATTACGGGCCTATCTGATATGAAGATTTTAAAGTATTAAATGATGGGACGGATAGATAGAAGCAGACTGTTTCAGTAGTTGAGGGGACAGGAGCGGGAGGTTATGGATGCAATAATATAATTTCAGGGATTCTGAACAGAGAGCTGCAGAAACTTCATTACACAGATAGTTGTGGGGCTGTGAAATTCACTTCCTGGTTAGTGCTTGAGGCCGAAACTACGTCAACGATCAAGATTAAACCGATAGGTGGATGACGCACAGGTGGTTGACGGGATAATGGAACAGTGTGAGTAAATGTGATCAGAACGAAGAAAGAACGAAAGATTGTCGGAAAGAAAGCAAGACTTGCATTTCTATAGCGCCTCAGGACGTCCCAACGCGTATTACAGCCAATGAAGTACTTGTTGAAGTGTAGTCACTGTTTTAACGTGGGAATTGCCAAGTAGAATCCGAAAGAAAATTAACTTCAGCTGTGAATGTTGTGGAATTTACCCAAGAAGAAATGTGGTTAATGATTGTGTTAAATAACATCATGTTTGTGAGACCTTGTAGTGGGCGGATTGGTTTTCAGATTTCACTCCAAAAACAAAAGTGACTGCAAATCAAAAGCAATTCATTGGCTGTGAAGAGTTCTGGCAGCTTCGGAAGATATGAAGTGCGCTGTAGGGATGGAAGTTTTTCTTTCTTTCTTTCTTTATTTATTTCTTTCTTTCTCTCTTTCTTTCTCTCTCTCTCTTTCTTGCTCTTTCTTTCAATCTTTCTCTCTTTCTTTCTTTCAATCTTTCTTTCATTCTTTCTTTCTTTCTCTCTCTCTTTCTTGCTCTTTCCTTCTCTCTTTCTCTCTTTTTTTCTTTCTTCCTCTTTATACACACACACACACACACACATAGAACATAGAACATAGAACATAGAACAGTACAGCACAGTACAGGCCCTTCGGCCCTCGATGTTGTGCCGAGCATTGTCCGAGACCAAGATCAAGCTATCACACTCCCTATCACTCTGGTGTGCTCCATTTGCTTATCCAATAACCGCTTGAAAGTTCCTAAAGTGTCCGACTCCACTATCACAGCAGGCAGTCCATTCCACACCCCAACCACTCTCTGAGTAAAGAATCTACCTCGGACATCCCTTCTATATCTCCCACCATGCACCTTATAGTTATGCCCCCTTGTAACAGCTGCCTCTACCCAAGGAAATAGTCTCTGAACATCCATTCTATCTATCCCCCTCATCATCTTATAAAACTCTATTAAGTCGCCTCTCATCCTCCTCCGCTCTAAAGAGAAAAGCCCCAACTCCCTCAATCTTTCCTCATAAGTCCTCCCCCCCAAACCAGGCAGCATCCTGGTAAATCTCCTTTGCACTCTTTCCAATGCTTCCACGTCCTTCCTATAGTGAGGTGACCAGAACTGCACACAATATTCCAAATGTGGTCTCACCAAAGTCCTGTACAGTTGCAGCATAACCTCACGGTTCTTAAACTCAAACCCTCTGTTAATAAACGCCAACACACCATAGGCCTTCTTTACTGCTCTATCCACTTGAGTGGCAACCTTCAGAGATCTGTGGATATGAACCCCCAGATCCCTCTGCTCCTCCACGTTCCTCAGACCCCTGCCGTTGACCCTGTAATCCTTATTCAAATTTGCCCTACCAAAATGAATCGCCTCGCACTTATCAGGGTTAAATTCCATCTGCCATTTTTCGGCCCAGCTCTGCATCCTATCAATGTCTCCTTGCAGCCTACAACTGCCCTCCACCTCATCCACTACTCCACCAATCTTGATGTCATCAGCAAATTTACTGATCCACCCTTCAGTCCCCTCCTCCAAGTCATTGCTAAAAATCACAAACAGCAGAGGACCCAGCACCGACCCCTGTGGCACACCGCTGGTAACTGGTCTCCAGTCCGAAAATGTTCCATCCACCACCACCCTCTGCCTTCTATGAGATAGCCAGTTACTTATCCAATCGGCCAAATTTCCCTCTATCCCACAACTCCTTACTTTCGTCATGAGACGACCATGGGGAACCTTATCAAACGCCTTACAAAAATCCATGTATACGACATCAACTGCTCTACCTTCATCTATACACTTAGTTACCTCCTCAAAGAATTCAATCAAATTTGTTAGGCAAGACTTACCCTTCACGAATCCGTGTTGACTATCCCTGATTAATTTGCCCCTTTCCAAATGGTCATAAATCCTATCCCTCAGGACCTTTTCCATTATCTTACCAACCACCGAAGTAAGACTAACCGGCCTATAATTACCAGGGTCATTCCTATTTCCTTTCTTGAAGAGAGGAACAACATTCGCCACTCTCCAGTCCTCTGGCACCATCCCCGTGGACAGTGAGGACCCAAAGATCAAAGCCAGAGGCTCTGCAATCTCCTCCCTTGCCTCCCAACGAATCCTAGGATATATCCCATCTGGCCCAGGGGACTTATCGACCCTCAGGTTCTTCAAAATTGCTAAAACATCTTCCCTCAGAACATCTACCACCTCCAGCCTATCCACCTTTATCACACTCTCATCCTCAAGAACATGGCCCCTCTCCTCGGTGAACACTGACGAAAAGTATTCATTCATCACCTCTCCTATCTCTTCTGACTCCATGCACAAGTTCCCACTACTGTCCTTGGCCGGCCCTACCCTCACCCTGGTCATTCTTTTATTTCTCACATAAGAGTAAAACGCCTTGGGGTTTTTCTTGATCCGACCCGCCAAGGACTTCTCATGCCCCCTCCTAGCTCTCCTAAGCTCTTTTTTTAGCTCATTCCTTGCTACCTTGTACCCCTCAATGGACCCAACTGAAACTTGTTTTCTCATCCTTACATACGCTTCCTTTTTCCTCTTGACTAGACATTCAACCTCTTTTGTGAACCATGGTTCTCTCACTCGGCCATTTCCTCCCTGCCTGACAGGGACATACCTATCAAGGACACGCAGTAATTGCTCCATGAAAAAGCTCCACTTTTCGTTTGTGCCTTTCCCTGATAGTTTCTGTTCCCATCTTATACTCACTAATTCTTGCCTAATCGCATCATAATTACCCCTCCCCCAATTATAAACCCTGCCCTGCCGTATGGCCCTATCCCTCTCCATTGCAATAGTGAAAGTTACCGAATTGTGGTCACTATCTCCAAAGTGCTCTCCCACATACAAATCAAACACTTGGCCCGGTTCATTACCCAGTACCAAATCCAACGTGGCCCCACCTCTTGTCGGCCTATCCACATATTGTGTCAGGAAACCCTCCTGCACACACTGTGCAAAAACTATCCCATCCGAACAGTTTGACCTACAAAGGTTCCAATCAATATTTGGAAAGTTGAAGTCACCCATGACAACTACTCTGTAACCTCCACACCTATTCATAATCTGCTTTGCAATTTCTTCCTCCACATCTTTATTACTATTTGGGGGCCTGTAGAAAACTCCTAACAACGTGACCGCTCCTTTCCTATTTCTAACTTCAGCCCATATTACCTCAGACGGCAGATTCCCCTCGAACTGCCTTTCTGCCGCTGTTAAACTATCCTTGATTAACAATGCTACTCCTCCACCTTTCTTACCAACTTCCCTACTCTTACTGAAACATCTATACCCCGGAACTTCCAACAACCATTCCTGTCCCTGTTCTAACCATGTCTCCGTAATGGCCACCACATCGTAGTCCCAAGTACCAATCCACGCTCCAAGTTCTCCTACCTTATTCCGGATGCTCCTTGCAATGAAGTAGACACACTTCAAGCCATCTTCCTGTCTGCCGGTACATTCCTGCGACCTTGATACCCTCCTCAGTACCTCCCTACACTCACCACTGGCTCGTGGACTAAAGCCCTTTTTCCCATCCCCCTGACAAATTAGTTTAAACCCCCCCGAAGAGCCGTAGCAAATTTCCCTCCCAGGATATTGGTGCCCCTCTGGTTCAGGTGCAAACCGTTCTGTTTGTACAGGTCCCACCTTCCCCAGAATGTGCTCCAATTATCCATATAACTGAAACCCTCCCCCCTACACCATCCCTGCAGCCACGTGTTTATCTGCACTCTCTCCCCCTGTTCCTCAACTCGTTAGCACGTGGCACCGGCAACAAACCAGAAATTACAACATGGTTTGTACTGGCTCTCAGCTTCCAACCTAGCTCCCTAAATTCCTGTATTGATTCCAAGTATTGAGTTCCTGTGGGGGGAAATCTCGAATTAACTTTTTAGCCATCCTTCACTTTGCTTCCGGTCCCTCTCAGATACACTAATCAGAGGGGAGCAGTCACAAGGGCTACTGCTGCCTTCCTCATGCACACACTGAAATCGTCTCCACTGAGAGGAACAACAACTGGGAGCCACCGTTGCGCCCGTTCAACTCATTTCTCTGCCATTACAATGTCTGTGCATGTTGTAGGCACAGATGTACCAACCCACTTCCCCAGGGAAAGCCTTGGGAATCCCACACGTGGAGGAACAGCATCACGAGGCTCCCCCGCCTTTGCCTCCACGGTCTCTAAATTTTCAGACTGCTTGTCCAACAGCCAGTACTGGATGAACAGCAACTTTCTCCCAGTAAATATTGGGAAAACCGAAGCCATTGACTTCGGGCCCCGCCACAATCTCCGTTCCCGAGCGAAGGACTCCATCCCTCTCCCTAGCATCTGTCTGAGGCTGAACCAGGCTGTTCGCAAACTTGGTGTCTTATTTGACCCTGAATTGATCTTCCGATCACATATCCGTGGCATCACTAAAACCGCCTATGTGCACCTCCATAACATTGCCTGTCTCTGCTCCTGCCACATTTCATCTGCTGCTGAAACCGACATCCATGCCTTTGTTACCTCTAGAATTGACTATTCCAAAGCACTCCTGGCTGGTCTTCTACATTCTACCCTACGTAAATTTGAGGTCATCCAAAACTCGGCTGCCCGTGTCCAAATTCGCACCAAGTCCCGTTCAACCATCACCCTTGTGCTCGCTAAAATACATTGGCTCCCCGTTAGGCAACGCCTTGAATTCAAAATTCTCATCCTGGTTTAAATTCCCTCCATGGCCTAGCCCTTCGCTCTCTCTTTAATCTCCTTCAGCCCCACAGCCCCGCGAGATATCTGTAGAGTGTTCTGAGACGTCTCCCATGTAAGGTGTCATGGTAGAAGTGGGTGTCCAGTTTGGTGCAGGACGATAGTGCCTTGATGGTCCACACCGTGTTGTGGCTAGTTGTCGTTTCACGCCCGAACCCTCCTAATCGCAGTGGAAGACATAATGGCAAGGAGCTTACCCAGATAAAGAGAGGAGCCATCACAGGCCGAGAGATACTGGGCAGCTGTCCTACAACTCCGAGCGGCTTGGAATAGTCGAGAATATTTTCCTGGCATACAATATGACTATATTTGTCACTCTGGTTATATTTAATTTCACTATATTTGCAATGAATAACATTTGATTCAATAACATTAATATTTAGTTATCCTTAACCGTCCTTTCTGCTATCTGTATGGAATAAACTCACTCACAGGGTAATCTGCCAACTCCAGCTCCTGCCCAGGGTAACTACAAATGATGAATTGTAATCAGGGTCTGAAACCTGTCTCCAGTTGACATCACAAAGGGAGCCACGAGCCAATCACTCAGCAAACAACGCAGTCCCCGCTCACTGACGGTGGTACAGCGTCACCTGGCCGGGCTCTGCTCCTGGTGCAGTCTCATTGGACTGGAGCAAAGTTTGCAGAATCTGCCCAGTAGTGTGATGGCCATGTGACCTGCCACAACTACCGTCAAAAAAGCCCATGTAGGGAGAACAGCCTCCCAGAATTAGCCGTCAGGAATCCCGTCTTCCGACATCGAGAATTCTCAATTATATATGCTCGTCCCACCACGTGTCAACCTATTCCTTCATCGACCCGAAGATCTGGGAAGCTGATTTTTTGAAGCAGGATGTGGTAAAGAGATGTTCTGCTGCTAATGGAGGAAAATGTCCCAAGAGCAGTATTGGTGCCTTTAGTTAAATGAGCAAGAGTGACGTGACGATTGTGAATGAACATATCCTACCTAGTTGGCATCACTCTCTTGTCTCTTGTACAATCCTGCAAATGTGCTGATGGAAAAGCATGGCATCTGAAGGACAGACCTGCTCTTCATAGATAAGCGGAAATAACAGAATTGAAGACGTCAACGGTGCAACATTTTCTCCAAACACCGCCCTTGACATTCAACGGCATTGCCATCGCCGAATCCCCCACCATCGACATCCTGGGGTCACCATTGACTAGAAACTTAACTGGACCAGCCATTACAATATTATGGGAAGAAGCGCAGGTCAGACGCTAGATATTCTGCAACGAGTGTCTCACCTACTGACTCTTCGGGGGTTGGTGGGGGGGTTGGGGCGGTTTGGAGGATAGTCAATACTGAGGAGGACTGCAACAAATTACAGGAAGAAATTGATAAACTTGCAGAATGGGCAAATAATTGGAAAATGAAGTACAACACAGATACATGTGAGCTATTACGTTTTGGCATGAAGAATAGAGAGGTCACTTATCACTTGGAGGGTGTGAGTATAGCTGAAGTAGAGGAATAAAGTGATCTCGGAGTACAAATACACAAATCACTGAAAGTTGCGACACAGGTTAAAAAGTCCATCAATAAAAGCAAACCACGCACGGATTTATTTCTAGAATGAGAAAATTGCAAAGTAGGGAAGTTATGCTAAACCTGTATCCAACATTGATTAACCACACTTGGAGTACTGCGTACAGTTCTGGTCACCATATTATAAAATGGATATAGAGGCACTGGAGAGGGTGCAAAAATGATTTACAAGGAGGATACCAGAAATGAGACGATATATCTTTCAGGAAAGGATGAACAGGCTGGGTCTCATTTCTCTTGGAAAAAGAATGCTGAGGGTGACCTAATAGAGGTCTTTAAAATTATGAAAGAATTCGATGGACTAAATACAGAGATTATCCACTTGTGGGGAAGAGCATAACTAGAGGCCATCAATATAAGATAGGCACCAAGAAATCCAATAGGGAATTCAGGAGAAACTTCTTTACCAAAAGAGTGGTGCGAATGTGAAACTCGGAGTGGTTAATTCGAATAGTATCGATGCATTTAAGGGAAGGCTGGACAAGCATACGAGGGAGAAAGGAATAGAGGGTTACGCTGATAGATTTAGATGAGGAAAGACGGGAGGAGGCTTGAGTGGAGCCTAAACGCCGGCATGGACTGTTTGGCCCGAATGGCCATTTTCTATACCCTATATCCTATGTAATCCTATGTAATCCTCTATCCTTCTCGAAAGGTCAATACATTGCCTCCAATTCCATACGATCTCGTTTCTGTTAACACTCTTTTGTGATACTTATTGAATGCATTCTGCAAGTCCATATACTTAATATCCATGTACACTCCCTTATCTACCACATGTGGAAGAAAGCAAAGTTCAATGGTGATTTCTGGCTGGAAGGCTGGTTCTTGTTGGGTTCCCCAAGGCTCATTAATGGTTCCTTTGATTTTTGTGGTATATATCAATGTTTTAGACTTCAATGTAGGGGCATTGATAAGAAGTTTGCAGATGATACAAACATTGTCCATGTGGTTGATAGTGAGGAAGAAAGCTGTAGACTGCAGGAAGATATCAATGGACTGGTCAGGTGGGCAGAACAGTGGCAAATGGAATTCATTCTCGAGCAGTGTGAGGTAAAGTTTGCTGCGGAGGGCTAACAAGACAAGGAAATACAGAATATATGGTAGGATTCTGAGAAGTGCAGAAGAACAGAGGGCCATTGGAGTGCATTTCCACAGATCCCTGAAGGGAACCGGACAGGTAGATAAGGTGGTTAAGAAGGCACATGGGATAATTACGTTCATTAGTCAAGGCATAGAATATAAGAGCAGGGAGGTTATGCTAGAAATGTATAAAAGACTAGTTAGGCCACAGCTGGAGTAGTGCGTTCAGTTCTGGTCACCACATTACAAGAAGGATGTGACTGCACTAGAGACGGTACAGTGGAGATTTACGAGGACGTTGACAGGACTGGAGAATTTTAGTTATCAAGAAAGATTGGATAAGCTGGGGTTATCTGCATTCGAACAGAAGAGGCTGAGGAGTGATTTAATTGAGGTGTACAAAATTAAGAGGTGTCTAGATAGAGTGTATAGGAAGGACCTATTTCCCTTAACAGAGTTCAATAACCAGGTGGCATAGAGTTAAAGAAACTGGTAGAAGGATTAGAGGGGTGTTGAGGAGAATTCATTCACCCAGATGTTGGTGCGAGTCTGGAACTCACTGCCTGAAAGCGTGGTAGAGGCAGAAATACTCACCAAATTTAAAATAGTGTTTAGATATGCATTTGAAGTTTCGTTACCTACAAGGCTCCAGACCAAGAGATGGAAAGTGGGGTTAGGCTTGGAAGCTCTTTTTCGGCCGGCACAAACACGATGGGCAGAATGGCCTTCTTCTGTGCAGCAAATTTCTAGAATTCTATGTTTATATTGTACACGACATTACTAGGTTGCGATCCCCATTATTATTGACAGAGTTTAAATCATTTCTAAATCAGCACAGGACTCAAATTTCTCAAAAATAACACTCGTGTACACAGACACAGAGAAAGCAATTAACAAACTTAAAACAGAATATGCTTCTAAAACTGAAGCCGGAAACATACATCAAACAGACACATTTTAAGAGAGATTTACAAACAAAACAAATAAAGTAGAAACATTCTTAGCCTTTTTAACGTTAAGCAATCAGCAATTTACATATCCAGACACACTGTCCTACACACAAAAACCACAAACAATAGCCTTTGCCTGCTGTTACATGACTGATGTTAAGCTCTGTTTCTAGCCCTTTCTTTTCCTTCTACATCACTATCTTTAGCCGATCTTCTAACATGCACACCCACTCATCAGCACATGGTTCAAAGGTTGTGGTCAGTTGGCCAGTTTGCGGGTGCTTGGTCAGTTTCTGGACAATTGCTCAGTTGCTTGCTTCTTGGTTAGATTATGGTCATTTTCCGGGTTTCCAGTTATGTGATGGTCAATTGGTAAGTTTCTGGGCGATCAGTCAGGTTGTGGTAAATAGGTCAGTTTCTGGGGACTCGGTCAGGCTGTCATCAGTTAGCCAGTTTCTGGATGGTGGTCAGGTTGTGTTCAACTGGTAAGTTTCTGAGTATTCGGTCAAGTGGTGGCCAGATGATCAGTTTCAGTTTGCTCGATCAGATTCTTGTTAGCTGGTCAGTTTCTGTGTGCTCGGTCTCGATGTGGTCGTTTAGTCAGTTTCTGTGTGCTCGGTCTTGATGTGTTCAGTTGATCAGTTTCTGTGTGCTCGTTCTCGATGTGTTCAGTTGATCAGTTTCTGTGTGTTCGTTCTCGATGTGTTCAGCTGGGCACTTTCTGTGTGCTCGGCCAAGATATTGTCAGTTTCTCATTATCTTGGTGCTCGGTTAGTTCGTGGTAAGTAGGTCAGTTTATGTATGTTCGTTCAGGTAGTGATCAATTGTCCAGTTTCTAGCTATTGGGTAATGTAGTAGGAAATTGTCTGGATGTTCCATCAGATTATTGTCAGTAGGTCCATTTGTGGAAGTTCGTTCCGGTGTTCAATTTCTAGTGCTTAAGCAATTTCTAGTCAGTTGGTCTGGAATTTCTGGCTTGTGGTCAATTGGTCAATTTCAGGGTGTTCGTTCAGGTTGAGGTCAGTTGACCAGTTTCTGGTTGCCCGGTCAGTTTGTGATCAATCGGTCAGTCCATTGGTGCTTGGTTAGATTCTGGTCAATTGATCAGTCTCTGGGTGATCAGTTTGGTTGTGGTCTGTTGGTCAGTTTCCGGGAGTTAATTCAGGCTGTGGTGCATAGGTCTGTTTCTGGAGGTTCGGTCAGATAATAATCAGTAGACCAGTTTCTGGGTGCCCTGTCAGGCTGTGTTAGTTGATCAGAGTCTAAGTGCTCGGCAGTTTGTGGTCAATTTGCAAGTTATGTGGTGTGGGATTAGAATCTCGTTAGTTGGATAGTTTCTGTGGGCTTTTTCAGTTAGTGGATCTTTTTCGGGGTGGCAGGCGGTGACTAGTGGGGTACCGCAGGGATCAGTGCTTGGGTCCCAGCTATTCACAATATATATCAATGATTTGCATGAGGGAACCAAATGTAATATTTCCAAGTTTGCTGACGACACGAAACTAGGTGGGATTGTGAGTTGAGAGGAGGATGCAAAGAGGCTTCTCGGTGAATGAGACAAGTTGAGTGAGTGGGTAAATATATGGCAGATGCAGTATAACGTGTATAAATGTGAAGTTATCCACTTCGGTAGGAAAAACAGAAAGGCAGATTATTATATAAATGGTGATAGATTGGTAAATGTTGATGTACAGAGGGACCTGGGTGAACTTGTACACCATTCAATGAAAGCAAACATGCAGGTAAAGCAAGCAGTTAGGAAGGCAAATGGTATGTTGACTTTCATTGCAAGAGAATTGGAGTACAGGAGCAAGGATGTTTTACTACAGTTATACAGGGCCTTGGTGAGACCAAACCTTGAGTACTGTGTGCAGTTTTGGTCTCCTTACCTAAGAAAGGATATACTTGCCATAGAGGGAGTGCAGCGAAGGTTCTCCAGACTGATTCCTGGTATGGCAGGACTGTCATATGAGGAGATTGGTCGACTAGGCTTGTTTTCACAAGAGTTTAGAAGAATGAGAGGGGATCTCATTGAAACGTATACAATTCTGACAGTGCTAGACAGACTGGATGCATGGAGGTTGTTTCCCCTGGCTGGGGGGTTTAGAACAAAGGGTCAGAGTCTAAGGATAAGGGTTAGGACATTTAGGACTGAGATGTGGAGAAATTTCTTCACTCAGAGGGTGAACCTGTGGAGTTCTCTACCACATAAGGTTGTGGAGGCCAATCACTGAATATATTTAAGAAGGAGATATATAGATTACTAGACACAAAAGGCATCAAGGGGTATGGGGAGAGGGCGGGAATATGGTATTGAGATAGAGGATCATGCATGATCATGTTAAATGGTGGAGCAGGCACGAAGGGCTAATGGCCTACTCCTGCTCCTATTTTTAATTTCTATGTTTCTAGTGGTCAGTTGGTCAATCTCAGGTTGTTGACAACAGGTCACTTTCTGCGGGCACCGTCAAGTTATGGTCAGTTTGTCTGCTTTTGGTGCTCATTTAGGTAGATTTCAGTTGCTTAGTTTCTGAGTATTCGGTCAAGTTGAGTTCAGCTGATCAGTTTCTGGTTGCTCGATCAGATTATCGTCAGTCGGTCACTTTCTTGATGCTCAGTCAAGTTCTGGTCAATTGGTCAGTTTTGTCGTATTCGTTCAGTTTGTGGTCATTTGTTGCGGTTCTTGGTGTTCAGTCAGATTGTGTTCAGATGGCACAGTCCTTTGTGCTCGGTCAGAATGTGTCAGTTGCTAATTGTCTGGGTGCGAGCTTTGGTTGTGCTCAGAGGGTCAGTTCTTTCTGCTCTGTTAGGATGTGTCAGTTAGTCAGTTTCCGGGTGCGAGGTTTGGTTGTGCTCAGTTGATCAATTTCCGTTTGCTCATTCAGGTTGTTGTCTACAGGTCAGTTTCTGGGAGTTCTGTCAGGTTGTGGTAAGTTGGTATTTTTCTGGGTACTTGCTCAGGTAGATTTCAGTTGGTCAATTTCTGATTATTCGGGCAAGTTGAGGTCAGCTGGTCCAATATTGGATGTTGAGTGAGGTTGTGGCCAGATGGTCATTTTCAGTTTGCTCGAACAGATTTATGGTCAGTCGGTCAGTTACAGTGTGCACGTTCAGAATGTAGTTACTTGGTCAGTTCCCCGGTTATGGTCAGTTTGTGATCAGTTGGTCAGTTTCTTTGTGTCGATCAGCTTGTAGTCAATTGGACAGTTCCTCGTTTTCGTTAGGTTTATCGTCATTTGATCAGTTTCTGGGTGCTCGGTCAGACAGTGGTGAGTGGGCCAGTTTCTGGGTGCTCGTTCAGATACTGGTCAGGGGGGCAGTTTCTGGGTGCTCGGTCAGGTAGTGTTCAGTTGGCCAGTTTCTGGGTGCTTGGTCAGGTTGTGGTCAGTGGGTCACTTTCTGGGTGCTCTGTCAGGTAGTGGTCAGTTGGCAAGTTTCTGGGTGGTCGGTCAGGTAGTGGTCAGTTGGCCAGTTTCTGGGTGCTCGGTCAGGTAGTGATCAGTTGGCCAGTTTCTGCGTTTTCGGTCAGGTAGTGGTCAGTTGGCCAGTTTCTGGGTGCTCGGTCAGGTAGTGATCAGTTGGCCAGTTTCTGGGTGCTCGGTCAGTTAGTGGTCAGTCGGACAGTTTCTGGGTTTTCGGTCAGGTGGTGATCAGTTGGCCAGTTTCTTGGGTGCTCGGTCAAATAGTGGTCACTTGGCCAGTTTCTGGGTGCTCGGTCAGGTAGTTGTCAGTTGGCCAGTTTATGGGTGCTCTGTCAGGTAGAGATCAGTTGGCCAGTTTCTGGGTGCTCTGTCAGGTAGTGATCAGTTGGCCAGTTTCTGGGTTTTCGGTCAGATAGTGATCAGTTGGCCAGTTTCTGGGTGCTCGGTCAAATAGTGATCCGTTGGCCAGTTTCTGGGTGCTCTGTCAGGTAGTGATCAGTTGGCCAGTTTCTGGGTGCTCGGTCAAATAGTGGTCACTTGGCCAGTTTCTGGGTGCTCTGTCAGGTAGTGATCAGTTGGCCAGTTTCTGGGTGCTCGGTCAGGTAGTGATCAGTTTGCCAGTTTCTGGGTTTTCAGTGAAATAGTGATCAGTTGGCCAGTTTCTGGGTTTTCGGTCAGGTAGTGGTCAGTTGGATAGTTTCTGGGTGCTCGGTCAGGTAGTGGTCAGTTGGCTAGTTTCTGGGTGCTCGGTCAGGTAGTGGTCAGTTGGCCAGTTTCTGGGTGCTCGGTCAGGTAGTGGTCAGTTTGCCAGTTTCTGGGTGCTTCGTCAGGTAGTGGTCAGGGTGCCAGTTTCTGGGGGTTCTGTCAGGCTTGTGATCAGTTGGCCAGTTTCTGGGTGCTTCGTCAGGTAGTGGTCAGGTTGGCCAGTTTCTGGGGGTTCTGTCAGGTTGTGATCAGTTGGCCAGTTTCTGGGTGCTTCGTCAGGTAGTGGTCAGGTGCCAGTTTCTGGGGGTTCTGTCAGGTAGTGGTCAGTCGGCCAGTTTCTATGTGCTCTGACAGGTCGTGGTCAGTGGCCAGTTTCTGGGGGCTCTGTCAGGTCGTGGTCAGAGGGCCAGTTTCTGGGGGCTTTGTCAGGTCGTGGTCAGGGGGGCAGTTTCTGGGTGATTGGTCAGGTAGTGGTCAGGGGGCCAGTTTCTGGGTGCTCGGTCAGGTAGTGGTCAGGGGGCCAGTTTCTGGGTGCTCGGTCAGTTAGTGGTCAGGGGGCCAATTTCTTGGTGCTCGGCCAGATAGTGGCCAGTTGGCCAGTTTCTGGGTGCTCGGCCAGGTAGTGGTCAGTTGGCCAGTTTCTGGGTGCTCGGACAGGTAGTGGTCAGTTGGCCAATTTCTGGGTGCTCGGACAGGTAGTGGTCAGTTGGCCAATTTCTGGGTGCTCGGACAGGTAGTGGTCAGTCGGCCAGTTTCTGGATGCTCGGACAGGTAGTGGTCAGTTGGCCAATTTCTGGGTGCTCGGCCAGGTAGTGGTAAGTGGGCCAGTTTCTGGGTGCTCGGTCAGGTAGTGGTCAGTGGGCCAGTTTCTGGGTGCTAGGTCAGGTGGTGGTCCGTTGATTATTTTCTGGGTGCTCGGTCAGTTAGTGGTCAGTTGGCCAGTTTCTGAGTGCTTGATCAGGTAGTGGTCTGTTGGCCAGTTTCTGGTCGTTCGGTCAGTTAGTGGGCAGTTTGCCAGTCATTTGGTGCTTTATTAGTGTCGAGGCAATTGGCCAGTTTTCTGGTGTACAATTTGGTTGATACATTCATGGGATGTTGGTGCCGCTGGCAAAACAAGCATTTATTGCCCGCCCAAATTCTGCCCTCGAGAATGTGTTGTTGAGCTGCTTTCTTGAAACGCTGCATCCATGTGCTGAAGGTGATCCCACAGTGCTGTCAGGCAGGCAGTTCCAGGACTTTGACCCAGCAAAGATGAAGGAACAGTGAAATATTTCCAAGTTAGGACGTTGCGTCACTTGTAGGGAAACTTGGAGCTGGTGGCGTTCCCATGTGCCTGCTGCCCTTGTCCTTCTAGGTGGGTGAGGTCGGGGGATTAAGAGGTGCTATCGAAGAATCATTGGCGTGTTGGTCCAGTGCATCTTGTAGCTGGTACACACTGTTGCCAAGGTGGAGCGAGTGAATGTTTAAGGTGTTGGACGGGGTGCCGATCAAGCGGGCTGTTTTCTAATGGATGGTGAAAAGCTGTAATGGTTTGATGTGCAACGTTAGTTTGAAGGGTAATATTAGTTTGAGTTGCTGTATTAGTTTGAGTTCGTGTATTAGTTTGAGGTGTTGTATTAGTTGGAGGTGCTCTATTAGATTGGCTATTTTTATTAGATTTAATAATTTCATGTTTATGGGGTATATTATTATATGGAAATGTATTATTTTGAGGATCCATCGACACAAATTCCCTACTTTAATTGTTTAACTGAATGGCCACAGATAATGAGGACAGCCATATCCAGAATGCAACAGTGTTGCCCTGAGCGGACACTCTATCATTTGCAATTTAATTACTAAATGGCCACAGCAGAGTCAAGGACATTACCGAAACAACATGAGATCTAGAGATGGGGTTGATGTCGTTTGAAAGAACAACTCCATTACTGGAAGAATACAGCTGGCAATTCTCATTCGTTAATTAATGTGATCAGAATTGTACAGTCTTTGTGGTTTTCAATTTCAATCGCAGCACTAAATATTTTCTGTCACAACAGAGACTTAACTCGACTGTCGTAATCTGTTTGTTGAATTTTTTTAAAAAACGAAGGATGTTGCAACTTCAATGTCTCTGTGGAGATCCCGCAGGATATAAGGTAAAGGCTCTGGGAATGAAACGCCTCAGAGTTTAGTGCAGAGTGATTGCCTGCAGCACGAAGAGACACTTCGCTTCACGCAGAAAATGCATCGACCAATTCAATTTGTGGAGAAAATATATTACATGATCATTGCCGTCATTGGTATTCCTGGTAAGTGACTGTAACCATTGAAGTTGTGTAAATCTGTGTGTGAGCTTTCTCTGTTTTTGCTCTTTGACTGATAATGTTACATGCTGATCTAGTGGTGACCGTTTTACAGACACCCGGCCAGTGGTATAATTTTGTTAATTCAAATGTCCTGAATTATCTTTGCGGTTTTATTCCATTGCCTCAACTGAAAGTAAATCCCTGTTCGTAACTCACAGGATCGCTGAATTATCATATTATTGACTTCAGGGGAATATAGTGTACTGTAGACTCAGTCCTCCGTGCGGGCACCTCGCTGAGGGAAGGTATCAGTGGGCGTATCTTCCACTGTAGCATTCTACCGAGTTTGGGTCACTAACTGGAGTGGAACACCTGTCCCCAGTGGCCTTGTATTACTGGGAGTATCTGTGATTGTAGCATTTTACCGAGTGTGGGTCACTAACTGGAGTGGAACACCTGACCCCAGTGCCCATATATTACTGGAAGTATCTGTCATTGTGGCATGGTACCGAATGTGGGTCACTAACCGGAGTGGAACACCTGACCTCAGTAGTCATGTATTACTGGAAGTATCTCTCACTGTAGAACTATACGGATTCTGGTTCAATAACCGTAGTGGAACATTTATTACTGGGAGAATCTGTCACTGCAGAATTGTACTGAGTGTGGATCACTAACCAGAATGGAACACCTGTCCCCAGTGACCTTGTATTACTGGGAGTGTCTGCCACTGTAGAATTGTACTGAGTGTGGATCACTTACCGGAGTGGAATACCTGACCCTACTGGTCATTTATTACTGTGAGTGTCTACCACTGTAGAATTGTAGTGAGTGTGGGTCACTATCCAGAGTGGAACACCTGACCCCAGTTGTCATTTATTACTGGGAGGGTCTGCCACTCTAGAATTGTACTGAGTGTGGGTCACTTACTGGAATGGAACAAGCCAGTTCTAATTTGAAGTCATTGTTTCAGGTGACTGATCGTCCAACCCCCCCATTGAGCTGCCTTCGTGTTTTACGAATGTAATCGATGGTAACGGGAATAATCTTTGCTGCTGGTTGAAGATATTTGGTACTGTGTGTATAAAGTGAAAGACATTGGCATTGCCCCGCTTCCTATTGAGTTTTACCTACTGAAGAGGTGTTAACTGCTTACAGACATGGTCACAGCAGGACAGCCCTGTTACATTATTCAAATCCTCTGTATAATAACGTATTATTGCACTAAGTATAGTTATTGTAAACACTTTAGTTGTTTTGGTTCTGATTAATCCCCTTCCCACAACACGGTCCTGGGAATCTCTGGGTCATGAGGGCTGGATGTTATTACTTCCTATTGCACAGGATGAATGTTGTCCTGTGGTTATTTGTTGTTGCACTTCAGTAACTGATACGGTTTGGCGAAGGAGTGCTTAACAATGATTCAGTGTCTCTGCACATGTTACCTGTACCGATCTCTATCCTTAGCTCAGTGAGGTGTGTCCAGGTGAGGAGAGGAAGCGATAACTGAAGAACATACATATGAGGAACATACATACATGAAATCGGGGTACGAGTTAGGACACGGGCAACCGAGTTCTGGATGACCTCAATTTACGTAGGGTGGATTGTGAGAGGCCAGCCAGGAGTGCATTGGAATCGTCAAGTCTAGAGGTAACAAAGGCATGGATGAGGGTTTCAGCAGCGGATGAGCCGCGGCAAAGGTGGAGACGAGCAATGTTACGGAGGTGGAAGTAGACGGTCTTTGTTATGCTGCGGATATGTGGCCAGAAGCTTATTTCAGGCTCAAATATGACACCAAGGTTGCTAACAGTGTGGTTCAGCCTCAGACAGCTCTTAGGGAAAGGGATGTAGTCAGTGGGTATGGACAGGAGTTTTGGCGGGGACCCAAAACAATGGCTTCGGTTTTCAGAATATTTAATTGGAGAACATTTTTGCTCATTCAAAACTGTATGTCGGACAAGCAGTCTGACCATTTTTGCACCGTGGATGGATCGAGAAAAGTGATAGTGAGTGCGAGATGGTTGTCGTTGTTCTACATGTGGAAACTTACGCTGTCTTTTCTGATGCTGTCGCCAAGGGGCAACATGTAGATGAGGAATAGGAGGGCGCCAAGGATAGATCTTTAGGGGACACCAGAGGTAACGATGCGGGAGCGGGAAGAGAAGCTGTTGCAGGTGATTCTTTGGTTCTGATTAGATAGATAAGAATGGAACCAGGCGAGTGCAGTCCCACCCAGCAGGACGACGGTGGAGAGGCGTTGGAGAAGGATGGTGTGGTCAACCTGCAAGGCTGCAGACAAGTCAAGAAGGACGAGGAGGGATAGCTGACGTTTGTCACAATCACAAAGGATGTCAGTTGTGACTTTGATGAGAGCAGTTTTGGTACTGAGGCAGGGGCGCGGATTTTGATCCACGACCCCGGTGGACTGAGTGTCCAATCACGGGGTGCGGGGGTCCGATTCCGCTACACCGGGGAGGGGCTTTCCGAACCCGGGTGGGCCGGTCCTGGACCCGCGGGGGAGGTACGATCGCCGAGCTCGGGTGGTGTGAGATCCCTGATCAGGGACTGGTCCGATTCCAGCTGTGGGGTTTCCAATCTCCGGCAGCGGCGGTGAGGTGTCTGATCCAAAAAGCATCTGATCCCGTGACGGGGAGGGGTTGTACGATGCCGAGAGGGAGTTGATGGTCGCGGTGATCTGCCCAGTCTCTGACCATGGGGTTCCGATCCCCAACCTGGGGGTCTTTCTATGGGGGTGGGCTCTGATGGGTGGTGAGATTGTGAAGCCGACGGAAACACTACTGCTCCTCCTGGACTCCAGGCAGTGCTGTGAAGGCATTTACCTTCTCCCCGAATCTGTCCTCACCTCTCTTAAGCTGCCGGGTTTCCCGAGGTCTGGGAAACCCAGCCGACACAAGTAAATCTGTAAAACAGGTGAAATCAGAGACTTCCAGTCTCATTAAAATATTTAAATACCAACCGGTCTCATCAGAGTGCTCGGCTGCACACTCCCTGTTCCGCCTCCATTATACCGGGAAGCACAGGGTTAGAAGCGGGTTGGTGTCAGGCTGGAGATTTAAAGTTTTAAACTCTGACCCGAGTTCAAACCACCCGTTTTTGGTGCTAAAATCCAGCACTTACTGTCTGTGCTCAGACACGGAGAATGTTTGATCAGTACTTTCCTGTCTCTATTTCCTTCTCTTCTTTTACAGTGAATTTAGTGGCGATTGTGATCCTATCCCGGGGAAAGTGCGGACTCTCCACCTGCACCACTCGCTACCTGGTGGCCATGGCAGCGACGGATCTACTGTTTATTATCACTGAGATCATACTGAGGCAGATTAATTCTTATTATTTCCCATTGTGTTTCCTCGACATTACCCCTGTGTGTAGTGCGATATATGCCCTGACTCGTGCAGCCACAGACTGTTCTGTTTGGTTCACCGTCACTTTCACCTTTGATCGATTTGTTTCCATTTGTTGCCAGAAGCTGAAAACCAAATTTTGCACCGAGAAAACAGGGGCTGTGGTTCTGACAACAACCTGCATTCTGCTCTGTTTAAAAAACGTTCCCCACTACATTGCATATGAACCTGGAAAAATAATCGACAATGTGCCGTGGTTCTGTGTTACAATCCCAAACTATTATACTGAGCCCGGATGGGTGGGATTTGACTGGATTGATACGGTTTTAACCCCATTGCTCCCATTCACTTTAATTTTGTTGCTCAACACGCTGACAGTAAGACACATTTTAGTGACCAGTCGAGTCCGTAAGGGACTGAGGGGTCAGAGCAAGGCAGAGAATCGCAGGGACACAGAGATGGAGAGTAGAAGGAAGTCTGTGATTTTACTCTTCAGCATATCCGGCAGCTTCATAATTCTGTGGTTGGCAAACGTTATATATTTCTTATACTATAACATTTCAAGCACAGATCCCAGAGATTCCAATAATTCTTTGTATATCTTTCAACACGTCGGATATATGCTGCGGAATTTAAATTGCTGCACAAATACTTTTATTTATGGGGTGACACAGTCCAAGTTCAGAGAGCAGTTCAAGAGCGCGGTAAAATATCCTATTACCTCAATTATTCAATTCATTAATAAACAAAACAACTGACCGCAGCCCAGAGGCGGGTCCCAGGGTTTCCAGTCCATGAACGTAATATTTAGACCCAGATTCCATCAACTGAATTACACCGGGAATCGCTTTTGATCTGAAAATACAACCAGCGGCGGAGCAAGCACTATGTTTAGGACACGGCACTATTTCTGACTGACAGTTCCCGCATTGTCTTTCGGGACAGGACCACTTGTTTGTTGCACTCCGTCTGAGCTCGTCTGTAAAGAGTCAATTCAGCTATTAGTGCAGCAAATCATTTGCAGCTTCCAGAGTGAGAGCCTGGTCAAGTTAATCGGAAAGAGCTGAGCTGTAGTTAATATGATTATATTACGTAGCTTGGGCAACACGGTGGCATAGTGGTTAGCACTGTTGCCTCACAGCGCTAGGAACCTGGGTTCGAATCCGACCCGGGTGATTGTCTGTGCGGAGTTTGCACACTCTCCCCGTGTCTGCGTGGGTTTGCTCCGGTTTCCTCGCACGGTCCAAAGAGGTGCGGGTTAGGTTGAGTTGGCTATGATAAATTGACGCTTAGTGTTAGGGGGATTAAATACGTGACGTTACGGGGATAGGGTGGGATATGGTTCGGTGCAGGCTCGATGGGCCGAAATGGCCTCTATCTGCGCTGTGGGGATTCTATGATTATACAGCACAGAAACAGGCCAATCGTCTGTGCTGGTGTTTATGTTGCACAAAATTCTCCTCCCATATAATCAGCCTTTCAGCATATCTTTATATTCCATTTTCTATCATTTACTCCGCTAGTTTGCATTTGACATTCTAACCACTCTCTGAGTAAAGAAATTGCTCCATATTTACCTATTGGATTTATTAGTAAATATCTTGAATTTATGACCCACTAGTTTTCGATTCTCCCCCAAGTGTAAACATTCTCTCCACATCTACCCTGTCACTCCCATTCACAATTACCAAGACCTCTATCAGGCCTCCTCTATGTCCTCCCTCTTACAAAGCACTAAAGGCCAATCTGTTCAATCTTTCCCGATAGATCTAAATTTTCAATTCCGGTGCATTCCAAATTCCAAATATAAAATTGTAAGACCGAAACCATTAGTCCCCGGCACAAACTCCGTTGCCCAGCCATCGGTTCCATCCTTCTTCTGTCTTTGTCTGAACCAGACCATTCGCAAGCTTGGTGTTCTATTTGACCGGCAGATGATTTTCCGACGACATATCCACTCCATCATCAGGACGGCCTATTTCCAGCTCCGTGCCAAGCCAGCCCCTTTTATAAGATGGAGAACAGTAATTTTCACAATATTCTAAATGCGGTCTAACCAAGGTTCTGGGCACGTTTAATATAATTGCTCTGCTTTAGAAATCCATCCCTTTAGAAATGATCCCTAGTGCTTTCTTTATTTTTTTATGGCCTCATTAACTTGCATCGCTACTTTCAGTGATGTGTGTTTGTGTACCCTCACATCGCTAAACCCCATTAAGATATTGAATTTGAGTATGTGACCTCATTATTCTTCCTATTAAAATGCACATTGCTCATTTATCATGTGTTAATTACACGCCTATTCTAAAGTATTTTAACTTCTTCCTGTGTTTTCTCGCAGTCCTCCTCTGTATTAAATATAAAACCCCATTCTGGTGGCATCCACAAATATTGAAACTTCTCTTCCGATTCCCGAATCCAAATTGTTTAAATAAATGGGGATCAAGTGGTCCCAGGAACGATCACTGTAGAACACCACTTCCCACCATTTACCAACTTAACTCCTTTTGAATTCTATATCCTTAGAAATAAACCTGAGTTCTTTGATAGCCTTTTATTTACTTTGCCGACCTGTGATGCAGCTTTAAATTATCTGTTCGCCTGTGTCGCTAGATCCCTTTGCTCTTCTGCGCACTCAGTTTCTTATGTTCTAAGGTACAGGTGTTTATAAAATCATAGAATGATGCAGCACAGAAGGAGGCCATTCGGCCCAGCGTGCCTGTGCCTGCTCTTGCCCTGTATTTTTTAACTTTAAATATGTTTTAAAAATCCCCTTTGAATGTTCCTTGTGATTCTGCTTCCACCACCCTTTCAGACAGAGTGTCCAGATCACAAGAACTCGTTGGTTAAAATAAAGCTTCCTCATGTCGTCTCCGGTTATTTTGACGATCAGGTTAAATCTGTGTCTTTGGTTACCGACCCATCATCTGGCACTGGAAACAGCATCTCCTTATTTACTCTATCAAATCTATTCAGGACTTTGAACAGCTCTATCAAATCTCCTCTTAACATGCTCTGTTCTAAGGAAAACAACCACAGCTTCTCCAGTCTCTCCACGTAACCTAAGTCTCTCATCACTGGTACCATTCTCTTCTGCACACGTTCCCAGGCCTTGACATCCTTCCTAAATTGTGGCGCCCAGAATTGAACACAATACTCCAGCTGAAGCCTAACAAGTGTTTTATAAAATTTGAGCCTGACTTCCTTGTTTTTGCTTCGAAACTTGTCGTGCCACCTTTAAATTTTTTGGTACATACATCCCCAGGTCTCTCTGTTCCTGCACCTCCTTTAAAATTGTAATATTTCTTTCAGATTGCCTCTCCTCATTCTTCCTGTCAATATGCATCAATTCACAATTCACTGTGTTAAATTGAATCTGCCATGTGTCTGCCCATTTGATTCAGAGTTCGGGTTATGTTGTAAGCGAAGGTTTTGGATTTGGAAAGAAACACCATCGGGAAGTGCAGCATCAGGTCAGGGACTTCTCTGAAGCTCTTAGACCCTCCAGCCTGAGGAGCATTTGATGAGGGTCAAGCCCCAGCCAAATCTTCTGTGAACGTAGGGCAGTTTTGTCCTTACAGATATTTTGTTCTCTTAATGCAAAATGTACCAATAAACTGAGTAAAGATATAACCGCATTTGCATGAATGAGGGTCAGTTAGAAGTTGTTACATGAATGTCTTTTTAACTGAAGATCAGCAATGAACTTATTCAATGGCGGGTCTGGTTCAAAGACCGAATGGCCTACTCCTGCTCCCATTTCTTATGTTGTTTTACGTTGAGCAGTCAGTCTATGAAGTTTGTTACTATCCTCGTCATTTCCGAGTTTCGTTACATCTGCAAAATACTAATTCACACTCTGTATAATCAACTTTAGGTCATTAATATATATAAAAAGAATAATACTCCTAATAACGATCCCTGGCGTACACCACTCTATACCTCCCTCCAGTCTGATAATCAACCGGTCACCACTACTCTCTTGTTTCTGTTCCTTAGCCAATTTTGTATCGATGATGCCCCATCCCTTTAATCCCATGGATTACCATTTTACGAACAAATCGATACTGTAGCACTTTATCAAACGCCTTTTGAAATTCCATACACACAACATCAACCTCACTGCCCTCATGGTGTTTCGATTGTCCTAACAATGTGTATCACCTCGCATGCATCTATGTTAAAGGTCTCTTGCCATATGTCTGCGCAGTCTGCAAGTTTTCTAATGTCTATTATGAGATGTCTTTAAAGAATTGCCTCTTCAATATCTGAAGCAAAGATTCAGTTTTGTTGCGTAAAAACAATAATAATTAGTAAAGGCAGGCATCTCAAACTGTGTGAGGTTTGGAATTTTATCAGAAAATCTGAAGATTGATTTCAGAGTAAACTCTTTACATAGAAAACATAGAAACATAGAAGATAGGAGCAGGAGTAGGCCATTCGGCCCCTCGAGCCTGCTCCGCCATTCAATATGATCATGGCTGATCATCCAAATTCAGTACCCTGTCCCTGCTTTCTCCCCATATCCCTTGATCCCCTTAGCCTTAAGAAATGTATCGAACTCCTTCTTGAATATATTTAATGAATTGGACTCAACTTTCTTCGGTGGTAGAGAATTCCACAGGTTCAGCACTCTCTGGGTGAAGAAATTCCTCCTCATCTCAGTCCTAAATGGCTTACCACTTATCCTTAGATTGTGACCCCTGGTTCTGGACTCCCCCACCATCGGGAACATCCTTCCTGCATCTAGTCTGTCTAGTCCTGTTTGAATGTTGTAAGTTTTAATGAGATCCCCTCTCATTCTTCTAAATTCTAGCGATTACAAGCCCAATCGACCCAATCTATCTTCATGCGTCATTCCTGCCAACCCAGGTATCAGTCTGGTGAATCTTCGCTGCACACTCTCCATTGCAAGAACATCCTTCCTCAGATAAGGCGACCAAAACTGCACACAATACTCAAGGTGTGGTCTCACCAAGGCCCTGTACAACTGCAGCAAGACATCCTTGCTCCTGTACTCGTATCCTCCCGCTATGAATGCCAACATACCATTTGCCTTCTTAACCGCCTGCTGCACCTGCATGCTTACCTTCAGCGACTGGTGCACAAGGACGCCCATGTCTCGTTGCACTTATCAATTTCCCAATCTATTGCCTTTCAGATAATAATCTGCCTTCATGTTTTTGCCACCAAAGTGGATAACCTCGCATTTATCGGCATTATACTGCATGTGCCATGCATCTCCCCAATCACCCAAACTGTCCAAATCATACTGGAGTTTCTCTGCACCGTCCTCACAGCACACACGCCCACCCAGCTTTGTGTCGTCTGCAAACTTGGAGATGTTAAATCTAGTTCCCTCGTCTAGATCATTAATATATATTGTGAATAACTGGGGTCATAGCACCAATCCCTGCGGTACCCCACTATTCACTGCCTGCCACTCGGAAAAAGACGCGTTTATTCCAACACTTTGCTTACTTTCTGCCAACCAGTTTTCTATCCAAGAAAGTACCTTAACCCAAATCCCGTGTGCTTTAACTTTGCACGCTAATCTCTTATGCGGGACTTAATCGAAAGCCTTCTGAAAGTCCAAATACACCACATCCACTGGTTCTCCCTTATCTATTCTACTAGTTCCATCCTCAAACAATTCCAGTAGATTAGTCAAGCATGATTTACCTTTTGTAAATCCATGTTGACTTTGTCCGATCCTGTCACTGTTTACCAAGTGCTCTGCTAATACATCTTTTATAATGGACTCTAGTTTTTTCCCCACTACCGATGTCAGGCTTACCGGTCTATAATTCCCCATTTACTCTCTACAACATTTTTTAAATAGTGGGGTTACATTAGCTACCCTCCAATCCATGGGAACTGTTCCAGGATTTATAGAATTTTGGAAAATGACCAGTTATGCATCTATTATTTCTAGGGCCACTTTCTTAAGTACCCTAGCATGTAGATTATCAGGCCCTGGGGATTTATCGGCCTTCAATCCCGTCAATTTCCCTAACACAATTTCTCTACAAATACTGATCTGATTCAGTTCGTACATTTCATTAGACGCTTTGTTCCCCGACATCTCTGGGAGGTTATTTGTTTCCTCCTTTGTGAAGACAGAACATAAGTATGTATTTAATTGGCCTGCCATTTCTTTGTTCAATATTATAAATTCACCTAATTCTGACTGCAAGGGACCTACGCTTGACTTCACCAATGTTTTTCTCTTCACATATCTGCAGAAGCTTTTACAGTCAGTTTTTATGTTCCCTGTAAGCTTACTCTCATACTCTATTTTCCCCCTCTTAATTAATCCCTTTGTCCTCCTTTGCTGAGCCCTAAACTGCTCCCAATCGTCAGGTATTCTGCTTTTTCTGGCCAATTTATATGTCCTCTCCTTGGATCATATGCTATCCCTAATTTCCCTTGTAAGCCACGGTTGAGTCACCTTTTTTGTTTTATTTTTATGCCAAACAGGGATGAAGAAATTATGTAGTTCATCCATGCGATCTTTAAATGTTTGACATTGCCTACCCTCCGTCAACCCTTTAACTAAGGTTCACCAATCCAGCCTGGCCAATTCGCGCCTCATACCATCATAGTTTCCTTTATTGAAATTCAATACCCTAGTCTCTGAGTCAACTACTTCGCTCTCCATCTTATTGAAGAATTCTATCATATTATGATCACTTTGTACTAAAGCTTTTCGAGGAATGGGTGAAGTTATTAATTATGTCAACCAACAGGTGCGCTGTCCTTCTTCAGCCCCTCTTTGTGTCTTTCGGTGTTTAATTATGCATCTAACATAAAAAGCTCCTCCCAACATCACTTAATATCCTCAACATTTCCCCACCCCAATCAAACATCCTCAGCTCCTCCCCATACCACAAAACTTCGTCAGCCCCACCACAATAGCACATAATATCCTTCGCACCTCCCAAAAGAACATTGTTATCCTTAGCTCCTCCGGAACCCAACTAATATCCTTAGCTCCTCCCGAACCCATCTTACATGCTCAGACACTGCACACCCACCAATATCCACAGCTCCTCCTCACCCCATCGAAAATCATCAGCTCCGCCCACCCCACCTAACATCCACAACACCTCCCCACGACCACCGACTATCCTCAGCTCCTCCTAAACCGTACCTAATATCCTCCGTGCTCTACACTCCAACTAATATCATTCGCTCCTCCCTACCACAACTAACATCCTCAGCTCTTCCCAAACACCATCTAATACACTCTACTTCTCCCAACATCAACTCACATCCTCAGTAACTTCCAGCCCTACCTAATATCCTCAACTCCAACTCACCCACTTTTAACATCCTCAGCTCCTCCCCACACCATCTAACATTCTCAGCTCCTGCCCAGCCCAACAAATATCCACAGATCCTCCCCATTCCACGTAATATCCTCAGTTCCTCCCCACCCCAACTTATATCATCAGCTCCTCTGCAACTCGATATAAAATCCTTAGCACCTCCTCCGCACCTAATATCCTGTGCTCCTCACTACCCACAACTCATAAATGCTCAGCTGCTCCCCACCCCACCTAATATCATCAGCTCCCACCCACCCCACCTAATACCCTCAGCTCCTCTCCACCCCACCTAATCTCCTCAGCTCCTCCCCACCCCACCTAATATCCTCAGCTCCTCCCCACCCCACCTAATCTCCTCACCTCCTCCCACCGCACCTAATACCCTCAGCTCCTCCCACCACACCTAATATCCTCATCTCCTCCCAACCCCACCTAATATCATCAGCTCCTCCCCAACCCACCTAATTTCCTCAGCTCCTCCCACCCAACCTAATATCCCCAGCTCCTCCCCAACCCACCTAATATCCTCAGCTCCTCCCCACACCCACTTAGTATCCTCAGCTTCACCCCACCCCACCAAATATTCTCAGCTCCTGCCCACCACACCAAAGATCATCAGCTCCTCTATACGTCGACCTAACTTCCTCTGCACCTCTCTCCCCACTTAATATCCTGCGCTCCTCCCAACCCACAACTAATATCTTCAGCTCCACCACGCCCAATCTAATATCTTCAGTTTCCCCCCACCCCACCCCACCTAATATATTCAGCTCCTCACCACCCCAGTTTAGGATCACAGGTCACACACAGAATAGCCAAACGGTCTTAGGAGTTGCAAGGCTTTTCATTAAAGAGCTACCGTTTTAAAGCATAATCAGAAATTTCATATGGTTTAAGTTAATTATAATAGACTTACAACCCGTGACAGTAGAGAGCGGTCTACGACTCCCGATTCGGAATGCCAGGACCGGACGGACGGTTGGTTCGATGCCCGATGAGACAGCGTGGAGCTCTCGGGTCAGCGGGACTCTGCAGCCAGTAACAGCAGCCACTTCTGTTGATTCGTCCCTCGAGCTGTTGGAGGTGTTAGGTATAGGCCAGCATTGATCCACCTCAAAGTGTAAACTTAGTCAAGGTGTTGGGCCCGAGCCAGCATTGATTTCCAACTCGATGAATCCTTCGCCCCTCGCTGTCTGTATCACTCTCTCAGCCCGCTATATTTATAGTTATTTCGGTGGTCTGTGATCTATCTAGTGTCAATCATCTCTAATCAAAGTGTGGTGCGTGAAGACATTTCTCACTGTCCCTTTCTGCATGGCTGACGAGACTTTTCTCTTATCCTTCTGAGGAATGTTTTGTTATGTTTCTTTAAGGTCATTTCATGACTTCGTACTCCTTATTGTCCAGCTACGGTATTATCATCCTGTGTTTTCTTGCATTTTACGATCCACTTATCATTTCCATTTGTCTTTTGGTGATTGTTAATTGACCTTGATGATACTTCAGCCATCTGTTCCTGACTGCATTTTAATTTCTGTTCGAAGAGTCAAACTTCATCTATGAATCTTATAGCTTTTTCTAACACCACCTAATATCTTCTGCTCCTCTCAATACAAAAAATAACACCAGCTTCTCCAAACCCCACCGAATATCCTCATCTCCTCTCCACCCCATCTAATATCCTCTGCTCCTCTCCATACTAAATAATGGCATCAGCTTCTCCAAACCCCACCTAATATCCACAGCTCCTCCAGCGAATATTCTAAGCCCGTCCCCCACCTACTATTTTCGACTCATCCCAACCCCATCTTATGTTCAGTTCCTTCCCACCTACTATCCTCAGCTCATCCCCACGGCCATCTAATATCCTCAGCTCCTCGCCAGCAACTGCACGCAGGTCCATCCCAGTCCCACCAAATATCCTGAGCTCCTCCCCACCTACTTTCCTCACCTCACCCCCACGTCCATCTAATTTCCTCAGCTCCTCCCACCTTCTACCCGCAGCTCCACTCAACCCCCACCAAATATCACCGCAACTTCCATCCTCAGCAGCATATTCCTCTGCTCCCCAACCCCACTTGCAATCATAGTCTCATAGAAGTTTACGGCAGAGAAGCAGGCTATTCGACATATTGTGTCTGTGCCGGCCGAAAAAGAGCTATCAAGCTCGATCCCACTTTCAAGCTCTTGGTCCATAGCCTTGTAGGTTGCAGCGCTTCAAGTGCATATCCAAGTACTTCTTAAATGCGCTGAATGTTTCTGCCTCGACCACACTTACAGGCAGTGAGTTCTCGACCTCAACCACCAACTACCAATTAATTTAAATCTATGCCACCTGATTATTGACCGCTCTGCTATGGGAAATAGGTCTTTGCTATCCACTCTATCTCATAATTTTAAACATTTTCTTATTTTTTACGGGATATTTCAGCTTTTGAACACCTTAGGATTTCCTGAAAGGGCTTTGCAGCCTCGGCTTAGGGGTCACAGGCGACACAATCCGGGTGCGGGGCTGGAGCCCGGATCCATGTTCAGAAAGCAACAGTCACGGTCGCTGTGAAGTGGAAAGAATTGTGGTTTCACCCACCTCAGGGCAAAGGGCAACCGCGTGCCGCCATTTAATGGTGACGTACTGTTGGTCATGTTTGTATATCGTGAGGCAAGAACATTGTTTTTTATTTGAAGATATCAACAGTTTTTTAAATTTATATTTTCATATAATTTAGTTCATGTAAATTATTTATTGAAGTTATTTAATAAAACTTATAATTGAAAACCTCGGCACTCTCCGGGAGTCGAACCCGAAATTCCTCAAAAGATCAATTCTCACACGTTTGTTTTATTCACGTTTCCAGCATCTGCACTTTCTTTGTGCTTTTTTCTAATAGAAGGAAGGGCACTTCAATAAAACAGGAAGCAAAATACCGCAGTTTCTGGAAACAGAATCAAGATAAAATGCTGGAAAAAACCCACCAGTCCGGGAACATCTGTGGAGAGAGAAAGAGAGTTAAACTTTCAGCTCGATCGCCATTCGTCACAACTAATGTTTTGCAGAAATCCATCAAAATATTACCTCCCTGCACTTATCTATCTAACATAAAAAGGAATGCCTAACATAAAAGGCTCTCCAAATGTCCTCCATATCCATATTAACAGTAAATAGTTTGTCACCGGAGCGGGTGGCCGATTAAGGAACAAAATGGAGATTTATTGTTGGAGGCACAAGGCATGGCTGACGTACTCAATGTATATTTCTCAACAGAGTTTACTGAGTTAGAGGACTTTACCAAGGTTATGGCAAACGAGGACGTTGCTGGGATATTGTATCCGATAATGTAGATAAAGAGGAGGTATTCGAAAGACTGTGAGTAGTTTAAGTAATACGTCACCAGCTATAGATGGGATATATCCAAGGTGGATGAGGGAAAGAAGGGTATCATTTGCGGAGGTGCTGGCCACAACTTAGATACAGGGCTGGAGCAGGAGGGCTGGAGGATTGCAAATGTTACACACGTTTTCATAATGGGGAGAAGGATAAATCTGGCAATTGCATCTCAGTCAGTTTAACGTCGGTGATGGGGAGTGGGGGGATGGACGACAACAGTCGCAAAAACATGGCGGACCGCACGTCACAAAAACATGGCGGATGGCACGTCACACAAACATGGCCGACAGAACCTAACACAAACATGGCTTTCAGCTGGGCACACAGACATGGCCGCCCGCGGTTGCCCCTTGCCCTGCGGTGGGTGACACCACAATCCTTTTCCACGTCACAGCGACCGCGATTGATCTTTTCTAAACATGGATTCGTGCTCCAGCCACGCGCCCAGTTTCTGCCGCCTGTGACCCCGGACCCTCGGCTGCAAAGCACATTTGGGACGTACGGAGCTGGTGAAAGACGCTCAATAAATTCTCATTCTGAACATTCTTTTAGAATAAAACATTTACTTTCCAAATCTGCGTGAGATCAGGAAAAAATTACCCCATTCAAGTCAGCTATATTTTTCCACTCAACAATTATTAGTAATTCTTCAGAATACAGTTTGCGAATCTGTTTTGTTGCACAAAGTAACTTGAACAAAAACAACAAAATAATTCCAGTCGGTCTTTTTGAGTCTCCTTGAGCTCATTATCTGTCTGGGAAAGTGTAGCACACAAGGAAACCGTTCGGCCCGTCATTCCTGTGATGGTTCTTAAAAGATCCGTCCTCTTTTCGTCCCACACTCCCACTTTTCGTCCGTAAGCATATAAGAATTTTGATTTTATGTTTAAGAGATTGAGTTGTATTGGCATGCGCGGCAACTGACTAAAGGTATAAAGTAAACTGTGCCTTGATTCGGATTCGCACCGAGGTTACTGCGGCCACAGGGCAGAATACGAACCGCGATACCATCACGGTGCCACTTAGGAGCTGCTGCACGTCTGGCTTGACACAGCAAAGTCGCACACCGCACTGCTGAGAAAAGATGGATTTTTTGATGAAGAGTCAGCCGCGCCAGAAATGGGATTCGGCCCACTCCACCGCAGCGACTGGAGTTTTAATCCAGCGCCTTGGACCGTTCGGCCAGTCTACAACAGAAGAGCGCTTTCAGTACAGAAGATGCTGATGCTGATTGAAAGACTTAACCAGCCGGCGCTCTGCAAAACAGAGTTGCAATATCAGTTTAAATAAAGTCTTGAACGGACGGAGCAGAGGTGAGATGAGGATTGAATTCAATTCCAGTTCATTGAATCTGAACATGGTTTAAAGAAGTGAGCCCGTCAGCGATGGGATTCCTGAGTGTGATCCTTGAGCTGCACCGGGATCGGACCCGTTGAACAAAGAGAGAGCGGCAGGCGGCTCCGAGGCCGCTCCCCGACACGCCTCAGGCAGCTCCCCGCCGGCAGCGGCTGGATTAGAGAGCGTGGATCCTCAGCTGTTCTTGAGGCGGTCTGGCTGCAGCTGCTTCCGTCTTTCGCAATCGGAGAGCACGGGCCGGTTCCGCACCGATCTGCCCTTCTCTGGATCCGGCTTCACTTGCTGACCGCGGATCTCGTGGCGCAATGTTATCATGTCTGTGTCCATCAAACGTCTGTGTTTCCGGTTCACATCGGGGTCGCAGAGTTTCCGCAGCGTATTGAGCCCTGGCTTTGAATCAGGGCAGTGTTTGAAGGCTGTGATATCCAGTGCTGGTGCAATAAATGTTTTCAGAATTATGTTTTCCGTTTCTGTTACCTTCGATTGACACATTGTGATGTTCTTTATTTTTTATTTTATACCGGAACAATTTTAAAGGGAAGTGTTGCCCTCTCTGTAGAATAACTCTCTCACCAACTGTGAGATGTAAAACTTAAACTGCCCAGCGTGTTCCAGACCTGGGAATGTTTGATGAGACAGCGTAGAGGGAGCTTTACTCCGTATCTAACCAGAACTGTACCTGCCCCGGGAGTGTTTGATGGGACAGTGTAGAAGGAGCTTTACTCCGTATCTAAACCCGTGCTGTACCTGCCCTTGGAGTGTTTGATGAGACAGTGTAGCGGGAGCTTTACTCTGTATCTAACCCGTGCTGTACCTGCCCTGGGAGTGTTTAATGGGACAGTGTAGATGGAGCTTTACTCTGTATCTAACCCGTGCTGTACCTGCCCTGGGACTGTTTAATGGGACAGTGTAGAAGGAGCTTTACTCCGTATCTAACCCGTGCTGTACCTGCCCTGGGAGTGTTTGATGTTAGAAGGCGGCTATTTACTGTAAACGCAGCACTGGGATATTTATTACAGAGTCCGATTCCTCACTGGAAGAGACACACACTGTGCACAGGCACCCGGAATACAAAGTTAAACAAAGCCACATTATTCGTCATTATGTATAAAAGTAATGCCTTGATTTAAAATCTATCCAGCCTGTCTCCGACCTTCTCTGGCACATCCTCTTTCTTGCTCTGCCCTGCATTTCTCATTCTCAGTCTCTCTCCCCTTTCCTCTCGCTCTCCCCTGCCGTCTGTGTTTCTGTTATCCTCTCCCTATCTGTCACTTCGATTTCTCTCTTACACTCCCTCTGTTTCTATCTTTCACTCTTCCTAGTTATTACTCTCCCTATCTCTCACGCTGTCTGCCTCACTCTCTCGTTCTCTTTCTCACCCTGCTTTATCCCTTTTCCGTCCCATCCCTCTATCTCTCACTCTCTGTCTCTCTCTCTCTCGTCCCCTGATTTTTATTTCTCTCTCACTTTCTCTCAGCCTATCTCTCTCCGTCTGCACAGTACGACCCATGTTTGTCTCAGTATCAGCTCCTGTACATGTACAATACACAGCGGGTAAAGGGCAATGATTCTCTGCCATCAAGGACTGTGCGGCCCGTGTCTGTCTCATTTTCAATTCCTTTATATTTTGTAAAGATTGGATAAAAGATAGCAGGCGAGGGAGGGAGTGAGAATGAAAGATAAAGATGTGAGGCAGGCCAGGCGAGATCGTGAGTGAGTGAGTGAGTGACTGAGAGAGATACACAGGCCTTGTGAGAGAGAGATAGAGAGCGAGAGGAAGATGTGAGGAAGCTTACGTGAGAGCGTGAATGATTGAGTGATTGATTGTGACAGAGACAGTCCTGGTGAAAGAGTGATATATATAGAGAGAGGGAGAGGTGTGGAAGTATACGCGGGAGAGTGAGTGATTAACTGAGTGACTGAGAAAGATACACAGGCCTGGTGAGAGAAGGAGAGCGAGAGAGAGAGAGAGAGAGGGAGAGGTGAGACCGTTTAGACGAGAGAGTGAGCGGGTTCTGCCGAAAGGAACCTATGACAATATGTTTCTTTACGTGTGTTGATATTTATTGTGGATTTTTGGGAGAATTTTATTGCAACAAGAATGTCTCTGGTAGTTTTTTCATGTGTGCACGGTGTTCTGTGATTCAGTTAATATTTACAGGGGGACTGGGATAATATTTACAGGGGCTATCTTACCCTCTCATTGTAAAAATGAAACAACGGTTTGTGGGAGTGTTTAATTGATTACTGTCAGCCCTTGTCAGTATAATTGTAAGGGTAGAGTGTGAGTGTTAATATTAACCTGTGGTGCAATGAAATTCTGCTGCGGCTGATTGTCCACAGTGCCTCATGGATGTGCAGTTTTGTGCTGCCACATCTGTCCTGAATCTATCACATTTAGCAAGGTGGGAGTGCCACACAACACGATGGAGGGTGTTCTCAGTGTCAAGATGGACTTTGTCTCCACAAGATCCGTGCGGTGGTCACTGCTACCAATTATATCATGGACAGCTGCAACCGCGACAGGTAGATTGGTGAAGGCGAGCTCAAGTAAGGTTTTTCCCTCTTGTTGGTTCTCTCACCACCTGACACAGTCCTAAGCTGGCAGCTGTGTCCATTAGTACTCGGTCAACTCGGTCAGTAGTGGTACTAACGAGCCACTCTTGATGATGGACTTTGAAGTCCCCACCCAGAGTACATTCGGTACCCTTGCTACCCTCAGTGCTTCTTCCAAGTGGTGCAAACATGGAGAGTACTGTTTCTTCAACTGAAGGAAGCTGGTAGGTGGTAATCAGCAGGAGGTTTCTTTGCCAATGTTAACGTGAAATCCTGAGACTTCATGGTGTCCGGAGTCAATGTTGAGGACTCCCAGGGCCACAGGCTCCCGACTGTGTACCAATGTGCCGCCATCTCTGGTATGTCTACCCTGCCGATGGGAAAGGACATACCCACGGCTGGAGGATTATGGGACATTGGCTGAAAGTTATGATGCTGTGAGTATGACTATGTCAGGCTGTTGCTTGACTAGTCTGTGGGACAGCTCTCCCAGTTTTTGCATAATTTCCCAGATGTTAGTAAGGAGGACTTTGCATTGTCGACTAGGCTGGGTGTGCTATTGTCGTGTCCGAAGCCGGTGCAGAGTTCGATGCCTGGTGTTCCGTCAGATTTTATTCCTTTTGTGATTTTTCATAGCGGTTGTGTACAACTGAGTGGTTTGCGAGGCCATTTCAGAGGGCAGTTAAGAACCAACCACTTGCTGGGTGTCTGGAGTCACATATAGGCCAGACCAGGTAAGGACGGCTGATTTCCTTCCCTAAAGGACATTATTGAAGCTGATGTTGTTTTTACGACATTCCGATAGTTTCATGGTTATCATTACTGATACAAGCTTTTTATTCCAGATTTATTTAATTAACTGAATTTAAATTCGACAGACATTGTGATGGGATTTGAACTAACGTTTCCGGTCCATTAGTCCTGGCCTCTGGAATATCATTCCACTAACATACTCACTTTGCTTAATTTCCCTTAATCACAGACCCTGGTTGAGCAGACTTGACCACACTGTGTCTGTAGCACAGTCCCCGGGCTGAGGGCAGTCCTGCCCCACTCTGCCTGTTTCAAATACCCGGGTTAAAGCAGACTGGCGCCACTGTGTCTATATCACAGTTGGCGAATGAGAGTGGGCTGAACGGAATAGAGTTGAGTGGGTCAGTGAGAATATGAACCTGGATTGTGTTCTGATGCAGGAAATTCTTCATATATCTTCATTTAATGAATTTTAAAATTACGGTAAAGGGATTTATCACCACATTCTTCAACTGCTTTCTGAACTTACTCTGGTTCACGGGATAAATTCAAGTGTATGTGCAGCAACTCAGTTGCTGGAGAATGAATCCCATTTCTTGTACATAAAGAGGTAGATATACAGACCTATACCCCAAAATCCACATCCTCCACCATATGGAATACACCATCAGCAATGACCATAACAATATGAAATTCCCCGAGATAACAAGCAGTAAAATGATGGATTTCCTCCGACTCTCCATCTCTGGGTCTCTGGGACTCTCCCCACTGCTGGAATCCCGGAATCTCCTGCGGGCTCTGCTGGCCACTGAAATGTGTCTGACGGTTAAAACATTGAACAGCAGAATCAGAACAAATGGGACACCCGGGGTTAGAATATAATGAAGGAGTTCGATTGTACCCCAGCCCAATGATTCCGCAACATCGATTGTTACATCACAAAACCAGGGGTAGTTCGTCAACAAATATCGACCTCTGTATATAAAATACCAGGTGATGTGCTTTAAACAGCTCAGCACAGTCACTGTTCCCAAAACCACACACGCCATTTTCTCGGTGCAATATTAAATTTTCAGTTTCTGGCAACAAATGGCCACAACTCGATCAATGGTGAAAGTGACAGTGATCCATACAGAGCAGTCGGTGGCTGCATAAAGCAGGACGGCGTGGATATTACACACGGGGATGCACTGCACGAAATAAAACAGTCGGAATCTGCCTCAATATCAGGTCAAGTATAACGGCCAGTAGATCCGCCGCTTGCCAAGGCCACCAGGTAGCGAGTGACACATTTGGAGAGACCGCACTTTCCCCGAGACAGGATTACAATCGTCACTAAGTTAACTGAAAGGAAGGGAAAGAAACAGGGAAATTATAAATCAGGCTGTGAGAAAAGTTACCAGTTTGACTGAGTAATTATTGAGATTTGCAAATGCGTTACTGTAACCAGTGATGTATTGAAATGATTGTAAATGTGAAAGGGTTATCTGCTGGAAAGATGATGTTATTCAAATAAAACAATATTAAATGGTAATTAATATTGGGGATGCAATAACACAGGCAGAATATTGGTTTATAAGAAATCAGATAGAGGTCGCTGCTGAGCTGACAGTTTTTTTCAAGCTCCAGTAAAAAGAGCGGAGTTTTTCAGCAAATAATAAAGACCACAAGAGCCAAGCTTCAGTTCGGGGAAGTAAAACGGAGCTTAGTGACCCTGATCATTACCCAGTGATCCTGGATTAGTGTGGGGGAATCAGCACAGGTTCCTGCTCCTGATCATTACACAGTGACCCTGGGTTAGTGTGGGGGAATCAGCCCAGGTTCCTGCACCTCATCACTACACATTGAGCCTGAGTTAGTGTGGGGGAATCAGCCCAGGTTCCTGCTCCTCATCACTGCACAGTGACCCTGAGTTAGTGTGGGGGAATCAGCCCAGTTTCCTGCTCCTCATCACTACACAGTGACCCTGGGTTAGTGTGGTGGAATCAGCCCAGGTTCCTGCTCCTCGTCACTACACAGTGACGCTGGGTTAGTGTGGGGGAATCAGCCCCGGTTCCTGCTCCTCATCACTACACAGTGACCCTGGGTTAGTGTGGGGTATCAGCCCAGGTTCCTGCTCCTCATCACTACACAGTGACCCTGGGTTAGTGTGGGGGAATCAGCCCAGGTTCCTGCTCCTCATCACTACACAGTGACTCTGGGTTAGTGTGGGGGAATCAGCCCATGTTCCTGCACCTGACCATTACCAAATGAATCTTGTTTAGTGTGGGGGTATCAGCCCAGGTTCCTGCTCCTCATCACTACAGAGTGACCCTGGGTTAGTGTGGGGGAATCAGCCCAGGTTAATGCTCCTCATCACTACACAGTGACCCTGGGTTAGTGTGGGGGAATCAGCCCAGGTTCCTGCTCCTCATCACTACACAGTGACCATGCGTTAGTGTGGTGGAATCAGCCCAGGTTCCTGCTCCTGATCACTACACAGTGACCTTGTGTTTGTGTAAGGAATCAGCCTAAGTTGCTACTCCTTTACATTACCCAGTGATCCTGGATTAGTATAGGAGAAGCAGCCCAGGTTCCTGCACCTCATCATTACCCAGTGACCGTGAGTTAGTGTGGGGGAATCAGACAATGTCCCTGTTCCTGATTATTACCAAGTAACCCTGGGTAAATGTGGGGGAGCAGCCCAGGTTCCTGCTTCTGATAATTACACAGTGACCTGAGTTAGTGTGGGGGAAGCAGCCCAGGTCCCTGCTCCTGATTATTACACAGTGATCCTGGGTTAGTGTGGGTGAATCAGCCCAGGTCCCTGCACCTGATCATTACACAGTGATCCTGCGTTAGTGTTGGGGAATCAGCCCAGGTTCCTGCTCCTGTTCATTACCAAGTAACCCTGGGTGAGTGAGGGGGAAGGAGCCCAGCTTCCTGCTCCTGATCATTACCCATTGACCCTGGTTTAGTGTGGGGGAATAATTCCAGCTTCCTGCTCCTGATCATTACCCATTGACCCTGGTTTAGTGTGGGGGAATAATTCCAGCTTCCTGCTCCTGATCACTACCCAGTGACCTTATGATAGATTAAGGAATCAGCCCAGGTTCCTGCTCCTGATCATTACCCAATGACTCTGGGTTAGTATGCGGGAATCAGCCCATGTTCCTGCTTCTGATCATTACCCAATGACTCTGGGCTGGTATGGGGGAATCAGCCCAGGTTCCTGCACCTGACCATTACCCAATGACTCTGGGCTAGTATGGGTGAATCAGCCCAGGTTCCCAATCCTGATTATTACTCAGTGACCCTGGGATGGTGTGGGGGAATGAGCTCAGGTTCCTGCTCCTGATTTTTAAACAATTAGCCTGGGTTAGTGTGGGGGAATCAGCCCAGGTTCCTGCTCCTGATTATTAACCAATTAGTCTGGGTTAGTGTGGGGGAATCAGCCCAGTTTCCTGCTCCAGATCATTACCCAGTGAACCTGGATTAGTGTGGGCGAATCAGCCCAGGTTCCTGAACCTGAGCATTACTCAGTGACCCGGAGTAAATCTGGGGGAAACAGCCCAGGTTCCTACTCCAGATCATTAACCAATGACCCTGGGTTCGTCTGGGAAAATCAGCCCAAGTTCTTGATTCTGATCTTTACTCAGTGAACCTGGGTTACGGAGAAAATCAGACTACGTACTTCCTTTTGATCTCTGCTCAGTGATTCTGTGTAATGAAGCGACATCAGTCCAGGATAGAGCTGTCAGTCATTGCTCAGTTGCTCCTTTGGAAAGTATGCATGTGGCTCTCTGATGCGAGCGCTTTTTGTCGGGTATGATGGCGCTGAAGCAACATGACTCCATAGATTCATAGAGTCATAGCGTTATAGAGCACAGAAAGAGGCCCTTCGGTCCATCTTGTCTTTGCCGGCCTACAAGCCCTATCTATTCTAATCCAATTTCCCAGCACATGGTCCGTAGCCTTGTATGCTATGGCGTTTCAAGTGCTCATCTAAATGATTCTTGAATGTTGTGAGGGTTTCTGCCTCTACCAGTTTTTCAGGCAGTGAGTTCCAGATTACAACCACCCTCTGGGTAAAAATGTTTTTCCTCAAATCCCCTCTAATCCTCCTGCCCCTTACCTTGAAACTATGTCCCCTGGTTATTGACCCGAAGGAGAAAAGTTTCTTTCTATCTACCCTATCTATGCCCCTCATAATTTTGTACACCTCAATCAGGTCCCCCCTCAGCCTTCTCTGCTCTAAGGAAAACAACCCCAGCCTGTCCTGTCTCTCTTCATAGCTGAAACGCTCCAGCCCAGGTAACAGCCTGGTGAATCTCCTCTGCACGCTCTCCAATGAAATCACATCCTTCCTATAGTGTGGCGACCAGAACTGCACACAGTATTCCAGCTGTGGCCTCACTAGCGTTTTCTACAGCTCCATCATAGCCTCCCTGCTCTTATATTCTAAGCCTCGGCTAATGAAGGCAATTATCCCATATGCCTTCTTAAACTAAGCTACCAGTCCGGTTTTCTTCGGGGATCTATGTACATGCACACCAAGGTCCCACTGATTCAATGTCCTTCCTAGGGTCCTACCATTCAATTTGTATTCCCTTGCATTGTTAGCCCTCCCAAAATTCATCACCTCACACTTTTCAGGATTAAATTCCATTTGCCACTGTTCTGCCCATCTGACCAACCGATCTATATCGTCCTGCAGCCTGAGGCTTCCCTCCTCGCTATTTGCCACTCCACCAATTTTCGTGTCGTCTGCGAACTTACCGTTCATACATCCTACATTCATATCTAAATAATGACTCCACTCCTACATTTAAAAATAAAGGTATAACAGGCGGTCGATGCGACACCGCACATTTATCGCCAAGCCCAAGACGAATATCTAGTCCAGATGAACTGGGTTGGAGAATGAAGTAGTGAACAGGGAGTGTGGACGAATATCTGCCCAGAAACCGGGAGCTGGGTTGGAGAATGAACAATTATAATCATATAGAAATATTTACTGTAAAGTAGAGAAGGACATGATAGAAAGTTAAGTGCTGGGCTGACTGAGAGATTCCATCACCTGTGACAGGCAGCACATAAGTGTCTGCGGCTCGAGGAACTTCGGCTCGGAGTTGAGGAGCTGGAGTCCGAATTGCAGACATTGAGAGACATCAGGGAGGGAGAAAGTGACCTCGACCTTTTGCTCCAGGAGACAGCCACACCCCTTAGATTAAATACTTTAGAATTGACACGTGGTCAAGGACAGGAGGGTGTGACTGCGAGAGAGGCAAGTACGGGGATCCAGGAGATAGTATTGCAGGAGCCTCAGTCCCTGTATTTTTCCAATAGAATCGAGGTTCTTGCAACCCTTGTGGACGAGTGCGGGTACTGCGTGGAGGACGAGCAAACTGACCTTGGTAAACGAAGCCGTTCAAGTGGGGGGATTAAAAAGGAAATTCGTTGTCGCAAGCAACGGCATAGTTAGGGAGATAGGCACTTTTCCCTGCAGCCTGGAGCGTGAGTCCCGAAAGCTATGTTGCCTAGCTGGTGCCAGGGTAAAGGACATCTCCTCCGGGCTGGAGAAGAACTTGGAGTGAGGGTATTCAGTTGTCGTTATCCAAGTAGGTACCAACGACATAGGTAGGACTAAGAAAGAGGTTCTTCTGAGAGAGTTTGAGCAGCTAGGGACTCAATTAAAAAGCAGAATCACAAAGGTCGTAATCTCTGGTTTATTACCGAAGCCACGATGAAATTGGCATAGGGCCAATAGGATCAGGGAGATGAATGCGTGGCTCAAAGATTTGTGTTGGAGAAGTTGGTTTCGATTCGTGGGGCATTGGCACCAGTACTGGTGAAAGAGAGAGATGTTCCGTTGGGACGGACTACACCTGAACCATGCTTGGATCCGAGTTCTAGAGAATCGAATAACTAAGGAGGAAGATAGGGCTTTAAGCTCCAAATAAGGGAGGAGGGGAGGATCCCGGTGGAGAGAAATCTAGAAAGCTGAAAAGAAAAGACAAGGAAGCAGTGCAGGAAAGTGATTCGGGTAAGGATAACCAGAATGTGTCAGGAAGGGACAGAGCGTAGAAACAAAAGAGTGCACTAAAAATAGGGTCCGGGTTAAAAAGAATGGGAAGACATAGGGGTCATAGTACAAAAAAATGTTAAGATGTCTAAAAATTTTAAAAATACAAATCGAAAGGCACTGTATCTGAATGAACGAAGCATTATTAATAAGGTAGATGAATTAACAGCACAAATAGATGAAAACGGATATGATATAATTGCAATTACCGAGACATGGCTGCAGGGTGACCAAGGCCGGAATCTTACTATCCAAGGATATTCGATATTTAGGAAGGACAGTCAAAAAGGAAAAGGAGGTGGGGTGGCGTTGTTAGTCAAGGATGAAATCAGAATAATAGTGAGAAACGATATTGGCTCAGAAACAACGATGTAGAATCAGTCCAGGTGGAGCTAAGAAGCACCAAGGGGCGCGAAAACATTAGTGGGAGTTTTTTCTAGACCTCCAAGCAGTAATGGTAATGTAAGGGACGGCATCAAACAGGAAATTAGAGATGCATGTAACAATGGTGCTAAAGTAATCTAGGTTGACTTTAATCTACATATACACAGGCCAAACCAAATTAGAAATAATACTGTAGAGGATAAATTCCTGGAGTTTGTACGAGATGGTTTTTTAGACCAGTACTTTGAGGAGCCAACTCGGGAACAGGCTATCCTAGATTGGGTATTGTGCAATGAGAAGGAGTTAATTAATAATCTTGATGTGCGGGGTCCTTTTGGGAAGAGTGACCATAACAAGATAGAATTCTTCATTAAGATGGAAAGTGAAGTCGTGCAATTCGAAACTAGGATTCGAAATCTAATCAAAGGAAATTACGAAGGTATGAGGAGAGAGTTGGCTATGATAGAACGGAGAGCTTCATTAAAAGGTGGATAGGCAATGGTTGATATTTGAGGAACGAATGGCTGAATTGCAACAATTATATATTCCTTTCTGGTGCAACGAAAGAAAAGGAAAAGTGGCCCAAACGTGGCTAACAAAAGAAATTAGGAATAAATTAAAAACTGAAAATGCTGGAAATACTCAGAAGGTCAGGCAGCATCTGTGGAGCGAGAAACAGAGTTAACGTTTCAGGGCGATGACCCTTCGTCCAAAGAAATTAAGGATAGTATCAGATCCAAAGTAGAATCATATAAAGTTGCCAGAAAAAGTAGCAAGCCTGAGGATTGGGAGCAGTTTAGAGTTCAGCAAAAAAGTACCAAGAGATTGATTAAGAGGGGAAAAATAGAGTATGATAATAAACTTGCAAGAAACATAAAAGCGGACTGTAAAAGCTTCTACAACAATGTAAAAAGCAAAACATTAGTGAAGAAAAATGTAGGTCCCTTACAGTCAGGAACAGGATAATTTATAATGGGGAACAAGGAAATGGCCGGGAAATTAAACAACTATTTTGGTTCTGTTTTCACGGAAGAGGACACAAATAACCACCCAGAAATGCTAAGGAACCAAGGGTCTAGTGAGAAGGAGGAAGAAAAGGGAATTATTATTATTAAAACAATAGTGCTGGAGAAATTAATGGGACCTAAAGCCGATAAAAGCCAAGGGCCTGATAATCGGCACCCCAGAGTACTAAAAGATGTAGCCATGGAAATAGTGTATGCATTGGTTGTCATCTTCAAAAATTATGTAGATTATGGAACAGTATCTGCTGATTGGATGGTGGCAAAATTTAACACCGCTATTAAAAAAAATAGGTAGAGGGAAGACAGGGAACTAAAGACCGGTTAGCCGAACCTCAGTAGAAGAGAAATTGTTGGAGTCTGTTTTAAAGGATGTGATAGAAAGACACTTAGAACATATCAACAGGATTAGACAAAGTTTACATGGATTTATGAAAGTGAAATCGTGTTTGACAAATATATTGGAGCTTTTTGACGATGCAACTGGCAGAATAGGTAAGGGAGAACCACTGCATTTGTTGCATTTGGATTTCAGAAGGCTTTTGATAAAGTCGCACATAAGAGATTAGTGTGCAGAATTAAAGCACATTGCATTGGGGGTAATATTCTGGCATGGATTGAAAATTGGTTAGCAGACAGGAAACAGAGAGTAGGAATAAATGGGTCTTTTTCGGGGTGGCAGGCGGTGACTAATGGGGTACCGCAGGGATCAGTGCTTGGGCCCCAGCTATTCACAGTATATATCAATGATTTGGATGAGGGAACCAAATGTAAAATTTCCAACTTCGCTGATGACAGGAAACTAGGTGAGATTGAGAGTTGTGAGGAGGATGCAAAGAGGCTACAAGGCGATTTTGACAAGTTGAGTGCGTGGGCAAATACAAGGCAGATGCAGTATAACATGGGTAAATGTGAAGTTATCCACTTCGGTAGGAAAAACAGAAAGGCTTATTATTTAAATGATGATAGATTGGGAAATGTTGATGTACAAAGGAACATTGGTGTCCTTGTACACCAGTCACTGAAAGCGAACAACAGGTGCAGCAAGCAGTTAGGAAGGCACATGGTATGTTGGCCTTCATTGCAAGTGGATTTGAGTTCAGGAGCAAGGATGTCTTACTACAGTTATACAGGGCCTTGGTGAGACCAAACCTGAAGTACTGGGTGCACTTTTGCTCTCCTTACCTAAGAAAGGATATACTTGCCATAGAGGGAGTTCCCCCAAGGTTCACCAGACTGATTCCTGGGATGTCAGGACTGTCGTATGAGGAGAGATTGGGTCGACTTGGCCTGTATTCACTAGAGTTTAGAAGAATGAGAGGGGATTTCATTGAAAGGTATACAATTCTGACAGGGCTAGACAGACTGGATGCAGGGAGGATGTTTCCCCTGGCTCGGGGCTCTAGAACGAGGGGTCACCGTCTCAGGATACGGGTAGGACATTTAGGACTGAGATGAGGAGAACTTTCTTCACTCAGAGGGTGTTGAATCTGTGGTATTCTCTACCACGGAAGGCTGTGGAGTCCAAGTCACTGAATATATTTAAGAAGGAGATAGATAGATTTCTAGACGTAAATTGAGTCAAGGCATTTGGTAGAGAGCGGGAATATGGTATTGAGATAGAGTTTCAGGCATGATCAGATTGAATGGCGAAACAGGCTTGAAGGGCCGGATGGCCTACTGCTGCTCCTATTGTTCTATTTTTCTATGTTTCTATGTTTCTATGGTGCTGAGAATGACAGAAATAGCAAGCGTTTATACCTGGGATCGCCGCTCCTGGGGCGTTTTTTAAAGGGATCATTTACCGTTTCATTGGGAGCTCAGATTCATTGCTGGCTTGTCAGATAGCATTAAGGCTGCGTTCACATGTTCTCAACTTTGCTTTGATGCTGCTCTAACAGTTTCTTCACTTGTATTGCTCTGAACATTTCCACCTCCTCTTTTCTCTAATTTATGGAGGCTGTATTAACAATCCACTTTGCCCTCTGGCAACTTCGTCGGAGGCAGAGACAGAGATCACCAAATGTGGCCAGAGAGAGGAGGAGGGCCGAGAGACCTCGCAACAGGAGGTCTTACCCTCCCAGGGTTTTCCGGGAACACTTCTCCTGCATTCTTCTCTCAGAGGAGAAGTGCCTTAGAAGGCTCCGCTTCAGTAAGGAGGTGGTCGCAGAGCTCGGCCACCTCCTGCAGCCAGAGCTCCAGCCTCAGATCAGGACCAGGACGTCTCTCTCAGTGATAGTTAAGGTCACAGTCGCTCTCAATTTCTATGCCTGCGACTCCTTCCAGGCTTCAACAGGGGATATTGCAATTATTTCGCCGTACGCCGTCCATTGCTCCATCCGGGAGTTAACAGACGCTATTTACAGAAGGAGACGGGAGTGCATCACATTCCCTATCACCAGAGAGAAGCAGGACGAACGCTCATGTGGCTTTTCAAGGAAAGCGGGCTTCCCATGGTGCAGGGCGCCATTGACTGCACCCACGTGGCATTGCGGGCACCTCATCACAATGCAGAGGTGTTCCATAACCGCAAAGGCGACCACTCTCTCAACGTTCAGTTGGTTGCGACCACAGACAGCTCATCCTCGCCGTTTTTGCCCGCTATCATGGCAGCAGGCACGGGGTATTCATCCTGCGGCAGACTGATTTCAAAAGAATATAAGAACATAAGAAACAAGAGTAAGTGTAGTCCATACGGCCCTTCGCGTCTACTCCGCCATTCAATAGATCATGGCTGGTCAGCGACCTGAACTCCACTTTCCCGCCCGATATCCCTATCCATTAATTCCCCGAGAGCACAAAAATGTATCTATCTCAGCTATGAATATAGTCAAATACACAGCATGCACAGCGCTCTGGGGCAGAGAATTCAAAAGATTCACAACTCTCTGAGCGAAGAAATTCCTCCTAATCTCAGTCATATATCGCCTACCACTTATACTGAGACTATGCCCCCTAGTTCTAGACACTCCAGCCAGGGAAAAAACCTCTCAGCATTTACCCTGTCAATCCCTCCACAATCTTGTATGTTTCAATGAGATCACCTCTCTTTCTACTAAACTCCAGAGTATAGGCCCATTCTATACAATCTCTCATCATAGGACAGCTCTCTCATCCCAGGAATCAATCTAGTTAACCTTCCTTGCACCGCCTCCATGGCAAGTATATCCTTACTGAGATAAGGAGACCAAAACTGTGCACAGTACTCCAGGTGTGGTCTCACCAATGCCCTGTATAATTGTAGCAAGACTTCCTTAGTCTTATACTCCAACCTCCTTGCAATAAAGGCCTACATGCCATTTGCCTTCTTATTGCTTGCTGTACCTCCATGCTAGCTTTCTGTGTTTCCTGCGCGAGGACACAAACACCTATCTGAAAACCAACATTAGAAAGTTTCTCATCATTTAAAAAATATTCTATTTTGCAATTCTTTCTACCAAAGTGAATAACCTCACATTTCACTCCATTATACTCCATCTGCCACTTTACTGCCCAAACACTTAGATTATCTATATTCCTTTGCAGACTCTTTGTGTTCGCCTCACAGCTTACTGTCCCACCTAGCTTTGTATCATCAACAAACTTGGATACATGAAATTCAGTCACTTCATCTAGATCATTAATATAGATTGTAAATAGCTGAGGCCACAACACTGATCATTGCGGCACCCCACTAGTTACAGCCTGCCACCCTGAAAAATATCCGTTTATCCCTTCTTTCTGTTTTCCGTCCGTTAACCAAACGTCTATCCATTCTACTCTATTACCCCCAACTGCGTAAGCCCTAATCTTGTGAAATAATCTTTTATTTCGCAATTTTCGAAAGCTTTTTGGAAATCCAAATATACCACATCAACTAGTTCCCCTTTATCTACCCTGCTTGATACATCCTCAAAAATCTCTAATAAATTTGTCAAACAAGATTTCCCTTTCATAATACCATGTTGACTCTGTCTAATCATTTAATGATTTTCTAAGTGACTTGAAACCACTTCCCTCACGATGGATTTTCACGACAACTGATATCAGGCTAACTGGCCTGTAGTTCCCTGTTATTCCTCTCCCTCCTGTCTTGAATAGCAATGTTACATTTGCGACCTTCCAATCCGCTGGGGCAATAAAATAATCTAGGGCATTTTGGAAGATCGAAAACAATGCATCCGCGATCTCTTCAGCCATCTCTTTTAGAATCCTGGGACATTTTAACCGTCAGGTCCAGGGAATTTGTTGGCTTTTAGTCCCATTAGTTCCTCTCGTACTTTTTCTCTACATATATTAATTAAGTTAAATTTCTCAACCTCATTAGACCCTTGATTCCCTACGATTTTTGGTATGCTTTTTGTGTCTTCTACTGCTTATCTACACCCATACCTTTTAAACAATTTTTCCAATCTACCTGAGACAACTCGCCCCTCATAACCTATGTAATTGGCTTCACTAAAGTCTAAGACTCTAGTTTCTGAGTTAGGCAAATCACTCTCAAAATTAACGTGAAATTCTATCATATTATGATCACTCTGCCTCTGATGATCCTTTCCTATGAAATTGCTAATTAACTCTGTCTCATTATACAATGCAAGATCTAAAATAGACTGTTGCCTGGTTGGTTCCATGGCATATAATTCTAGGAAACTGTCCCGAATGCATTCCATGAACACGTCCTCCAGACTACCTTTGCCAATATGATTTGTCCAGTCTATATGAAGAGTAAAGTCCCCCAAGATTATTGCATTACGTTTGTTGCATGCTCCTACTATTCCTTGATTTATATTCCTTCCAAAGTTATAGCTACTTTTAGTGGGCCTATATATTACTCCTACAAGTGTTTTCTGCCCCTTGTTATTCCTTATCTCCACCTATACTGATTCGACTTCCGGATCTTCCGAGCCGAGATCCTTTCTCGCTACTGTCCTTATGTGATCCTTTATTGTCAGGGCAACTCCGCCTCCTTTTCCATTCTGCCTGTCGTTTCGAAACGTCACATACGCTGGGGCATTTATTTCCCAACCTTGGCCACCTTGCAACCATGTCTCTGTAATGGCTATTAGATCAAACACATCTTTCTCTATTTGTGCCACTATTTCTTTCCCTGCACTTTTCAACCCACCGCATGAAACTCACGGCTGGCTGCTTGGAGACAGGGTTTATCCACTCGCCACGGCTGATGACACCACTCTGCTACCCCAAAACTCCTGCTCAGCATACATAAAATGTCAGCCATTCCGCCACCAGGAACCTGATCGAACAGACTATCGGGGTGTTAAAGCAACGGTTCCGCTGCCTTGACCACTCTGGAGGAGCTATGCAGTACTTCCCTGATCGAGTCTCCCTTTTCAACGTCGTGTGTTGGATGATTCACTGCCGGCCCATTCTGAGGGCCCAGCCATTGCCACCAGGTATTGGAGGTCCACCTCAAGAGGAGGATGAGGGAGAGGAGGAGGAGGAGGATGAAGAGGAGGAGCAGCGGGAATCCAGGAGGGACACACTCAATCTTACTTCTGCAACGGCCGGGCGTGAGCGCCTCATTAGACAGCGGTTGCAATCAATGATATAGCACATGGCGTTTTCGAAGCACAACCACTTCATTACATCCAGCATTACATTACCCCTATCACTGGGCAAATGTCAAATGAGAAACCTCACAAAATGTGCAACGTCAAATTAACAATTTATTATCGAACACAACTCTCTCTTATGAAACACAACTATTCATAAATAAGTACAGTTATTTATCAACAAACACAACTCTTTCTTATCAAACTGAAGGATTTGTCACCAAACACAAATATTTAAATACAAGCTTAACTATTTGTTCACAAACAGAATAATATATTTACAAACACATCAATTTATTAACACACGCTAACCCAATTGCCACTAAAGCATTCTTTACTGATCCTTCTTCAATGATTACCCTCCCCTTTGGAGATTTCCACCTCCCAAGCCTACTGCTCCACCAAAATGTGGCCCCAGTAGCTGCAGCAATGCTGGTGGTAGGCTGCTGAGTGAGGGAGCCAGAGACGTCAGATGGCATTGCAGGACGCCCTGGAGCAGCTCTGGGCCTGGAAGGCCCGACTGCAGCCTGTAGCACCTCACCATGGGCGGCAGCAGTCTGGGATGGCTGGGCTATAGGCTGTGACAATTGCAATGGCAGTGTGATAGTGGTGGGAGCAGGAATGATGTCATCCTGAGAGAAGACAGCACCTTCCTGATCGATCGACAACTGCCACTCCCCCGGAGCAGAAACTCAAGCATCTGGAGCAATCTGCTCGAGCACTGATTGCTGGCCTGCTGCGGCACCGTCAGATACCCGGTGGACTGTGTGCGACCAGGCGATGATGGCAGCAGTCAGCGCTTGCGTGGAATCAATCTGAGACTTTTTTTTAAAGAAAATTAATTCGGTTTTATGGGATGTGGGCGTCGCTGGCAAGGCCAGCATTTACTGCCCATCCCTAATTCCCTTGCGAAGGTGGTGGTCAGCAGCCTTCTTGAACCGCTGCAGTCCGTGTGGTGAAGGTACTCCCACGGTGCTGTTAGGGAGGGAGTTCCAGGATTTTGACCCAGCTACGATGAAGGATCGGTGATATACTTCTAAGTCAGGATGGTGAGTGACTTGGAGGGGAACTTGGAGGTGGGGGTGTTCCCCTGCACCTGCTGCCCTTGTCCTTCTAGGCAGAAGATGTCGCGGGTTTGGGAGTTGCTGCCGAACAAGCCTTGGCGAGTAAATGCAGTGCACCTTGTAGATGGTGCACACTGCAGCCACGGTACGCCAGTGGTGGACGGTGTGAATGTTGGATGGGGTGCCAATCAAGCGGCGGATTTTTCCTGGATGGTGTCGAGTTTCTTGAGTGTTGTTGGAGCTGTACTCATCCAGGCAAGTGAAGCGTATTCCATCACACTCCTTACTTGTGCATTGTAGATGGTGGAAAGACTTTGAGGAGTCAGGAGGTGAGACACTGCATGAGAGCAGGCTGAGATTGCATGCCAGCAATGACTGACTCCATTACAGCACTAAGCTGTTGCGTTGCTTCGGCCTGTGCGGAAATAGCTGCTGCCACCTCAATTATGACACACAGCATGAGGTCTGGGCCCCAACGTCTCTCTGCGAATCGACTATCCTTCGCAAACTGTCAAGGATGGGCTCGATGGTGTGAGCAGAGCTGAGTGCAATGTTGGAGGCGGCCTCCTCCGCGTTCCTTGATAGTGCATCCAAGCTCTCGGGAACCCATGCCATTGCACCCATGAGCTCGCTGTGAATGCCCATCGCCCGTCTGGTCAACTCCACCACATCGACGTCTTTACCTGGGGCCCGTGCAGCAGAACTCAAGCGCGAACTCACCCTCCGGGGAGGTGGCCCCCGACGTTCCCTTTCACCTTGATGTTGCTGCAGCCCGCTGGGTCCCCGAGCTTCACCCGCTTCAGACCCATCTACCAGGTTCCCCTCCAGCGACCGCGTCTCCCATTATCGGACCTAGCGCCTTCGGGAGACACAGGCCGTGAGACTCTGGCTTGTTCTTTCTCCTCCTCTCCCGCGTTGCTGCCAATGGGTGGCTGAGGGACAGGCTGATCAGCTGGTGGCTGATTGTCTGAAAGCATAAAGGCAGAAGAGTTAGATTAAGGTCAGGGGAGGCTGGCAAGAAGGGTGCAAGGAATGAAAATAGTATACTTAGATGGAAAGTGGGAAAGGCTTGTGGTGAGCGGGGGAGGTGGTATGAGAGAAGAGAGCGAGGTGATGAACATACGGTTCTTATCCCCAAGGGTGTCGACGTGTCTGACGGCCACACCGCCCACGACCTGTGTCCCTATGATGCGGAATCCTCGCTCCTTAGAGTCTGTAAGGGGGTGCAGGTTCGCCTCACATCCTCCCGTTCGTAGTTGCTCTCACATGTTGTGAGAAAACTTGTCCTTCAAGGAAAAGGAAAGCGTGTGAGTGAGTGAGCAGCATTGAGTTTGGCAGTTGTGACTACCAAAGTCGAACAGCTGTTAATGTATGTAAGGCGTGAGATGTGTATGTGACTTTTCGCAGGTGATCATAGTTGGTGGGTGAGAGCTAATTGTTCTGCAGGACCAGGCGCTTCATGGACCTGTGACCCAGATAGTGGCACAGGTTGGACAGCTGACTCTGACTGTGCAGCCTTAACCCAGAGTATTGAATATTCTGTATATCCAGGTTTGCAGATTTGAGAAACTCGGTGATATTTAAGGGGTTGTTGTTAATGATCAAACACGAGATGTTCCTCAGGTAAACGTTAGAAAATTCCAAAGCATCGGAGAGCTTGATATTGGACAGATCCAACTTGAGAATGTTGTTGAGGAAGTTCCGTTGGCAGTCAATGTTTGTGAGAGATTTGTTAGAGAGGTAGAGGGACCGAAGTGAGGGCGGGTGGGTGGTGGGATGTTGCAGGGAGTCCAATTGGATGTTGCCCAGATCCAGGAGCGTCAGATTACTGAGCCCAGAGACAGCGCTCACCAGATGTGAGACATTCTGGAGTTTATTGGAGCTTAAGACAAGAGTTTGAAGATTGTCCAACGCAGCGAAGGTGTTGGGTTCAACTGTGACCAAGCGGTTGTGATGGAGCAGGAGGTGACCTAAGTTCCCAAGATCTAGGAAGTCCGAAGGTGCCAGACCAGAGATACTGTTATCGGACATGTTGAGGTTCAGTAGGCTGGTGAGGTTACTGAACACACCGCAGCAAACACTCTCAATGCGATTGTAATCCAGCCGCAGTGTGAGCAGCTTGGACATGCTGCGGAAGCTGCCCGCTTGCAGTTGGGTGAGCCAGTTGTGGGTGATGTTCAAGTGCACGGTGCTGGCTGGGAGGTCGGAAACTGCACTGGAGACCTGTGTCAGGAAGCGGTGGACGCACCGGAAGGTACCATTGTGGTTGGCATCCTGGATTCAGTTAGTGAAACTGTACCCAGGTACCGTGGGCACCAACACATTGAAGGAGAGGACACAGAGAAGCAGTGGCCAGTCAACGCTAAGTCTCAACATCAAAACCCCTTCTTCCGTCCGAGTGTTCAGATGTTTAGCAGGACCTCACTGAAGAACAATTCCGTGGGTGCGAGATGTATTTTCTCTGTCGCTGCCACAACAGCCTCTAAAGTCAGAGATGGTTTACATTGTCAGTTTAGTTGAAATTAAGCAAATCATTTAACCTGCTGCCCCGGACCCTCTGCTCTCCGCTACTCTGAAATGCCATTACCATGTTTAATATCTGTGATGTGCGGAGGGCTCATTTCTGTAAGATATTAACAGTTCCCTGAAGACCCGTTACTCCTCTGAACACCTCACCCTCTCGCATCCCTCGCCCATCCCATCATCACCTGCGGCTCTCCCAGGCCACGGCTACTTTCTCATTAAGATGTCCTTCCTCTTTGTATTGAAGTGGAAAAGGCCCCGGTCCCTGATGACTGTGTCCTCGAATACTGAGGGAAGCCAGAGAGGAGATAACAGAACCATTGAGGGTGGTCATATGAGGAGAGGTTGGGTAGATTGGGACTCCACTCATTGGAGTTCAGAAGAATGAGAGGCGATCTTATTGAAACATATAAGATTGTGAAGGGGTTGGATCGGGTGGATGCGGGGAGGATGTTCCCGATGACGGGTGAGACGAGAACTAGGGGACATAGTCTTAGAATAAGGGGCTGCTCTTTCAAAACTGAGATGAGGAGGAACTACTTCACTCAGAGGGTGGTAGGTCCATGGAATATGCTGCCACAAAAAGCTGTAGAAGCTACAACATTAATTAAATTTAAAACAGAAATAGACAGTTTCCTAGAAGTAAAGGGCATTAAGGGTTACGGGGAGCGGGCAGGAATTTGGACATGAGTCTAGGTTCGGATCGGTCATGGCCCTGTGGGTAGTGGAGCGGGCCCAGGGACTGTGTAGCCTGATTCTGCTCCTATTTCGTGTGTGCAATTCTGTTAGATGCAGGAGATGGTTCTGGGATAGATAGTAGATTGGCGGTTAGGATCAGATCAGCCATGATCTTATTGAATGGCGGAGCAGGCTCGAGGGGCCGATTGGCCTACTCCTGCTCCTATTTCTTATGTTCTTATGTTCTTAAACATCCTGTGCACAGTTCTGGTCCCCGTATTACAAAATGGACAGAGAGGCACTGGAGAAGCTGCAAAAAAGATTTGTACCAGAACTGAGAGGTTACAACTATCAGGAAAGATTAAACAGGCTGGGGCTCTTTTATTTACAAAAGAGACTGATAGTTGAGCTGATAGAGGTCTTTAAAATTATGAAGTGGTGTTATAGGGTAGACATAGTGAAGATATTTCCAGTTGTGGGGGGAGACCAAAACTGGGGGCCATCAATCTGAGATAGTCACTGATTAATCCAATAGTGAAATCAGGAGAAAGGTCTTTACCCAGAGAGTGGTGAGAATGTGGAGGATGCTACCACAAGGAGTGAATGAGGTGAATGGCATTTGAGGGGAAGCTAGGTAAGTACATGAGGGAGAAAGGAATAGAAGGATATGTTGATAGTGTGAGATGAAGTAGTGGGGGAGGAGGCTCGTGTGGAGCAGAGACGCTGGCATGTACCAGTTGGGCCGAATGGCCTGTGTCTGTGCTGTGAAATTCTATGGAAGGCTTGGGTATGGAAGTTGTGCCACATGCCTGCAGTTGCCAACATAACAACTCTGTTCAATCAGAGTGAAAGGGATAAACCAGATAACTACAGACCAGTCAGCCTAACATTGGTAGTGGGTGAGCTCCGAGAGAAACAAAAAAGAAAGTCTTGCATTTCGACAGCGCCTTTCACGACCTCAGGACGTCCCAAAGCGCTTTACAACAATGAAGTACTTTTGAAGTGTAGTCACTGCTTTAATGAAGGAAACGCGGTATCTAATTTGCGCACAGCAAGCTCCCACAAACAGCAGTATGATAATAACCAGATAATCTGTTTTAGTGATGTTGATTGAGGAATAAGTATTGGCCCAGGACCCAGGGGAGAACTTCTTCGAAATAGTGCCATTGGATCTTTTCCGCCCACCTGAAAGGACAGACGCGGCCTCGGTTTAACATCTCATCTGAAAGACGGCGCCTCCGACAGTGCAGCACACTCTGAGTACTGCATTGGAGTGTCAGCCTGGATTTTTGTGCTCAAGTCTCTGGAGTGGGGAGAGCGAGGGTAACTCGGGGCAAGTGTGTTTCCCACTGAGCCACAGCTGACCTTACATGGGATAAAATTAATACTCAACTGCCCCGCTCTCATCCCATAGCCCTGAATCAAGCCCAAACTAATCCCACTGCCCCGCTCTCACCCCATAGTCCTGTATCAATCACAAACTTATACCACTGCCCCGCTGTCTCCCCATAGCCCTGTATCATTCACGAACTAATCCCACTGCCCCGCTCTCATCCCATAGCCCTGTATCATTCACGAACTAATCCCACTGCCCCGCTCTCACCCCATAGCCCTGAATCAATCCCAAACTAATCGCACTGCCCCGCTCTCATCCCATAGTCCTGTATCAATCACAAACTAATACACTGCCCCGCTCTCTCCTCATAGCCCTGAATCAATCCCAAACTAATCCCACTGATACGGTCAATCCACATAGTCCTGTATCAATCACAAACTAATACCATTGCCCCGCTCTCTCCTCATAGCCCTGAATAAATCGCAAACTAATTCCACTTCCCCGCTCTCTCCACATTGCCCTGTATCAATCCCAAACTGATCCCAATGACCCGCTTTCTCCCCATAGCCCTGTATCAATCCCAAACTAATCCCACTGCCGCGCTCTCTCCCCATAGACTTGTATCAATCCCAAACTAATCCCACTGCCCCGCTCTCTCCCCATAGCCCTTTATCAATCACAAACTAATCCCACTGCCCCGCTCTCTCCCCATTGCCTTGTATCAATCCCAAACTAATCCCAATGCCCCGCTTACTCCCCATAGCCCTGTATCAATCACAAACTAATCCCACTGTCCTGCTCTCTCCCCATAGCCCTGTATCAATCACAAACTAATCCCACTACCCCGCTATTACCACACAGCCCTGAATCAATCACAAACTAATCCCACTTCCCCGCTCTCTCCCCATTGCCCTGTATCAATCACAAACTAATCCCACTGCCCCGCTCTCTCCCCATTGCCCTGTCTCAATCCCAAACTAATCCCAATAACCCGCTTTCTCCATATAGCCCTGTATCAATCCCAAACTAATCCCCCTGTCCCGCTCTCACCCCATAGCCCTGTATCAATCCCAAACTAATGCCACTGCCCCGCTCTCTCCCTATAGCCCTGTATCAATCCCAAACTAATCCCAATGCCCCGCTTTCTCCCTATAGCCCTGTATCAATCCCAAACTAATCCCACTGTCCCGCTCTCTCCCAATGCGCGGTATCAATCACAAACTAATCCCACTGCCCCGCTCTCTCCCCATAACCCTGTATCAATCCCAAAATAATCCCACTGCCCCGCTCTCTCCCCATAGCCCTGTGACAATCACAAACTAATCCCACTGCCCCGCTCTCACCCCATAGCCCTGTGACAATCACAAACTAATCCCACTGCCCCGCTCTTACCCCATAGCCCTGTATCAATCTCAAACGAATCACAATGCCCTGCTTTCACCCCATAGCCGTGTATCAATCACAAACTAATCCCACTGCCCCGCTCTCTCCCCATAGTCCTGTATCAATCACAAACTAATCTCCCTGAGGAGCTCTCTCCCCATAGCCCTGTATCAATCTCAAACTAATCCCCCTGTCCCGCTCTCACCCCATAGCCCTGTATCAATCCCAAACTAATGCCACTGCCCCGCTCTCACCCCATAGCCCTGTATCAATCACAAACTAATACCACTGCCCCGCTCTCACCCCATAGCCCTGAATCAAGCCCAAACTAATCCCACTGCCCCGCTCTCACCCCATAGTCCTGTATCAATCACAAATTTATACCACTGCCCCGCTGTCTCCCCATAGCCCTGTATCAATCACAAACTAATCCCACTGCCCCGCTCTCACCCCATAGCCCTGTATCAATCACAAATTAATACACTGCCCCGCTCTCTCCTCATAGCCCTGAATCAATCCCAAACTAATCCCACTGACCCGCTCAATCCCCATAGCCCTGTATCAATCCCCAAACTAATCCCACTGCCCCGCACTCTCCCCATAGCAATGTATCAATCCGCAAATTAATCCCAATGCCCCGCTCTCTCCCCATAGGCCTGTATCAATCACAAACTAATCACACTCTGCCGCTCTCTACCCATAGCACTGTATCAATCACAAACTACTCCCACTGCTCCGCTCTCTCCCCATAGCCCTGTATCAATCCCAAACTAATCCCACTGCCCCGCTCTCAGCCCATAGCCCTGTATCAATCCCTAAACTAATCCCACTGGCCCGCCCTCTCCCCATAACCCTGTATCAATCACAAACTAATCCCACTGTCCCGCTCTCACCCCATAGCCCTGTATCAATCATAAACTAATCCCACTGCCCCGCTCTCTCCCCATAGCCGTGTATCAATCCCCAACTAATCCCACTGCCCTGCTATCACCCCATAGTCCTGTATCAATCACAAACTAATCCCACTGCCCCGCTCTCTCCCCATAGCCCTATATCAATCACAAAGTAATCCCACTGTCCCGCTCTCTCCCCATAGCCCTGTATCATTCACAAACTAATCCCACTGCCCCGCTCTGACCCCATAGCGCTGAATCAATCACAAACTAATCCCACTGCCCCGCTCTCTCCCCATAGCCTTGTATCAATCTCAAACTAATCCCACTGCCCCGCTCTCACCCCATAGTCCAGTTTCAACCACAAACTAATACCACTGCCCCGCACTCTCCTCATAGCCCTGAATCAATCCCAAACAAATCCCACTGCCCCGCTCTCTCCCTCTAGCCCTGTATCAATCCCAAACTAATCCCACTGTCCCGCTCTCTCCCCATAGCGTTGTATCAATCAAAAACTAATCCCACTGCCCCGCTCTCTCCCCATAGCCCTGTATCAATCCCAAACTAATCCCACTGCCCCGCTCTCTCCCCATAGCCCTGTGACAATCTCAAACTAATCCCACTGCACCGCTCTCACCCCCTAGCCCTGTATCAATCTCAAACGAATCACAATGCCCTGCTTTCACCCCATAGCCCTGTATCAATCCCCAAACTAATCCCACTGGCCCGCCCTCTCCCCATAACCCTGTATCAATCACAAACTAATCCCCCTTCCCCGCTCTCTCTCCCCATAGCCCTGTATCAATCCCAAACTAATCCCACTTCCCCGCTCCTCCCCATAGCCCTGTATCAATCCCAAACTAATCCCACTGCCCCGCTCTCTCCCCATAGCCCTGTATCAATCCCAAACTAATCCCACTGGCCCGCTCTCTACCCATAGCCATGTATCAATCCCAAACTAATCCCACTGCCCCGCTCTCTCCCCATAGTCCTGTATCAATCACAAACTAATCCCACTGCCCCGCTCTCTCCCCATAGTCCTGTATCAATCACAAACTAATCTCCCTGACCAGCTCTCTCCCCATAGCCCTGTTTCAATCCCAAACTAATCCCCCTGTCCCGCTCTCACCTCATAGCCCTGTATCAATCCCAAACTAATGCCACTGCCCCGCTCTCACCCCACAGCCCTGTATCAATCACAAACTAATACCACTGCCCCGCTCTCACCCCATAGCCCTGAATCAAGCCCAAACTAATCCCACTGCCCCGCTCTCACCCCATAGTCCTGTATCAATCACAAACTTATACCACTGCCCCGCTGTCTCCCCATAGCCCTGTATCAATCACAAACTAATCCCACTGCCCCGCTCTCACCCCATAGCCCTGTATCAATCACAAACTAATTCCACTGGCCCGCTCTCATCCCATAGCCCTGAATCAATCCCAAACTAATCCCACTGCCCCGCTCTCACCTCATAGCCCTGAATCAATCCCAAACTTATCCCACTGACCCGCTCAATCCCCATAGCCCTGTATCAATCCCCAAACTAAACCCACTGCCCCGCTCTCTCCCCATAGCACTGTATCAATCCGCAAATTAATCCCAATGCCCCGCACTCTCCCAATAGCACTGTATCAATCCGCAAATTAATCCCAATGCCCCGCTCTCTCCCCATAGGCCTGTATCAATCACAAACTAATCCCACTGTCCCGCTCTCTACCCATAGCACTCTATCAATCCCAAACTAATCCCACTGCCCCCCCACAGCCCATAGCCCTGTATCAATCCCCAAACTAATCCCACTGGCCCGCTCTCTCCCCATAACCCTGTATCAATCACAAACTAATCCCACTGCCCCGCTCTCTCCCCATAGCCGTGTATCAATCCCCAACTAATCCCACTGCCCTGCTATCACCCCATAGTCCTGTATCAATCACAAACTAATCCCACTGCCCCGCTCTCTCCCCATAGCCCTGTATCAATCACAAACTAATCCCACTGCCCCGCTCTCTCCCCATAGCCCTATATCAATCACAAATTAATCCCACTGTCCCGCTCTCTCCCCATTGCCCTGTATCATTCACAAACTAATGCCAATGCCCCGCGCTGACCCCATAGCCCTGAATCAATCACAAACTAATCCCACTGCCCCGCTCTCTCCCCAAAGCCGTGTATCAATCTCAAACTAATCCGGCTGCCCCGCTCTCACCCCATAGTCCAGTAACAATCACAAACTAATCTCACTGTCGAGCTCTCTCCCCATAGCCCTGTATCAATCCCAAACTAATCCCCCTGTCCCGCTCTCACCCCATAGCCCTGTGTCAATCCCAAACTAATGCCACTGCCCCGCTCTCACCCCATAGCCCTGTATCAATCACAAACTAATACCACTGCCCCGCTCTCACCCCATAGCCCTGAATCAAGCCCAAACTAATCCCACTGCCCCGCTCTCACCCCATAGTCCTGTATCAATCACAAATTTATACAACTGCCCCGCTGTCTCCCCATAGCCCTGTATCAATCACAAACTAATCCCACTGCCCCGCTCTCACCCCATAGCCCTGTATCAATCACAAACTAATACCACTGCCCCGCTCTCACCCCATAGCCCTGAATCAATCCCAAACTAATCCCACTGCCCCGCTCTCACCCCATAGACCTGTATCAATCACAAATTAATACACTGCCCCGCTCTCTCCTCATAGCCCTGAATCAATCCCAAACTAATCCCACTGACCCGCTCAATCCCCATAGCCCTGTATCAATCCCCAAACTAATCCCACTGCCCCACACTCTCCCCATAGCACTGTATCAATCCGCAAATTAATCCCAATGCCCCGCTCTCTCCCCATAGGCCTGTATCAATCACAAACTAATCCCACTCTGCCGCTCTCTACCCATAGCACTGTATCAATCACAAACTACTCCCACTGCTCCGCTCTCTCCCCTAAGTCCTGTATCAATCCCAAACTAATCCCACTGCCCCGCTCTCAGCACATAGCCCTGTATCAATCCGCAAACTAATCCCACTGGCCCGCCCTCTCCCCATAACCCTGTATCAATCACAAACTAATCCCAATGTCCCGCTCTCTCCCCATAGCCGTGTATCAATCCCCAACTAATCCCACTGCCCTGCTATCACCCCATAGTCCTGTATCAATCACAAACTAATCCCACTGACCCGCTCTCTCCCCATAGCCCTGTATCAATCACAAACTAATCTCCCTGACCAGCTCTCTCCCCATAGCCCTGTATCAATCCCAAACTAATCCCCATGTCCCGCTCTCACCCCATAGCCCTGTATCAATCCCAAACTAATGCCACTGCCCCGCTCTCACCCCACAGCCCTGTATCAATCACAAACTAATAACACTGCCCCGCTCTCACCCGATAGCCCTGAATCAAGCCCAAACTAATCCCACTGCCCCGCTCTCACCCCATAGTCCTGTATCAATCACAAATTTATACCACTGCTCCGCTGTCTCCCCATAGCCCTGTATCAATCACAAACTAATCCCACTGCCCCGCTCTCACCCCATAGCCCTGTATCAATCACAAACTAATACCACTGCCCCGCTCTCACCCCATAGCCCTGAATCAATCCCAAACTAATCCCACTGCCCCGCTCTCACCTCATAGCCCTGAATCAATCCCAAACTAATACCACTGACCCGCTCTCACCCCATAGCCCTTAATCAATCCCAAACTAATCCCACTGACCCGCTCTCACCCCATAGACCTGTATCAATCACAAATTAATACACTGCCCCGTTCTCTCCTCATAGCCCTAAATCAATCCCAAACTAATCCCACTGACCCGCTCAATCCCCATAGCCCTGTATCAATCCCCAAACTAATCCCACTGCCCCACACTCTCCCCATAGCACTGTATCAATCCGCAAATTAATCCCAATGCCCCGCTCTCTCCCCATAGGCCTGTATCAATCACAAACTAATCCCACTCTGCCGCTCTCTACCCATAGCACTGTATCAATCACAAACTACTCCCACTGCTCCGCTCTCTCCCCATAGCCCTGTATCAATCCCAAACTAATCCCACTGCCCCGCTCTCAGCCCATAGCCCTGTATCAATCCCCAAACTAATCCCACTGGCCCGCTCTCTCCCCATAACCCTGTATCAATCACAAACTAATCCCAATGTCCCGCTCTCTCCCCATAGCCGTGTATCAATCCCCAACTAATCCCACTGCCCTGCTATCACCCCATAGTCCTGTATCAATCACAAACTAATCCCACTGACCCGCTCTCTCCCCATAGCCATTTATCAATCACAAACTAATCCCACTGCCCCGCTCTCTCCCCATAGCCCTATATCAATCACAAAGTAATCCCACTGTCCCGCTCTCTCCCCATAGCCCTGTATCAATCACAAACTAATCCCACTGCCCCGCTCTCTCCCCATTGCCCTGTATCATTCACAAACTAATCCCACTGCCCCGCTCTGACCCCATATCGTTGAATCAATCACAAACTAATCCCACTGCCCCGCTCTCTCCCCATAGCCGTGTATCAATCTCAAACTAATCCCACTGCCCCGCTCTCACCCCGTAGTCCAGTATCAATCACAAACTAATACCACTGCCCCGCACTCTCCTCATAGCCCTGAATCAATCCCAAACAAATCCCACTGTCCCGCTCTCTCCCCATAGCCCTGAATCAATCCCAAACTAATCCCAATGCCCCGCTTTCTCCCTATAGCCCTGTAACAATCCCAAACTAATCCCACTGTCCCGCTCTCTCCCCATAGCGGTGTATCAATCAAAAACTAATCCCACTGCCCCGCTCTCTCCCCATAGCCCTGTATCAATCCCAAACTAATCCCACTGCCCCGCTCTCTCCCCATAGCCCTGTGACAATCACATACTAATCCCACTGCCCCGCTCTCACCCCTTAGCCCTGTATCAATCTCAAACGAATCACAATGCCCTGCTTTCACCCCATAGCCGTGTATCAATCACAAACTAATCCCCCTTCCCCGCTCTCTCTCCCCATAGCCCTGTATCAATCCCAAACTAATCCCACTTCCCCGCTCCCTCCCCATAGCCCTGTATCAATCCCAAACTAATCCCACTGCCCCGCTCTCTCCCCATAGCCCTGTATCAATCCCAAACTAATCCCACTGGCCCGCTCTCTACCCATAGCCCTGTATCAATCCCAAACTAATCCCACTGCCCCGCTCTCTCCCCATAGCCCTGTATCAGTCACAAACTAATCCCACTGCCCCGCTCTCTCCCCATAGCCCTGTATCAATCTCAAACTAATCCCACTGGCCCGCTCTCTACCCATAGCCCTGTATCAATCCCAAACTAATCCCACTGCCCCGCTCTCTCCCCATAGCCCTGTATCAGTCACAAACTAATCCCACTGCCCCGCTCTCTCCCCATAGCCCTGTATGAATCACAAACTAATCCCACAGCCCCGCACTCTCCCCATAGTCCTGTATCAATCACAAACTAATCTCCCTGACCAGCTCTCTCCCCATAGCCCTGTATCAATCCCAAACTAATCTCCATGTCCCGCTCTCACCCCATAGCCCTGTATCAATCCCAAACTAATGCCACTGCCCCGCTCTCACCCCACAGCCCTGTATCAATCACAAACTAATAACACTGCCACGCTCTCACTGGTAGCCCTGAATCAATCCCAAACTAATCCCACTGCCCCGCTCTCACCCCATAGTCCTGTATCAATCACAAACTTATACCACTGCCCCGCTGTCTCCCCATAGCCCTGTATCAATCACAAACTAATCCCACTGCCCCGCTCTCTCCCCATAGCCCTGTATCAATCCCAAAATAATCCCACTGCCCCGCTCTCACCCCATAGCCCTGTATCAATCACAAACTAATCCCACTGCCCCGCTCTCACCCCATAGCCCTGTATCAATCACAAACTAATACCACTGCCCCGCTCTCACCCCATAGCCCTGAATCAATCCCAAACTAATCCCACTGCCCCGCTCTCACCTCATAGCCCTGAATCAATCCCAAACTTATCCCACTGACCCGCTCAATCCCCATAGCACTGTATCAATCCCCAAACTAATCCCACTGCCCCGCTCTCTCCCCATAGCACTGTATCAATCCGCAAATTAATCCCAATGCCCCGCACTCTCCCCATAGCACTGTATCAATCCGCAAATTAATCCCAATGCCCCGCTCTCTCCCCATAGGCCTGTATCAATCACAAACTAATCCCACTGTCCCGCTCTCTACCCATAGCACTGTATCAATCACAAACTACTCCCACTGCTCCGCACTCTCCCCATAGCCCTGTATCAATCCCAAACTAATCCCACTGCCCTCCCCCCCAGCCCATAGCCCTGTATCAATCCCCAAACTAATCCCACTGGCCCGCTCTCTCCCCATAACCCTGTATCAATCACAAACTAATCCCACTGCCCCGCTCTCTCCCCATATCCGTGTATCAATCCCCAACTAATCCCACTGCCCTGCTATCACCCCATAGTCCTGTATCAATCACAAACTAATCCCACTGCCCCGCTCTCTCCCCATAGCCCTGTATCAATCACAAACTAATCCCACTGCCCCGCTCTCTCCCCATAGCCCTATATCAATCACAAATTAATCCCACTGTCCCGCTCTCTCCCCATTGCCCTGTATCATTCACAAACTAATCCCAATGCCCCGCTCTGACCCCATAGCCCTGAATCAATCACAAACTAATCCCACTGCCCCGCTCTCTCCCCATAGCCGTGTATCAATCTCAAACTAATCCGACTGCCCCGCTCTCACCCCATAGTCCAGTATCAATCACAAACTAATACCACTGCCCCGCTCTCTCCTCATAGCCCTGAATCAATCCCAAACAAATCCCACTGCCCCGCTCTCTCCCCATAGCCCTGAATCAATCCCAAACTAATCCCACTGCCCCGCTCTCTCCCCATAGCCCTGTATCAATCCCAAACTAATCCCACTGCCCCGCTCTCACCCCATAGCCCTGTATCAATCCCAAACTAATCCCACTGCTCCGCTCTCTCCCCATAGCCCTGTATCAATCGCAAACTAATCCCACTGCCCCGCTCTCTCCCCATAGCCCTGTATCAATCACAAACTAATCCCACTGCCCTGCTATCACCCCATAGCTCTGTATCAATCACAACCTAATCCCACTGCCCCGCTCTCTCCTCATAGCCATGTATCAATCCCAAACTAATCCTACTGCCCCGCTCCCTCCCCATAGCCCTGTATCAATCCCAAACAAATCCCCTTGTCCCGCTCTCACCCCATAGCCCTGTATCAATCACAAACTAATCCCACTGTCCCGCTCTCACCCCATAGCCCTGTATCAATCCCAAACTAATCCCACTGCTCCACTCTCACCCCATAGCCCTGTATCAATCCCAAACTAATCCCACTGCCCCACTCTCACCCCACAGCCCTGTATCAATCACAAATTAATCCCACTGACCCGCTCTCACCCCATAGCCCTGTATCAATCACAAACTAATCCCACTGCCCCGCTCTCTCCCCATAGACCTGTATCAATCCCAAACTAATCCCACTGCCCCGCTCTCAACCCATAGCCCTGTATCAATCACAAATTAATCCCACTGCCCCGCTCTCTCCCCATAGCCCTGTATCAATCCCAAACTAATCCCCCTGTCCCGCTGTCACCCCATAACCCTGTATCAATACCAAACTAATCCCACTGCCCCGCTCTCTCCCCATAGACCTGTATCAATCCCAAACTAATCCCCCTGTCCCGCTCTCACCCCATAACCCTGTATCAATACCAAACTAATCTCACTGCTCCGCTCTCTCCCCATAGCCCTGTATCAATCCCAAACTAATCCCACTGCCCCGCTCTCACCCCATAGCCCTGTATCATTCACAAACTAATCCCAATGCCCCGCTCTCACCCCATAGCCCTGTATCAATCCCAAACTAATCCCACTGCTCCGCTCTCTCCCCATAGCCCTTTATCAATCGCAAACTAATCCCACTGCCCCGCTCTCTCCCCATAGCCCTGCATGAATCACAAACTAATCCCAATGCCCTGCTATCACCCCATAGCCCTGTATCAATCACAACCTAATCCCACTGCCCCGCTCTCTCCTCATAGCCATGTATCAATCCCAAACTAATCCTACTGCCCCGCTCCCTCCCCATAGCCCTGTATCAATCCCAAACAAATCCCCTTGTCCCGATCTCACCCCATAGCCCTGTATCAATCACAAACTAATCCCACTGTCCCGCTCTCACCCCATAGCCCTGTATCAATCCCAAACTAATCCCACTGCTCCACTCTCACCCCATAGCCCTGTATCAATCCCAAACTAATCCCACTGCCCCGCACTCTCCCCATAGCCCTGTATCAATCCCAAACTAATCCCACTGCCCCGCTCTCTCCCCATAGCCCTGTATAAATCCCAAGCTAATCACACTGCTCCACTCTCACCCCATAGCCCTGTATCAATCCCAAACTAATCCCACTGCCCCACTCTCACCCCATAGCCCTGAATCAATCCCAAACTAATCACACTGCCCCGCTCTCTCCCCATAGACCTGTATCAATCCCAAACTAATCCCTCTGCCCCGCTCTCAGCCCATAGCCCTGTATCAATCACAAATTAATCCCACTGCCCCGCTCTCTCCCCATAGCCCTGTATCAATCCCAAACTAATCTCCCTGTCCCGCTGTCACCCCATAACCCTGTATCAATACCAAACTAATCCCACTGCCCCGCTATCTCCCCATAGCCCTGTATCAATCCCAAACTAATCCCACTGCCCCGCTATCACCCCATAGCCCTGTATCAATCCCAAACTAATACCACTGGCCCGCTCTCACCCCATAGCCCTGTATCAATCACAAACTAATCCCACTGACCCGCTCTCTCCCCATAGCCCTGTATCAATCAGAAACTAATCCCACTGCCCCGCTCTCTACTCATAGCCCTGTATCAATCCCAAACTAATCCCACTGCCCCGCTCCCTCCCCATAGCCCTGTATCAATCCCAAACTAATCCACTTGTCCCGCTCTCACCCCATAGCCCTGCATCAATCACAAACTAATCCCACTGTCCCGCTCTCTCCCCATAGCCCTGCATGAATCACAAATTAATCCCACTGTCCCGCTCTCTCCCCATAGCCCTGTATCAATCACAAACTAATCCCACTGCCCCGCTCTCTCCCCATAGTCCTGTATCAATCACAAACTAATCTCCCTGACCAGCTCTCTCCCCATTGCCCTGTATCAATCCCAAACTAATCCCACTGCTCCACTCTCACCACATAGCCCTGTATCAATCCCAAACTAATCCCACTGCCACGCTCTCACCCCATAGCCCTGTATCAATCCCAAACTAATCCCACTGCTCCGCTCTCTCCCCATAGCCCTGTATCAATCGCAAACTAATCCCACTGCCCCGCTCTCTCCCCATAGCCCTGTATCAATCACAACCTAATCCCACTGCCCCGCTCTCTCCTCATAGCCATGTATCAATCCCAAACTAATCCTACTGCCCCGCTCCCTCCCCATAGCCCTGTATCAATCCCAAACAAATCCCCTTGTCCCGCTCTCACCCCATAGCCCTGTATCAATCACAAACTAATCCCACTGTCCGGCTCTCACCCCATAGCCCTGTATCAATCCCAAACTAATCCCACTGTTCCCTCTCACCCCAAAGCCCTGTATCAATCCCAAACTAATCCCACTGCCCCGCACTCTCCCCATTGCCCTGTATCAATCCCAAACTAATCCCACTGCCCCGCTCTCTCCCCATAGCCCTGCATCATTCCC
>JASTWF010000521.1:129220-337013 GCA_030390025.1 Squalus acanthias
TCCAGATCCTAACCACTCGCTGTATAAAAAAAGTTTTCCTCATGTCGCCTTTGGTTCTTCTGCCAATCACCTTAAATCTCTGTCCACTGCTTTTTAGACTCTTCCCCAATGGGAACAGTTTCTCCCAATCAACTCTGTCCAGACGCCTCATGATTTTGAAATGGCCCAGGACTGACATTATCCATATTAACAGCACACACCTTTTAAACAGACACAGAATGATCCGGGACTGACAGCACATCCATTGTCAACCGCCACAGAAGGATTATGGACTCACAGCACAACCCTTTTAAACAGACACAGAATAATTCACTTTTTTCTGTGACAAGTAAGTCGTTTGCATCTTTCAATCCAAAAAAACTTTAGCTGGATCCTGCTGCATTTGATGATTCACAGACAGCCTTCAGTTGTCAATCAAGAGACAGACCTGCTAACATGCGCTGTGCACATTCAATCTCCAGGTAGGGCACATTCGCCATCACTTTTAAAGTATAATTATATAATTGGCGATTTTTGTTAATTTTTTTTATTATATTCCCCTAAGACCCTGGTCTAGGAAAAGTCTATCGATCTCAGATATACAAATATTAAATGAGCTAACGTCAACTGCCTCTTGTGGGAGTGAGTTTCACACTTCGACCTCCCTTTGTATTAAGAAATGTTTCCTAATTTCTCGCCTGAACGACATGGCTCCGATTATAAGGTTATGTCCCCTTGTCCTGTGTGCAGTTCTGGTAGCCACACAATAGGAAGGATGTGCTGCATTAGAGAGGGTGCAGAGGAGATTCACCAGGATGTTACCTGAGCTGCAGCGTTTCAGCTATGAAGAGAGACTGGACAGGCTGGGGTTGTTTTCATTAGAGCAGAGAAGGCTGAGGGGGGACCTGATTGAGGTGTACAAAATTATGAGGGCCATAGATAGGGTAGATAGAAAGGAACTTTTTCCCTTAGTAGAGGGGTCAATAACCAGGGGGCATAGTTTCAAGATAACCGGCAGGGCGTTTAATGGGGATTTGAGGAAAAACTTTTTCACTCAGAGGTTGTTTGGAATCTGGAACTCACTGCCTGATAGGGTGGTAGTTGCAGGAACCCTCACAACATTCAAGAAGCATTAGATGCGCACTTGAAACGTCATAGCATACACGGCTACGGACTAAGTGCTGGAAATGGGATTACAACAGACAGGGTTTGATGGACGGCGCAGACACGATGGGGCGAAGGGCCTCTTTCTGTGCTGTGTAACTCTATGACTCTATGAGTCCTAGACTCCACTACCAGCGGAAAACTTTTCTCTCTATCTACTAAAGCAATTCCTTTCAAAATCCTAAAATTCAGAATCAGTCTACACGGCAGACTGGTAAGACAGGTCCATGGGATCCAAGAGAAAGTGCCAAGTAGGATCCAAAATTGGTTCATTGGCAGGAAGCAAAGGGTAACGATCGATGGGTGTTTTTGTGATTGGAAGACTGTTCCACTGGGGTTCAGCAGGGCTCAGTACAAGCCCCCTTGCTTTTTGTGGTACACATCGGTGATTTAGACTTCAGTGTAGGCGGCATGATTAAGACGTTCGCATATATTATAAAAAATTACCATGTGGTTTATAGCGAGGAACAAAGTTGTAGACTGCAGCATGATACCAAAGAACTGGTCAGGTGGCAGTAAAGTGGCAAATGGAAGTCAATCCTTTGAAGTGTGAGGTAATGCATTTGGAGAGGGCGAACAGGCAAAGGAATACTCAATAAATGGAAGGATATAGAGAAGTGAAGAAGAACAGAGGGACATTGGAGTGTAAGTAAACTGAGCCATGAAGGTAGCAGTACAGGTGGATAAGGTGGTAAAGAAGTCAATAGCAAAAGACTGCGGATGCTGGAATCTGAAATAAAAACGGAAAAGGTTGATAATATTCAGCAGGTCATTATTTCAGATTACCTGATGAATATTACCAGAATTTCTGCTTTTATTATTGGTTAAGAAGTCCTAGGGGATACTTTCCTTTATTAGCCAGGGCATAGAACACATGAACAGGGAGGTTATGCTTGAACTGTATAAAACACGAGTTGGGCCACAGCTGGAGTACTGCGTACAATTTTGGTCACCACATTACAGAAACGAGCGGTCCCTTCGGAATGCTGAAAGGGTGGGGGGAGGGGAAGATGTGTTTGATTTTGGGATCATGCTGGAGGTAGTGGAAATGGCGCAGGGTGATCCGTTGAATGTGGATGATGGTGGGGTGAAAGGTGAGGACAAGGGGAACCCTATCATGGTTCTGGGAGGGAGGATAATGGATCAGAGCAGAAGTGCGGGAAATGGAACGGACACGGTCGAGGGCCGTGTCAACCATGATAGAGGGGCATAAAGGAAGACATACCGGAAGCACTAGTGTGGTCAGTGGCAACGTTAAAACAGATGCGGCGGAGGAGGTGAAACTGGGAGAATGGAATACAGTCCTTACAGGAAGCGGGGTCGGAGGAAGTGTAGTCCAGGTAGCTGTGGGAGTCAGTAGGTTTATACTGTCAGTCTTCTCGCTCAGGTCAACATCCCAAGTATCGAATCTTTGACCACGCTCGATCAGCTCCGCTGGGCTGTTCACATTGTCCGCTTGCCCAATACGAGACTCCCAAAACAAACGCTCCGACACGGCAAGAGAGTTCCAGGTGGTCAGAGGAAAGCTTCAAGGACACCCTCAAAGCCTCCTTGAAAAAGCGCAACATCCCCACCGACAACTTGGAATCGCTGGCCCAAAACCGCACAAAGTGGAGGAGAGGCATCCGCGAAGGCGCCGAACACTTCGTGTCTATTTGCCGGGAGCAAGGAGCGCACATCAAAACAAACACCCCACCCACCCACCCTTTCAACCACCGTCTGCCCCACCTGTGACAGAGAATGTAGGTCAGGCATTGGACTCATCAGTCACCTGATAACTCATTTTAAAAGAGAGCAAATAATCATCGGTCCCGAGGGACTGGCTAAGAAGAAGAAGAGTGGATGTTGGTCGATAGCCAATTCCCAGAATTGGAGACAGAGAAGTCGAGGAAGGGAAGAGAAGAGTCGAAGATGGATTATGTGAAGGTGGCGGAAGGGTGGAAATTGGAAACAAAGTGAATGAAATTATCTAGTTCAGGGCGAGAGCAGGAAAGGGCACCATTACAGTGATCAATGTACCGGAAAAAGAGGTGAGGGAGGGGAACTGAGTAGAACTGGAACAAAGAATGTTCCACATACCCATGAAAAGGCAGGCATAGATAGGGCCCATGCGTGTACACATAGCAAGCCGATAAATTTGGAGGAACAGCCCTTCAAGCCTGTTACAGAGGAACAGGAGGTGGGTATACAGTCCCACCAGCAGGACAGATGCACCAGGCAGTGCAGTGTTTACAGTCGGGAGGGAGAGGCCCTGAGAGTCCTCAACATTGACTCCACACCCCATGAAGTCTCAGGGCATCAGGTCAAACATGAGCAAGGAAACCTCCTGCTGATTACCAGCTACGACCCACCCTCAGCTGATGAATCAGTACTCCTCCATGTTGAACACCACTTGGAAGAAGCATTGAAGGCTGCAAGGGCACAGAATGTACTCTGGTTGGGGGACCTCAATGTCCATCACCAAGTGTGGCTCGGTAGCAGCACTACTGACCGAGCTGGCCGAGTCCTGAAGGACATGGCTGCCAGTCTGTGCCTGCGGCAGGTGGTGAGTGAACCAACACGAGGGGGAAAACCTACTTGACGTCCTCCTGACCAATCTACCTGTCACAGATGCAAAACAGTTCAACAAGTATTCATTGGCTGTAAAGCACTTTGGGACGTCCTGAGTTCTTGAAAGGCGCTGTAGAAATGCAAGCCATTCTTGTACAGCCTTCTAAGAGAAAGTGACTTAACAGGCAAAGACCAGAAACAGGAAGGCTGCTTTGGGAGCGGCGGTTAGCTCAGTTGGGTAGAGTGTGATGCTAATAATGCCAAGGTCGCGGGTTCGATCCCCGTAAGGGCCATTTTTTTTTGGGGGGGTGGTTAGTTTCTTAATTTTGTAATTTTTGAGCAGCTTAAAAAGTTTGGAAGGAAATTCACACGGGACCTACAATACTTTGAAGCAAAGCTGCAAAATCTTAGTTCTGCCGAGAGCTCATGGACCTGAAGGTTAACCCTGTGTTTCTCTGTCCACAGTTGTTCCCGGACCTGCGGAGTGTTTCCAGCATTTAATGAACAATTCCAGATCCAGCATCTGCTGCATTTTGCTTTTTATTTTACCGCAGGGTCCCCGCTTGTATTAACAAAAGGCAAAAATAAATTGTAGCTACCAGAAATTCAATTTGCTGTTATCGTGAGCATTGGTGCTTAAGGGGCAGAGTTCTCGCCTGCCACGCGGGAGACTCCGGATTCGATTCCCGGCTCCATGCAAGTTGTTGTGATCTGGAATGCGCTGCCTGAAAATGCGGTGGGGGCAAATTCAATCTTTAACTTTCAAAAGGCAGTTGAATAAATACTTGAAGGAAAAAAAATACAGCGCGATGGGGAAAGGGCAGGTGAGTGGAACGAATTGCAGAGCTCTTTCAAAGTGCCGGCACAGGACTTTGGGGAGAGAGCTGGGCAGTGGGATTAGTTTGGGATTGATACAGGGCTATGGGGAGAGAGCGGGGCAGTGGGATTAGTTTGTGGGATTGATACAGGGCTATGGGGAGAGAGCGGGGCAGTGGGATTAGTTTGGGATTGATACAGGGCTATGGGGAGAGAGCGGGGCAGTGGGATTAGTTTGGGATTGATACAGGGCTATGGGGAGAGAGCGGGGCAGTGGGATTAGTTTGGGATTGATACAGGGCTATGGGGAGAGAGCGGGGCAGTGGGATTAGTTTGGGATTGATACAGGGCTATGGGGAGAGAGCGGGGCAGTGGGATTAGTTTGGGATTGATACAGGGCTATGGGGAGAGAGCGGGGCAGTGGGATTAGTTTGGGATTGATACAGGGCTATGGGGAGAGAGCGGGGCAGTGGGATTAGTTTGGGATTGATACAGGGCTATGGGGAGAGAGCGGGGCAGTGGGATTAGTTTGTGATTGATACAGGGCTATGGGGAGAGAGCGGGGCAGTGGGATTAGTTTGGGATTGATACAGGGCTATGGGGAGAGAGCGGGGCAGTGGGATTAGTTTGGGATTGATACAGGGCTATGGGGTGAGAGCGGGCAGTGGGATTAGTTTGGGATTGATACAGGGCTATGGGGAGAGAGCGGGACAGGGGGATTAGTTTGGGATTGATACAGGGCTATGGGGAGAGAGCGGGGCAGTGGGATTAGTTTGGGATTGATACAGGGCAATGGGGAGAGTGCGGGGCAGTGGGATTAGTTTGGGATTGATACAGGGCTATGGGGTGAGAGTGGAGCAGTGGGATTAGTTTGGGATTGATACAGGGCTATGGGGTGAGAGCGGGACAGTGGGATTAGTTTGTGATTGATACAGGGCTATGGGGTGAGAGCGGGACAAGGGGATTTGTTTGGGATTGATACAGGGCTATGGGGAGGGAGCGGGGCAGTAGGATTAGTTTGGGATTGATACATGGCTATGAGGAGAGAGCGGGGCAGTGGGATTAGGTTGTGATTGATACAGGGCTATGGGGAGAGAGCGGGGCAGTGGGATTAGTTTGCGATTGATACAGGGCTATGGGGAGAGAGCGGAGCAGTGGGATTAGTTTGGGATTGATACAGGGCTATGGGGTGAGAGCGGGGCAGTGGGATTAGTTTGGGATTGATACAGGGCTATGGGGTGAGAGTGGAGCAGTGGGATTAGTTTGGGATTGATACAGGGCTATGGGGAGAGAGCGGGTCAGTGGGATTAGTTTGTGATTGATACAGGGCTATGGGGAGAGAGCGGGGCAGTGGGATTAGTTTGTGATTGATACAGGGCTATGGGGAGAGAGCGGGGCAGTGGGATTAGTTTGTGATTGATACAGGGCTATGGGGTGAGAGCGGGGCAGTGGGATTAGTTTGGGATTGATACAGGGCTATGGGGAGAGAGCGGGGCAGTGGGATTAGTTTGGGATTGATACAGGGCTATGGGGAGAGAGCGGGGCAGTGGGATTAGTTTGTGATTGATACAGGGCTATGGGGAGAGAGCGGGCAGTGGGATTAGTTTGGGATTGATACAGGGCTATGGGGAGAGAGCGGGGCAGTGGGATTAGTTTGTGATTGATACAGGGCTATGGGGAGAGAGCGGGGCAGTGGGATTAGTTTGGGATTGATACAGGGCTATGGGGAGAGAGCGGGGCAGTGGGATTAGTTTGTGATTGATACAGGGCTATGGGGAGAGAGCGGGGCAGTGGGATTAGTTTGTGATTGATACAGGGCTATGGGAGAGAGCGGGCCAGTGGGATTAGTTTGGGATTGATACAGGGCTATGGGGAGAGAGCGGGGCAGTGGGATTAGTTTGGGATTGATACAGGGCTATGGGGAGAGAGCGGGGCAGTGGGATTAGTTTGGGATTGATACAGGGCTATGGGGAGAGAGCGGGGCAGTGGGATTAGTTTGGGATTGATACAGGGCTATGGGGAGAGAGCGGGGCAGTGGGATTAGTTTGGGATTGATACAGGGCTATGGGTGAGAGCGGGGCAGTGGGATTAGTTTGGGATTGATACAGGGCTATGGGGAGAGAGCGGGGCAGTGGGATTAGTTTGGGATTGATACAGGGCTATGGGGTGAGAGCGGGTCAGTGGGATTAGTTTGTGATTGATACAGGGCTATGGGGAGAGAGCGGGGCAGTGGGATTAGTTTGGGATTGATTCAGGGCTATGGGGTGAGAGCTGGGGCAGTGGGATTAGTTTGGGATTTATACAGGGCTATGGGGAGAGAGCGGGGCAGTGGGATTAGTTTGGGATTGATACAGGGCTATGGGGAGAGTGCGGGGCAGTGGGATTAGTTTGGGATTGATACAGGGCTATGGGGTGAGAGTGGAGCAGTGGGATTAGTTTGGGATTGATACAGGGCTATGGGGTGAGAGCTGGACAGTGGGATTAGTTTGTGATTGATACAGGGCTATGGGGTGAGAGCGGGACAAGGGGATTTGTTTGGGATTGATACAGGGCTATGGGGAGGGAGCGGGGCAGTAGGATTAGTTTGGGATTGATACATGGCTATGAGGAGAGAGCGGGGCAGTGGGATTAGGTTGTGATTGATACAGGGCTATGGGGTGATAGCAGGGCAGTGGGATTAGTTTGTGATTGATACAGGGCTATGGGGAGAGAGCGGGGCAGTGGGATTAGTTTGTGATTGATACAGGGCTATGGGGTGAGAGCGGGCCAGTGGGATTAGTTTGGGATTGATACAGGGCTATGGGTGAGAGCGGGGCAGTGGGATTAGTTTGGGATTGATACAGGGCTATGGGGAGAGAGCGGGGCAGTGGGATTAGTTTGGGATTGATACAGGGCTATGGGGTGAGAGCGGGACAGTGGGATTAGTTTGGGATTGATACAGGGCTATGGGGAGAGAGCGGGGCAGTGGGATTAGTTTGTGATTGATACAGGGCTATGGGTGAGAGCGGGGCAGTGGGATTAGTTTGGGATTGATACAGGTCTATGGGGAGAGAGCGGGGCAGTGGGATTAGTTTGTGATTGATACAGGGCTATGGGGTGAGAGCGGGTCAGTGGGATTAGTTTGTGATTGATACAGGGCTATGGGGAGAGAGCGGGGCAGTGGGATTAGTTTGGGATTGATTCAGGGCTATGGGGTGAGAGCGGGGCAGTGGGATTAGTTTGGGATTGATACAGGGCTATGGGGAGAGAGCGGGGCAGTGGGATTAGTTTGGGATTGATACAGGGCTATGGGGTGAGAGCGGAGCAGTGGGATTAGTTTGGGATTGATACAGGGCTATGGGGTGAGAGCGGGCAGTGGGATTAGTTTGTGATTGATACAGGGCTATGGGGTGAGAGCGGGACAGTGGGATTAGTTTGGGATTGATACAGGGCTATGGGGAGAGAGCGGGGCAGTGGGATTAGTTTGGGATTGATACAGGGCTATGGGGAGAGAGCGGGGCAGTGGGATTAGTTTGGGATTGATACAGGGCTATGGGGTGAGAGCGGGGCAGTGGGATTAGTTTGTGATTGATACAGGGCTATGGGGAGAGAGCGGGGCAGTGGGATTAGTTTGGGATTGATACAGGGCTATGGGGAGAGAGCGGGGCAGTGGGATTAGTTTGGGATTGATACAGGGCTATGGGGAGAGAGCGGGGCAGTGGGATTAGTTTGGGATTGATACAGGGCTATGGGGTGAGAGCGGGGCAGTGGGATTAGTTTGGGATTGATACAGGGCTATGGGGAGAGAGCGGGGCAGTGGGATTAGTTTGGGATTGATACAGGGCTATGGGGAGAGAGCGGGGCAGTGGGATTAGTTTGGGATTGATACAGGGCTATGGGGAGAGAGCGGGGCAGTGGGATTAGTTTGTGATTGATACAGGGCTATGGGGTGAGAGCGGGGCAGTGGGATTAGTTTGGGATTGATACAGGGCTATGGGGAGAGAGCGGGGCAGTGGGATTAGTTTGTGATTGATACAGGGCTATGGGGAGAGAGCGGGGCAGTGGGATTAGTTTGTGATTGATACAGGGCTATGGGGAGAGAGCGGGACAGTGGGATTAGTTTGTGATTGATACAGGGCTATGGGGAGAGAGCGGGGCAGTGGGATTAGTTTGTGATTGATACAGGGCTATGGGGAGAGAGCGGGGCAGTGGGATTAGTTTGGGGATTGATGCAGGGCTATGGGGAGAGAGCGGGGCAGTGGGATTAGTTTGTGATTGATACAGGGCTATGGGGAGAGAGCGGGGCAGTGGGATTAGTTTGTGATTGATACAGGGCTATGGGTGAGAGCGGGCCAGTGGTATTAGTTTGGGATTGATACAGGGCTATGGGGTGATAGCGGGGCAGTGGGATTAGTTTGGGATTGATACAGGGCTATGGGGAGAGAGCGGGGCAGTGGGATTAGTTTGGTATTGATACAGGGTTATGGGGTGAGAGCGGGACAGGGGGATTAGTTTGGGATTGATACAGGGCTATGGGGAGAGAGCGGGGCAGTGGGATTAGTTTGTGATTGATACAGGGCTATGGGTGAGAGCGGGGCAGTGGGATTAGTTTGGGATTGATACAGGTCTATGGGGAGAGAGCGGGGCAGTGGGATTAGTTTGTGATTGATACAGGGCTATGGGGTGAGAGCGGGTCAGTGGGATTAATTTGTGATTGATACAGGGCTATGGGGAGAGAGCGGGGCAGTGTGATTAGTTTGGGATTGATTCAGGGCTATGGGGTGAGAGTGGGGCAGTGGGATTAGTTTGGGATTGATACAGGGCTATGGGGTGAGAGTGGAGCAGTGTGATTAGCTTGGGATTGATACAGGGCTATGGGGAGAGAGCGGGGCAGTGGGATTAGTTTGGGATTGATACAGGGCTATGGGGAGAGTGCGGGGCAGTGGGATTAGTTTGGGATTGATACAGGGCTATGGGGTGAGAGTGGAGCAGTGGGATTAGTTTGGGATTGATACAGGGCTATGGGGTGAGAGCGGGACAGTGGGATTAGTTTGGGATTGATACAGGGCTATGGGGTGAGAGCGGGACAAGGGGATTAGTTTGGGATTGATACAGGGCTATGGGGAGGGAGCGGGGCAGTAGGATTAGTTTGGGATTGATACAGGGCTATGAGGAGAGAGCGGGGCAGTGGGATTAGTTTGTGATTGATACAGGGCTATGGGGAGAGAGCGGGCAGTGGGATTAGTTTGGGATTGATACAGGGCTATGGGGAGAGAGCTGGGCAGTGGGATTAGTTTGTGATTGATACAGGGCTATGGGGAGAGAGCGGGGCAGTGGGATTAGTTTGTGATTGATACAGGGCTATGGGGTGAGAGCGGGACAGTGGGATTAGTTTGGGATTGATACAGGGCTATGGGGAGAGAGCGGGGCAGTGGGATTAGTTTGGGATTGATACAGGGCTATGGGGTGATAGCAGGGCAGTGGGATTAGTTTGTGATTGATACAGGGCTATGGGGAGAGAGCGGGGCAGTGGGATTAGTTTGTGATTGATACAGGGCTATGGGGAGAGAGCGGGGCAGTGGGATTAGTTTGGGATTGATACAGGGCTATGGGGAGAGAGCGGGGCAGTGGGATTAGTTTGTGATTGATACAGGGCTATGGGGAGAGAGCGGGGCAGTGGGATTAGTTTGGGATTGATACAGGGCTATGGGGTGAGAGCGGGCAGTGGGATTAGTTTGGGATTGATACAGGGCTATGGGGAGAGAGCGGGGCAGTGGGATTAGTTTGGGATTGATACAGGGCTATGGGGAGAGAGCGGGGCAGTGGGATTAGTTTGGGATTGATACAGGGCTATGGGGAGAGAGCGGGGCAGTGGGATTAGTTTGGGATTGATACAGGGCTATGGGGAGAGAGCGGGGCAGTGGGATTAGTTTGTGATTGATACAGGGCTATGGGGAGAGAGCGGGCAGTGGGATTAGTTTGGGATTGATACAGGGCTATGGGGAGAGAGCGGGGCAGTGGGATTAGTTTGGGATTGATACAGGGCTATGGGGAGAGAGCGGGGCAGTGGGATTAGTTTGGGATTGATACAGGGCTATGGGGAGAGAGCGGGCAGTGGGATTAGTTTGTGATTGATACAGGGCTATGGGGAGAGAGCGGGGCAGTGGGATTAGTTTGTGATTGATACAGGGCTATGGGGAGAGAGCGGGGCAGTGGGATTAGTTTGGGATTGATACAGGGCTATGGGGAGAGAGCGGGGCAGTGGGATTAGTTTGTGATTGATACAGGGCTATGGGGAGAGAGCGGGTCAGTGGGATTAGTTTGTGATTGATACAGGGCTATGGGGTGAGAGCGGGCCAGTGGGATTAGTTTGGGATTGATACAGGGCTATGGGGTGAGAGCGGGGCAGTGGATTAGTTTGGGATTGATACAGGGCTATGGGGAGAGAGCGGGGCAGTGGGATTAGTTTGGTATTGATACAGGGTTATGGGTGAGAGCGGGACAGGGGGATTAGTTTGGGATTGATACAGGGCTATGGGGAGAGAGCGGGGCAGTGGGATTAATTTGTGATTGATACAGGGCTATGGGTTGAGAGCGGGGCAGTGGGATTAGTTTGGGATTGATACAGGTCTATGGGGAGAGAGCGGGGCAGTGGGATTAGTTTGTGATTGATACAGGGCTATGGGGTGAGAGCGGGTCAGTGGGATTAGTTTGGGATTGATACAGGGCTATGGGGAGAGAGCGGGGCAGTGGATTAGTTTGGGATTGATACAGGGCTATGGGGAGAGAGCGGGGCAGTGGGATTAGTTTGGGATTGATACAGGGCTATGGGGAGAGAGCGGGGCAGTGGGATTAGTTTGTGATTGATACAGGGCTATGGGGAGAGAGCGGGGCAGTGGGATTAGTTTGGGATTGATACAGGGCTATGGGGAGAGAGCGGGGCAGTGGGATTAGTTTGGGATTGATACAGGGCTATGGGGAGAGAGCGGGCAGTGGGATTAGTTTGTGATTGATACAGGGCTATGGGGTGAGAGCGGGGCAGTGGGATTAGTTTGGGATTGATACAGGGCTATGGGGAGAGAGCGGGGCAGTGGGATTAGTTTGGGATTGATACAGGGCTATGGGGAGAGAGCGGGGCAGTGGGATTAGTTTGGGATTGATACAGGGCTATGGGGAGAGAGCGGGGCAGTGGGATTAGTTTGGGATTGATACAGGGCTATGGGGAGAGAGCGGGGCAGTGGGATTAGTTTGGGATTGATACAGGGCTATGGGGTGAGAGCGGGACAGTGGTATTAGTTTGGGATTGATACAGGGCTATGGGGTGAGAGCGGGGCAGTGGGATTAGTTTGGGATTGATACAGGGCTATGGGGAGAGAGCGGGGCAGTGGGATTAGTTTGGGATTGATACAGGGCTATGGGGTGAGAGCGGGACAGTGGGATTAGTTTGGGATTGATACAGGGCTATGGGGAGAGAGCGGGGCAGTGGGATTAGTTTGTGATTGATACAGGGCTATGGGGTGAGAGCGGGGACAGTGGGATTAGTTTGGGATTGATACAGGGCTATGGGGAGGAGCGGGGCAGTGGGATTAGTTTGGGATTGATACAGGGCTATGGGAGAGAGCGGGGCAGTGGGATTAGTTTGGGATTGATACAGGGCTATGGGGAGAGAGCGGAGCAGTGGGATTAGTTTGGGATTGATACAGGGCTATGGGGAGAGAGCGGGTCAGTGGGATTAGTTTGTGATTGATACAGGGCTATGGGGAGAGAGCGGGGCAGTGGGATTAGTTTGGGATTGATACAGGGCTATGGGGAGAGAGCGGGCAGTGGGATTAGTTTGGGATTGATACAGGGCTATGGGGAGAGAGCGGGGCAGTGGGATTAGTTTGGGATTGATACAGGGCTATGGGGTGAGAGCGGGGCAGTGGGATTAGTTTGGGATTGATACAGGGCTATGGGGAGAGAGCGGGGCAGTGGGATTAGTTTGTGATTGATACAGGGCTATGGGGAGAGAGCGGGGCAGTGGGATTAGTTTGGGATTGATACAGGGCTATGGGGAGAGAGCGGGCAGTGGGATTAGTTTGGGATTGATACAGGGCTATGGGGAGAGAGCGGGCAGTGGGATTAGTTTGGGATTGATACAGGGCTATGGGGTGAGAGCGGGCAGTGGGATTAGTTTGGGATTGATACAGGGCTATGGGGTGAGAGCGGGGCAGTGGGATTAGTTTGGGATTGATACAGGGCTATGGGGAGAGAGCGGGGCAGTGGGATTAGTTTGGGATTGATACAGGGCTATGGGGAGAGAGCGGGGCAGTGGGATTAGTTTGGGATTGATACAGGGCTATGGGGAGAGAGCGGGCAGTGGGATTAGTTTGGGATTGATACAGGGCTATGGGGAGAGAGCGGGCAGTGGGATTAGTTTGGGATTGATACAGGGCTATGGGGAGAGAGCGGGGCAGTGGGATTAGTTTGGGATTGATACAGGGCTATGGGGAGAGAGCGGGGCAGTGGGATTAGTTTGGGATTGATACAGGGCTATGGGGAGAGAGCGGGCAGTGGGATTAGTTTGTGATTGATACAGGGCTATGGGGAGAGAGCGGGGCAGTGGGATTAGTTTGGGATTGATACAGGGCTATGGGGAGAGAGCGGGGCAGTGGGATTAGTTTGGGATTGATACAGGGCTATGGGGAGAGAGCGGGGCAGTGGGATTAGTTTGTGATTGATACAGGGCTATGGGTGAGAGCGGGGCAGTGGGATTAGTTTGGGATTGATACAGGGCTATGGGGTGAGAGCGGGGCAGTGGGATTAGTTTGGGATTGATACAGGGCTATGGGGAGAGAGCGGGGCAGTGGGATTAGTTTGGGATTGATACAGGGCTATGGGGTGAGAGCGGGCAGTGGGATTAGTTTGGGATTGATACAGGGCTATGGGGAGAGAGCGGGGCAGTGGGATTAGTTTGGGATTGATACAGGGCTATGGGGAGAGAGCGGGGCAGTGGGATTAGTTTGGGATTGATACAGGGCTATGGGGTGAGAGCGGGGCAGTGGGATTAGTTTGGGATTGATACAGGGCTATGGGGTGAGAGCGGGGCAGTGGGATTAGTTTGGGATTGATACAGGGCTATGGGGAGAGAGCGGGGCAGTGGGATTAGTTTGGGATTGATACAGGGCTATGGGGAGAGAGCGGGGCAGTGGGATTAGTTTGGGATTGATACAGGGCTATGGGGAGAGAGCGGGGCAGTGGGATTAGTTTGGGATTGATACAGGGCTATGGGGAGAGAGCGGGGCAGTGGGATTAGTTTGGGATTGATACAGGGCTATGGGGAGAGAGCGGGGCAGTGGGATTAGTTTGGGATTGATACAGGGCTATGGGGAGAGAGCGGGGCAGTGGGATTAGTTTGGGATTGATACAGGGCTATGGGGAGAGAGCGGGACAGTGGGATTAGTTTGGGATTGATACAGGGCTATGGGGAGAGAGCGGGGCAGTGGATTAGTTTGGGATTGATACAGGGCTATGGGAGAGAGCGGGGCAGTGGGATTAGTTTGTGATTGATACAGGGCTATGGGGAGAGAGCGGGGCAGTGGGATTAGTTTGGGATTGATACAGGGCTATGGGGAGAGAGCGGGGCAGTGGGATTAGTTTGGGATTGATACAGGGCTATGGGGAGAGAGCGGGCAGTGGGATTAGTTTGGGATTGATACAGGGCTATGGGGAGAGAGCGGGCAGTGGGATTAGTTTGGGATTGATACAGGGCTATGGGGAGAGAGCGGGCAGTGGGATTAGTTTGTGATTGATACAGGGCTATGGGGTGAGAGCGGGGCAGTGGGATTAGTTTGGGATTGATACAGGGCTATGGGGAGAGAGCGGGGCAGTGGGATTAGTTTGTGATTGATACAGGGCTATGGGGTGAGAGCGGGGCAGTGGGATTAGTTTGGGATTGATACAGGGCTATGGGGAGAGAGCGGGGCAGTGGGATTAGTTTGGGATTGATACAGGGCTATGGGGAGAGAGCGGGGCAGTGGGATTAGTTTGTGATTGATACAGGGCTATGGGGAGAGAGCGGGGCAGTGGGATTAGTTTGGGATTGATACAGGGCTATGGGGAGAGAGCGGGGCAGTGGGATTAGTTTGGGATTGATACAGGGCTATGGGGAGAGAGCGGGGCAGTGGGATTAGTTTGGGATTGATACAGGGCTATGGGGTGAGAGCGGGCAGTGGGATTAGTTTGGGATTGATACAGGGCTATGGGGAGAGAGCGGGGCAGTGGGATTAGTTTGTGATTGATACAGGGCTATGGGAGAGAGCGGGCAGTGGGATTAGTTTGGGATTGATACAGGGCTATGGGGAGAGAGCGGGGCAGTGGATTAGTTTGGGATTGATACAGGGCTATGGGGAGAGAGCGGGGCAGTGGGATTAGTTTGGGATTGATACAGGGCTATGGGGAGAGAGCGGGGCAGTGGGATTAGTTTGGGATTGATACAGGGCTATGGGGAGAGAGCGGGCAGTGGGATTAGTTTGGGATTGATACAGGGCTATGGGGAGAGAGCGGGCAGTGGGATTAGTTTGGGATTGATACAGGGCTATGGGGAGAGAGCGGGGCAGTGGGATTAGTTTGGGATTGATACAGGGCTATGGGGAGAGAGCGGGGCAGTGGGATTAGTTTGGGATTGATACAGGGCTATGGGGAGAGAGCGGGGCAGTGGGATTAGTTTGGGATTGATACAGGGCTATGGGGAGAGAGCGGGGCAGTGGGATTAGTTTGTGATTGATACAGGGCTATGGGGAGAGAGCGGGGCAGTGGGATTAGTTTGTGATTGATACAGGGCTATGGGGAGAGAGCGGGGCAGTGGGATTAGTTTGTGATTGATACAGGGCTATGGGGAGAGAGCGGGGCAGTGGGATTAGTTTGGGATTGATACAGGGCTATGGGGAGAGAGCGGGGCAGTGGGATTAGTTTGGGATTGATACAGGGCTATGGGGAGAGAGCGGGGCAGTGGGATTAGTTTGGGATTGATACAGGGCTATGGGGAGAGAGCGGGCAGTGGGATTAGTTTGGGATTGATACAGGGCTATGGGGAGAGAGCGGGGCAGTGGGATTAGTTTGGGATTGATACAGGGCTATGGGGAGAGAGCGGGGCAGTGGGATTAGTTTGGGATTGATACAGGGCTATGGGGAGAGAGCGGGGCAGTGGGATTAGTTTGTGATTGATACAGGGCTATGGGGTGAGAGCGGGCAGTGGGATTAGTTTGGGATTGATACAGGGCTATGGGGAGAGAGCGGGGCAGTGGGATTAGTTTGGGATTGATACAGGGCTATGGGGTGAGAGCGGGGCAGTGGGATTAGTTTGGGATTGATACAGGGCTATGGGGAGAGAGCGGGGCAGTGGGATTAGTTTGTGATTGATACAGGGCTATGGGGTGAGAGCGGGGCAGTGGGATTAGTTTGGGATTGATACAGGGCTATGGGGAGAGAGCGGGGCAGTGGGATTAGTTTGTGATTGATACAGGGCTATGGGGTGAGAGCGGGGCAGTGGGATTAGTTTGGGATTGATACAGGGCTATGGGGAGAGAGCGGGGCAGTGGGATTAGTTTGGGATTGATACAGGGCTATGGGGTGAGAGCGGGGCAGTGGGATTAGTTTGGGATTGATACAGGGCTATGGGGAGAGAGCGGGCAGTGGGATTAGTTTGGGATTGATACAGGGCTATGGGGAGAGAGCGGGGCAGTGGGATTAGTTTGGGATTGATACAGGGCTATGGGGAGAGAGCGGGGCAGTGGGATTAGTTTGGGATTGATACAGGGCTATGGGGTGAGAGCGGGGCAGTGGGATTAGTTTGGGATTGATACAGGGCTATGGGGTGAGAGCGGGCAGTGGGATTAGTTTGTGATTGATACAGGGCTATGGGGTGAGAGCGGGGCAGTGGGATTAGTTTGGGATTGATACAGGGCTATGGGGAGAGAGCGGGGCAGTGGATTAGTTTGGGATTGATACAGGGCTATGGGAGAGAGCGGGGCAGTGGGATTAGTTTGTGATTGATACAGGGCTATGGGGAGAGAGCGGGGCAGTGGGATTAGTTTGGGATTGATACAGGGCTATGGGGAGAGAGCGGGCAGTGGGATTAGTTTGGGATTGATACAGGGCTATGGGGTGAGAGCGGGGCAGTGGGATTAGTTTGGGATTGATACAGGGCTATGGGGAGAGAGTGGGCAGTGGGATTAGTTTGGGATTGATACAGGGCTATGGGGAGAGAGCGGGCAGTGGGATTAGTTTGTGATTGATACAGGGCTATGGGGAGAGAGCGGGGCAGTGGGATTAGTTTGGGATTGATACAGGGCTATGGGGAGAGAGCGGGGCAGTGGGATTAGTTTGTGATTGATACAGGGCTATGGGGAGAGAGCGGGGCAGTGGGATTAGTTTGTGATTGATACAGGGCTATGGGAGAGAGCGGGGCAGTGGGATTAGTTTGGGATTGATACAGGGCTATGGGGAGAGAGCGGGCAGTGGGATTAGTTTGGGATTGATACAGGGCTATGGGGAGAGAGCGGGGCAGTGGGATTAGTTTGGGATTGATACAGGGCTATGGGGAGAGAGCGGGGCAGTGGGATTAGTTTGGGATTGATACAGGGCTATGGGGAGAGAGCGGGGCAGTGGGATTAGTTTGGGATTGATACAGGGCTATGGGGAGAGAGCGGGCAGTGGGATTAGTTTGGGATTGATACAGGGCTATGGGGTGAGAGCGGGCAGTGGGATTAGTTTGGGATTGATACAGGGCTATGGGGAGAGAGCGGGGCAGTGGGATTAGTTTGTGATTGATACAGGGCTATGGGGTGAGAGCGGGGCAGTGGGATTAGTTTGGGATTGATACAGGGCTATGGGGAGAGAGCGGGGCAGTGGGATTAGTTTGGGATTGATACAGGGCTATGGGGAGAGAGCGGGGCAGTGGGATTAGTTTGTGATTGATACAGGGCTATGGGGAGAGAGCGGGGCAGTGGGATTAGTTTGGGATTGATACAGGGCTATGGGGTGAGAGCGGGGCAGTGGGATTAGTTTGGGATTGATACAGGGCTATGGGGAGAGAGCGGGCAGTGGGATTAGTTTGGGATTGATACAGGGCTATGGGGAGAGAGCGGGGCAGTGGGATTAGTTTGGGATTGATACAGGGCTATGGGGAGAGAGCGGGGCAGTGGGATTAGTTTGGGATTGATACAGGGCTATGGGGTGAGAGCGGGGCAGTGGGATTAGTTTGGGATTGATACAGGGCTATGGGGTGAGAGCGGGCAGTGGGATTAGTTTGTGATTGATACAGGGCTATGGGGTGAGAGCGGGGCAGTGGGATTAGTTTGGGATTGATACAGGGCTATGGGGAGAGAGCGGGGCAGTGGGATTAGTTTGGGATTGATACAGGGCTATGGGAGAGAGCGGGGCAGTGGGATTAGTTTGGGATTGATACAGGGCTATGGGGAGAGAGCGGGGCAGTGGGATTAGTTTGGGATTGATACAGGGCTATGGGGAGAGAGCGGGGCAGTGGGATTAGTTTGGGATTGATACAGGGCTATGGGGTGAGAGCGGGGCAGTGGGATTAGTTTGGGATTGATACAGGGCTATGGGGAGAGAGCGGGGCAGTGGGATTAGTTTGGGATTGATACAGGGCTATGGGGAGAGAGCGGGGCAGTGGGATTAGTTTGGGATTGATACAGGGCTATGGGGAGAGAGCGGGGCAGTGGGATTAGTTTGGGATTGATACAGGGCTATGGGGAGAGAGCGGGGCAGTGGGATTAGTTTGGGATTGATACAGGGCTATGGGAGAGAGCGGGGCAGTGGGATTAGTTTGGGATTGATACAGGGCTATGGGGAGAGAGCGGGGCAGTGGGATTAGTTTGGGATTGATACAGGGCTATGGGGAGAGAGCGGGGCAGTGGGATTAGTTTGGGATTGATACAGGGCTATGGGGAGAGAGCGGGGCAGTGGGATTAGTTTGGGATTGATACAGGGCTATGGGGAGAGAGCGGGGCAGTGGGATTAGTTTGGGATTGATACAGGGCTATGGGGAGAGAGCGGGGCAGTGGGATTAGTTTGGGATTGATACAGGGCTATGGGGAGAGAGCGGGGCAGTGGGATTAGTTTGGGATTGATACAGGGCTATGGGGAGAGAGCGGGGCAGTGGGATTAGTTTGGGATTGATACAGGGCTATGGGGAGAGAGCGGGGCAGTGGGATTAGTTTGGGATTGATACAGGGCTATGGGGAGAGAGCGGGGCAGTGGGATTAGTTTGGGATTGATACAGGGCTATGGGGAGAGAGCGGGCAGTGGGATTAGTTTGGGATTGATACAGGGCTATGGGGAGAGAGCGGGGCAGTGGGATTAGTTTGTGATTGATACAGGGCTATGGGGAGAGAGCGGGGCAGTGGGATTAGTTTGGGATTGATACAGGGCTATGGGGAGAGAGCGGGGCAGTGGGATTAGTTTGGGATTGATACAGGGCTATGGGGAGAGAGCGGGGCAGTGGGATTAGTTTGGGATTGATACAGGGCTATGGGGTGAGAGCGGGGCAGTGGGATTAGTTTGGGATTGATACAGGGCTATGGGGTGAGAGTGGAGCAGTGGGATTAGTTTGGGATTGATACAGGGCTATGGGGAGAGAGCGGGGCAGTGGGATTAGTTTGGGATTGATACAGGGCTATGGGGAGAGAGCGGGGCAGTGGGATTAGTTTGGGATTGATACAGGGCTATGGGGTGAGAGCGGGGCAGTGGGATTATTTGGGATTGATACAGGGCTATGGGGTGAGAGCGGGACAGTGGGATTAGTTTGGGATTGATACAGGGCTATGGGGTGAGAGCGGGGCAGTGGGATTAGTTTGTGATTGATACAGGGCTATGGGTGAGAGCGGGGCAGTGGGATTAGTTTGGGATTGATACAGGGCTATGGGGAGAGAGCGGGGCAGTGGGATTAGTTTGGGATTGATACAGGGCTATGGGGAGAGAGCGGGGCAGTGGGATTAGTTTGGGATTGATACAGGGCTATGGGGTGAGAGTGGAGCAGTGGGATTAGTTTGGGATTGATACAGGGCTATGGGGTGAGAGCGGGACAGTGGGATTAGTTTGTGATTGATACAGGGCTATGGGGTGAGAGCGGGCAGTGGGATTAGTTTGGGATTGATACAGGGCTATGGGGAGAGAGCGGGGCAGTGGATTAGTTTGGGATTGATACAGGGCTATGGGAGAGAGCGGGGCAGTGGGATTAGTTTGTGATTGATACAGGGCTATGGGGTGAGAGCGGGGCAGTGGGATTAGTTTGGGATTGATACAGGGCTATGGGGAGAGAGCGGGGCAGTGGGATTAGTTTGGGATTGATACAGGGCTATGGGGAGAGAGCGGGGCAGTGGGATTAGTTTGGGATTGATACAGGGCTATGGGGAGAGAGCGGGGCAGTGGGATTAGTTTGGGATTGATACAGGGCTATGGGGAGAGAGCGGGGCAGTGGGATTAGTTTGTGATTGATACAGGGCTATGGGGTGAGAGCGGGGCAGTGGGATTAGTTTGGGATTGATACAGGGCTATGGGGAGAGAGCGGGGCAGTGGGATTAGTTTGTGATTGATACAGGGCTATGGGGTGAGAGCGGGCAGTGGGATTAGTTTGTGATTGATACAGGGCTATGGGGAGAGAGCGGGCAGTGGGATTAGTTTGTGATTGATACAGGGCTATGGGGAGAGAGCGGGGCAGTGGGATTAGTTTGTGATTGATACAGGGCTATGGGGTGAGAGCGGGGCAGTGGGATTAGTTTGGGATTGATACAGGGCTATGGGGAGAGAGCGGGCAGTGGGATTAGTTTGTGATTGATACAGGGCTATGGGGAGAGAGCGGGGCAGTGGGATTAGTTTGGGATTGATACAGGGCTATGGGGAGAGAGCGGGGCAGTGGGATTAGTTTGGGATTGATACAGGGCTATGGGGAGAGAGCGGGGCAGTGGGATTAGTTTGTGATTGATACAGGGCTATGGGGAGAGAGCGGGGCAGTGGGATTAGTTTGGGATTGATACAGGGCTATGGGGAGAGAGCGGGGCAGTGGGATTAGTTTGGGATTGATACAGGGCTATGGGGAGAGAGCGGGGCAGTGGGATTAGTTTGTGATTGATACAGGGCTATGGGGAGAGAGCGGGGCAGTGGGATTAGTTTGGGATTGATACAGGGCTATGGGGAGAGAGCGGGGCAGTGGGATTAGTTTGGGATTGATACAGGGCTATGGGGAGAGAGCGGGGCAGTGGGATTAGTTTGGGATTGATACAGGGCTATGGGGAGAGAGCGGGGCAGTGGGATTAGTTTGGGATTGATACAGGGCTATGGGGAGAGAGCGGGGCAGTGGGATTAGTTTGGGATTGATACAGGGCTATGGGGAGAGAGCGGGGCAGTGGGATTAGTTTGGGATTGATACAGGGCTATGGGGAGAGAGCGGGGCAGTGGGATTAGTTTGTGATTGATACAGGGCTATGGGGAGAGAGCGGGGCAGTGGGATTAGTTTGTGATTGATACAGGGCTATGGGGAGAGAGCGGGGCAGTGGGATTAGTTTGTGATTGATACAGGGCTATGGGGAGAGAGCGGGGCAGTGGGATTAGTTTGTGATTGATACAGGGCTATGGGGAGAGAGCGGGGCAGTGGGATTAGTTTGGGATTGATACAGGGCTATGGGGAGAGAGCGGGGCAGTGGGATTAGTTTGGGATTGATACAGGGCTATGGGGAGAGAGCGGGGCAGTGGGATTAGTTTGGGATTGATACAGGGCTATGGGGAGAGAGCGGGGCAGTGGGATTAGTTTGTGATTGATACAGGGCTATGGGGAGAGAGCGGGGCAGTGGGATTAGTTTGGGATTGATACAGGGCTATGGGGTGAGAGCGGGCAGTGGGATTAGTTTGGGATTGATACAGGGCTATGGGGAGAGAGCGGGCAGTGGGATTAGTTTGTGATTGATACAGGGCTATGGGGTGAGAGCCGGGCAGTGGGATTAGTTTGTGATTGATACAGGGCTATGGGGAGAGAGCGGGGCAGTGGGATTAGTTTGGGATTGATACAGGGCTATGGGGAGAGAGCGGGGCAGTGGGATTAGTTTGGGATTGATACAGGGCTATGGGGAGAGAGCGGGGCAGTGGGATTAGTTTGGGATTGATACAGGGCTATGGGGAGAGAGCGGGCAGTGGGATTAGTTTGGGATTGATACAGGGCTATGGGGAGAGAGCGGGCAGTGGGATTAGTTTGGGATTGATACAGGGCTATGGGGAGAGAGCGGGGCAGTGGGATTAGTTTGGGATTGATACAGGGCTATGGGGAGAGAGCGGGGAAGGGGGATTAGTTTGTCATTGATACACGGCTATGGGGTGAAAGCAGGGCATTGTGATTCGTTTGAGATTGATACAGGGCTATGGGGTGAGAGCGGGGCAGTGGGATTAGTTTGTGATTGATACAGGGCTATGGGGAGAGAGCGGGGCAGTGGGATTAGTTTGGGATTGATACAGGGCTATGGGGAGAGAGCGGGGCAGTGGGATTAGTTTGTGATTGATACACCGCTATGGGGAGAGAGCGGGACAGTGGGATTAGTTTGGGATTGATACAGGGCTATAGGGAGAGAGCGGGGCAGTGGGATTAGTTTGGGATTGATTCAGGGCTATGGGGAGAGAGCGGGGCAGTGGGATTTGTTTGGGATTGATTCAGGGCTATGAGGAGAGAGCGGGGCAGTGGTATTAGTTTGTGATTGATACTGGACTATGGGGTGAGAGCGGGGCAGTGGGATTAGTTTGAGATTGATACACGGCTATGGGGAGAGAGCGGGGCAGTGGGATTAGTTTGTGATTGATACAGGGCTATGGGGAGAGAGCGGGGCAGTGGGATTAGTTTGGGATTGATACAGGGCTATGGGGAGAGAGCGGGGCAGTGGGATTAGTTTGGGATTGATACAGGGCTATGGGGAGAGAGCGGGGCAGTGGGATTAGTTTGTGATTGATACAGGGCTATGGGGAGAGAGCGGGCAGTGGGATTAGTTTGGGATTGATACAGGGCTATGGGGAGAGAGCGGGGCAGTGGGATTAGTTTGGGATTGATACAGGGCTATGGGGAGAGAGCGGGGCAGTGGGATTAGTTTGTGATTGATACAGGGCTATGGGGAGAGAGCGGGCAGTGGGATTAGTTTGGGATTGATACAGGGCTATGGGGAGAGAGCGGGGCAGTGGGATTAGTTTGGGATTGATACAGGGCTATGGGGAGAGAGCGGGGCAGTGGGATTAGTTTGGGATTGATACAGGGCTATGGGGAGAGAGCGGGGCAGTGGGATTAGTTTGGGATTGATACAGGGCTATGGGGAGAGAGCGGGGCAGTGGGATTAGTTTGGGATTGATACAGGGCTATGGGGAGAGAGCGGGCAGTGGATTAGTTTGGGATTGATACAGGGCTATGGGGAGAGAGCGGGGCAGTGGGATTAGTTTGGGATTGATACAGGGCTATGGGGTGAGAGCGGGGCAGTGGGATTAGTTTGTGATTGATACAGGGCTATGGGGTGAGAGCGGGGCAGTGGGATTAGTTTGTGATTGATACAGGGCTATGGGGAGAGAGCGGGGCAGTGGGATTAGTTTGTGATTGATACAGGGCTATGGGGTGAGAGCGGGGCAGTGGGATTAGTTTGGGATTGATACAGGGCTATGGGGAGAGAGCGGGGCAGTGGGATTAGTTTGTGATTGATACAGGGCTATGGGGTGAGAGCGGGCAGTGGGATTAGTTTGGGATTGATACAGGGCTATGGGGTGAGAGCGGGGCAGTGGGATTAGTTTGGGATTGATACAGGGCTATGGGGTGAGAGCGGGACAGTGGGATTAGTTTGGGATTGATACAGGGCTATGGGGAGAGAGCGGGCAGTGGGATTAGTTTGGGATTGATACAGGGCTATGGGGAGAGAGCGGGGCAGTGGGATTAGTTTGTGATTGATACAGGGCTATGGGGAGAGAGCGGGGCAGTGGGATTAGTTTGTGATTGATACAGGGCTATGGGGAGAGAGCGGGGCAGTGGGATTAGTTTGGGATTGATACAGGGCTATGGGGAGAGAGCGGGGCAGTGGGATTAGTTTGGGATTGATACAGGGCTATGGGGAGAGAGCGGGGCAGTGGGATTAGTTTGGGATTGATACAGGCTATGGGGAGAGAGCGGGCAGTGGGATTAGTTTGGGATTGATACAGGGCTATGGGGAGAGAGCGGGGCAGTGGGATTAGTTTGGGATTGATACAGGGCTATGGGGAGAGAGCGGGGCAGTGGGATTAGTTTGTGATTGATACAGGGCTATGGGGAGAGAGCGGGGCAGTGGGATTAGTTTGTGATTGATACAGGGCTATGGGGAGAGAGCGGGGCAGTGGGATTAGTTTGTGATTGATACAGGGCTATGGGGAGAGAGCGGGGCAGTGGGATTAGTTTGTGATTGATACAGGGCTATGGGGAGAGAGCGGGGCAGTGGGATTAGTTTGGGATTGATACAGGGCTATGGGGAGAGAGCGGGGCAGTGGGATTAGTTTGTGATTGATACAGGGCTATGGGGAGAGAGCGGGGCAGTGGGATTAGTTTGGGATTGATACAGGGCTATGGGGAGAGAGCGGGGCAGTGGGATTAGTTTGTGATTGATACAGGGCTATGGGGAGAGAGCGGGCAGTGGGATTAGTTTGGGATTGATACAGGGCTATGGGGAGAGAGCGGGGCAGTGGGATTAGTTTGGGATTGATACAGGGCTATGGGGAGAGAGCGGGGCAGTGGGATTAGTTTGGGATTGATTCAGGGCTATAGGGAGAGAGCGGGACAGTGAGATTAGTTTGGGATTCATACAGGGCTATGGGGAGAAAGCGGGTCATTGGGATTAGTTTGGGAATGATACAGGGCTATGAGGAGAGAGCGGGGCAATGGTATTAGTTTGTGATTGATACAGGACTATGGGGATTGAGCGGATCAGTGGGATTAGTTTGGGATTGATTCAGGACTATGGGGTGAGAGCGGGGCAGTGCGTTTAGTTTGGGATTGATTCAGGGCTATGGGATGAGAGCGGGGCAGTTGAGTATTAATTTTATCCCATGTAAGGTCAGCTGTGGCTCAGTGGGAAACACACTTGCCCTGAGTTACCCTCGCTCTCCCCACTCCAGAGACTTGAGCACAAAAATCCAGGCTGACACTCCAATGCAGTACTCAGAGTGTGCTGCACTGTCGGAGGCGCCGTCTTTCAGATGAGATGTTAAACCGAGGCCGCGTCTGTCTTTTCAGGTGGGCGGAAAAGATCCAATGGCACTATTTCGAAGAAGTTCTCCCCTGGGTCCTGGGCCAATACTTATTCCTCAATCAACATCACTAAAACAGATTATCTGGTTATTATCACACTGCTGTTTGTGGGAGCTTGCTGTGCGCAAATTAGATACCGCGTTTCCTTCATTAAAGCAGTGACTACACTTCAAAAGTACTTCATTGTTGTAAAGCGCTTTGGGACGTCCTGAGGTCGTGAAAGGCGCTGTAGAAATGCAAGACTTTCTTTTTTGTTTCTCTCGGAGCTCACCCTCTACCAATGTTAGGCTGACTGGTCTGTAGTTATCTGGTTTATCCCTTTCACTCTGATTGAACAGAGTTGTTATATTGGCAACTGCAGGCATGTGGCACAACTTCCATATCCAAGGCTTCCATAGAATTTCACAGCACAGACACAGGCCATTCGGCCCAACTGCACCATGCCGGCGTCTATGCTCACACGAGCCTCCTCCCCCACTACTTCATCTCACACTATCAACATATCCTTCTATTCCTTTCTCCCTCATGTACTTACCTAGCTTCCCCTCAAATGCTATTCACCTCAATCACTCCTTGTGGTAGCATCTTCCACATTCTCACCACTCTCTGGGTAAAGACCTTTCTCCTGACTTCACTATTGGATTAATTAGTGACTATCTCAGATTGATGGCGCCCAGTTTTGGTTTTCCCCCCACAACTGGAAATATCTTCTCAATGTCTACCCTATCGAACCCCTTCATAATTTTATAAACCTCAATCCGTCACCTCTCAGTCTCATTTCTAAAGAAAAGAACCCCAGCCTGTTTAATCTTTCTTGATAGTTGTAACCTCTCAGTTCTGGTACAAATCTTTTTTGCCACTTCTCCAGTGCCTCTATATCCTTTGTGTAATATGGGGACCAGAGCTGTGCACAGGATGTTTGGTCATTGTCCCCAAAGCCTCTGTTATCTCCTCTCTGGCTTCCCTCAGTATTCGAGGACACAGTCATCAGGGACCGGGGCCTTTTCCACTTCAATACAAAGAGGAAGGAGATCTTAATGAGAAAGTAGCCGTGGCCTGGGAGAGCCATAGGTGATGATGGGATGGGCGAGGTATGCGAGAGGGTGAGGTGTTCAGAGGAGTAAGGGGACTTCAGGGAGCTGCTAATATCTGGACAGAAATGAGCCCTCCCCACATCACAGATATTAAACATGGGAATGGCATTTCAGAGTAGTGGAGAGCAGAGGCTCCGGGGCAGCAGGTTAAATGATTTGCTTAATTCTACTAAACTGACTTTGCAGGCTGTTGCGGCAGTGACAGAGAAAATACATCTCACACCCACGGAATTGCTCTTGAGTGAGGTCCTGCTAAACATCTGAACCCTCGGACGGAGAAAGGAGGCTGTGATGTTGAGAGTGAGTGTTGACTGGACGCTGCTTCTCTGTGCCCTCGCCTGCAATGTGTTGGTGCCCACGGTCCCCGGATACAGTTTCACTAAATGCATCCAGGATGCCAAACACAATGGTACCTTTCAGTGCGTCCACCGCTTCCTGACACAGGTCTCCAGTGCCTGTGTCCGACCTCCCAGCCAGCACCGTGCACTTGAACATCTCCAACAACTGGCTCACCTAAATGTGAGAGGGCAGCTTCCGCAACCTGCCCAAGCTGCTCACCCTGCGGCTGGATTACAATCGGATTGAGAGTGTTTGCTGCGGTGTGTTCAGTAATCTCACCAGCCTGCTGAACCTCAACCTGTCCAACAACAGTATCTCTGGTCTGGCAACTTGGGACTTCCTAGCTCTTGGAAAGTTAGGTCACCTCCAGCTCCATCACAACCACTTGGTCACAGTTGATCCCAACGACTTCGCTGCGTTGGACAATCTTCAAACACTTGTCTTAAAGTACAATAAACTCCAAAAATTTCTCCCATCTGGTCAGCGCCGTCTCTGGGCTCAGTAATCTGATGCTCCTGGATCTGGGCAAAAATCAACTGGCCTCCCTGCAACAACGCACCACCCTACCGCCCTCTCTCCAGACCCTCTACCTCTGTAACAACTCTCTCACAACCTTTGATTGCCATCGGAACTTCATCAACAACATTCTCTGGTTGGATCTATCCAATAACAAACTCTCCGATGCTTTGGAATTTTCTAAAGTTGAGCTGAGGAACATCTCGTGTTTGATCATCAAGAACAACCCCTTAAATTTCACCGAGTTTCTCAAATCTGCAAACCTGGATCTACAGAATGTTCAATACTCTGGGTTAAGGCTGCACAGTCAGAGTCAGTTGTCCAACCTGTGCCACTATCTGGGTCACAGGACTATGATGCGTCTGGTCCTGCAGAACAATCAGATCTCAATCCGCATTGCCCATGCCCTATCCCAGTGCCCACCCATCACCAGCTGGGATTTATCACACAATCTCCTCACATCTGTGGCCTGCTTTGAATTTGCATCGAAAATAAAGCAAGTTTTTTCTTTCATTATCGAGCACAACAGAATCAAGGATTTACCTTCCTGTTACAAGGACGGGAAGGCAGCCACGGTGTTTCCCAAGCTGTCGCTCTCAACCTTTCGCTACAACAGGATTTTCAACATTTATAGTCACGCCTTCTCTTATGCCCCCCATCTCCGGAACCTAATGATGAACATGAACAACATTGCTGTCATCAACAAGGCAGCCTTTTCTCATCTCACCAACCTGCAGTAGCTCCGACTCGACAACAACCTTATAACTGACATCTATGAAGATACCTTCAGTGACCTTGGGAGTCTCAGGAGTCTCAATCTCAAAAACAACAGGATGTCAATTGTTTTCAGCAAGGTGTTTGCAAATCTCAATAACCTGGACACCTTGGACCTGGGAGGGAACACAATTCGAAGCCTCACCAGCCAGTCTTTCTGTGGATTACACAACCTGTCCAAGCTTTATCTCGATAGGAACTGTATAACCCGTATCAGCAGGGAGATCTTCGGCATCCTCCCATCATTAGGAGTGTTGGACTTGAACAGTAACCGGATCAGATACAACACTGGACTGATTGCATCATCTCCCTTTGTTAACCTCACAAAGCTTTACATTCTTAAACCAGAAGCCCAGCAACCCTACGGCATCAACATTATTCCTCCAAAGTTTTTCAACGGCCTCATCTCTTTAAGAGACTTGTATATAGGAGAGAATAAAATGTCGCTGTCCAAAGACGGATTTGAAGATCTGATCAATTTGAGAACACTCTCCATGCCCGATGCTTGCAACGGGATCCACAGTCTGAATCCAGGGATCTTCAAGAAACTCCAGAGTATAGAGAGATTCAACCTTGAAAATGTCGGCCTCCAATCCATGTCTCTTGACATCTTTGGAAACATTTCCAACCTCAGGACATTGTTCTTGGGGAAAAACGCCATTCAGATCGTCAATAGCACGGTTCTGGAACACCTGCCCTCCCTGACCTACCTGGATCTACGGAAGAACCCGTTCCCCTGCACCTGTGATATCCGTTGGTTCCAAAGCTGGTCCCTGTCCAACCCCAGGGTGCAGGTTGTCTATTTTTACAACCACAACTGTGCAGATCGGCCAAGCAAATACTTGTACAAGTTCGATGCTCGTGTTTGTTACTTGGACATTGGGCAGATCATGTTCCATATAACTGTGCCGGTCTTGCACTTGTGCATATTCATCCCTATAATCGACAGCAAAGTGTACTGGCACATCAAGTATGGGTTTTATATTTTCCGATCGTGGTTGAATGACCACAGTGGGAGAGGAGAGAGTCAGCAATCCTTCAGGTAAGATGCATTTATCTCCTATTATTCTCAGGACGAAGACTTGGTTCTGCAAGAGTCGGTGCCAAACCTGGAAACGAAAGGACCTCAATGCTTCAAACTCTGTCTCCACCACAGAGATTTTGAGCTGGTCAAATATATCATCGACAACATCGTGGACAGCATCTACCAGAGCAGGAAGACCACCTGTGTGATGAGGCACAACTACCTGTACAGCGAGTGGTGCTCCATGGAACTGCAGCTAGCGAGCAATCGGCTCTTCCACGAGCTGAAAGATATCATCATCCTGATCTTCTTGGAGAAGATTCCAGAAGTTGAACTCTCAACCTACCACAAGATGAGAAAGGTCATGATAAAGAAGACCTACATCCAGTGGCCATCAGACATAGAAGCTCAAAAATTGTTTTGGGTCAAAGTGAGAGAAGCGAGTAAAGGCTCCAGCTGGGACAAGGAGGGGAATGCCGCTGCTGAAATTTAAGCTTCAAGGCCTAGAAATCCGCAGCCTTACCGCAGGCCCTTGAGGCTCGAGTGGGGAAACATGGTGGCCGTCGCACTTCCCATGGCGTTTTGGAGCGCGCCGCTCAACTTACCGGCCTATGTTAATTGTGAACAGTTCCCCCAGTGGCTGCAGAAGGGCTGGTGGAAGGCTGCTTACTTTCAGTGTGCGAGATTGCAAATGGCCTTGCAGGACGACCTCGAGCATCTCTGGCCCTCGAAGGCCCGGCTGTTGACTGCACCACCTAGGCTTTGGCGGCAGCAGTCTGGGCTGGCTGACAGGCAGCGTCAAGTGCAATGGTGGAGTGGCAGTGATGCGAGTAGGAATGCTTTCATTCTCAGAGAGGGCAGCAGATTCCTGCCCCGCAGACCCACTGCCACTCCCCCGGGGCGGCGCCTCAGCATTCCTAGCAATCTGTTGCAGGCTAGATTGCTGGGCTGCTGCGACATCCTGCAGGCCCCGTACAGATAGTTTCTGCTGCTTGGATACAAAAATATGGGCCCTGAAAATGCACACTCCCTCACGGTGTATTATCAGAGTACGTCGTAGTAATACATTTGAATGGCCCCGCATATTCTGGGCTTCTGCTGTTCGATATCCGGAACTTGCGATCTATCAAGGTACGCCGAGACAGATCATCCGAATCGAATGGAAGCTCAGTATTACTGGCGCAGAGTTGGGCTACTTGCCCACGACACTCTTACGGCTTGTAAAAGCAGGAATAGGGCCTGCTTTCATCAGCATAACGGTAGATATGAACCTTAAATTAAACAATTAAGAAACAAAAATTATGCACATACACTTTAAATGAGTTCCCGGATTAAGATGTCTAAAATTATTTATCAAAGATAGAATTTTATTGAAGTTGGTGCAATGAAGAGAGTTATGCATAAAATTGAAATTCAGCAACTTTATAATCATTAGAATTCTCTAAATTGTATAATTATTCAGGGATTCCATTGCATATTATTGGGGGAGTCCCTTCGTGAATGATTGCAATGGAATCCACCTTTCCCATAGGAGGACCAGGGCCACGTGATCCAAGTTTGGCTTCCGAACCCCCTGCGTTCCTGGGATCCGTGTTCCTTTCCGCAGCCGTATGGCTGGAGACCCGGTACCGCAACTCTCCGCAGCCTGGGCTCATGGATGCAGGTTTGGATTCGTTTCGCTGGTCGGAGGCTTATTCCGGAGGTATGCCACCAACCGCAATTTCTAGCCCAATGAAATGAATAGCTTTTTGGATGAAAGCTTTGGGCAATGAAGGTAGTGCGAGGTGGCTGAGAGATTAAGGCGATGGCCTGTTAATCCATTCGGCTGACAAGTAGTCTGAAAATCTTGTAGTCTCCGAGTTCGGCAGCCGTTTCTCTCCCTAGTTGGTAACATTCTTCCACTTTGATAAACTAATATTTTACTCAGCTCCAATGGAGAGAAGATCGAATAAAGAGCTCGGCTTGGCCTTAGATTTTGCCCTTCCTTGCTGTATCATTCTATGATTCATGGAGATAATTAAGTCTTGCATTCTGTAGCGCATGAAGGACGTGAGAAGCGGGCATGTGAATTGATTCCACGAATGCAAACAGTTAAAGATTCTCTATTGGCTGGGAATCGAAATTGCGTTGCAGGCGTGACTATGTCTGTTTAAAAGATATGTGCTGTCAGTCCCGGATCATTCTGTATCTGTTTAAAAGGGATGTGCTGTCAGTCCCGGATCATTCTGTATCTGTTTATAAGGGATATGCTGTCATTCCCGGATCATTCTGTATCTGTTTAAAAAGGATGTGCTGTCATTCCCGGAACACTCTGTGTCTCTTTAAAAGGGATGTGCTGTCAGTCCCGGATCATTCTGTGTCTGTTTAAAAGGGATGTGCTGTCAGTCCTGGATCATTCTGGCGCGTAATTTCTGATAGGAGGCTTCCTGCGTCGGGCTGACTTCTATCGGAAAAAAAATCTACGTACTTACATTTGCTGTCAATCCTGCATTATTCGCTATCCCTTCGAATGGGATGTTTCATAGTGGGGCGAATTCGCTATCGACCATCTTGGGGCGCTAACGTCGCCTATGCGCTAACTTAAGCGCCAGCGTCGGCGAGCACGAAATTGAGTTTTAGCGCCGCAAGATGTCTGTGGAGCGCTAAATCAAGTGCTAAACACTTCTCATCGGGCGCTAACGTCGGAGAGCGGGGCTCTACCTTCAGAGCGCTAATCAAGTTCCGGCGCTGTCAATTAGAAAGTCGTTAGACAGATTGTCGCCTTCCAGTTCTTAAAGTGGTTGCTTAATGATGCTGCACAGCCTCATTCTGAACATTGCTGATTGAGAACTGGGCCTGCAAGGAGCTGTAAGACTTCATTGAGAGAAGTCATGGATTATCAGAGACCCAGAGCGAGAAATCGCTGGTGCAGCGACCACGCTTTGGAGCCTCCAACATTGCACTCAGATCTGCTCACACCATCGAGCCCATCCTTGGCAACTTGCAAAGGATGGACGTATCGGAGAAAGACCGTGGGACGCAGACCTCATGCTGCGTGTCTTGGGCCAGGCGCGGGTGGGGGGTGGGGGGGTGGCAGTGTGTCGGTCGAGCAGGAACGTGCTGTCCTCTCTCAGGGTGACAGCATTCCTGCTGCCACTCTGCCATTGCACTTGCCACAGCCTGTAACCCATCCATCCCAGACTGCTGCCGCCCATGCTGAGTTGCTGCAGGCTGCAGACGAGCCTTCCAGGCCCAGAGCTGGTTGAGGGCGTCCTGCAGGGCCATCTGCAGTCTCTGGCTCCCACACTCAGCAGCCGTCCACCAGTCTTGCTGCAGGCACTGGCGCCTCATTATGGAGGAGCAGCAGGTTTGGGAGGGGTGAACTCAAAAGGGGAGGGAAATCATTGAAGAAGGGGAGTAAAGAATAATTTAGTCGCAAATGGTGATAGTGTGTTTTAATAAATTAATGTGTTTTTAAATATATTGTTGTGCTTGTGAACAAATAGTTATGCTTGTAAATAAATATTTGTGTTTGGTGAAAAATACTTCAGTTTGATAATAAAGAGTTGTGTTTGTTGATAAATGGCTGTATTATTTACGAATAGGTGTGTTTCATAAGGGAGAGTTGTGTTCGATAATAAATTGTTAATTTGACGTTGCACACTTTGTGGTGTTTCTCATTTGCCCTTTGCCCAGTGAAAGGTGCTGCGAGCTGGATGTAATGATGTGGATGTGCTGCGCAAACGCCATGTGCTATATCATTGATCGCAAGCGCTGACTAATGAGGCGTTCGCGCAAGGTCCTTACAGAAGCAAGATTGAGTGCTTCCCTCCTACGTTGCTGCTCCTCCTCTTCATCCGCATCCTCCGCCTCCTCCTCTCACTCATCCTCCTCCTGAGGTGAACCTCCAATACCTGGTGGCAATGGCTGGACGCTCAGAATGGCCGGGTTGAGCAGTAGGCAACACACAACGATAAAAAGGGAGACTCGATCAGTGGAGTACTGCAGGGCTCCTCCAGAGCGATCAGGACAGCGGAACCGTTGCAAATTCACTTGCGCTGTCCCCGGCAATCGATTTGAGCGGTAGCTCGACTGACAAGATAGATATGGCTTGCGGCGCAAGAACCATCCGCAGATGTGGTTAGAGCTCTCAGCGGCATTTTATCGGCATCTCGGGGCCCTAAGTGTGGCGCTAAACACACAAACTTCCCTCCCATTATCTTGCAAATAAACCGTTAAACAAAAACTGAATTTATGCAAAAACTATTTAAATAGAGTGTTCTGAAGTAACCTGGAGTTAGTGAGCTGTATGAACAATAATTGGATTGGTCTGTCCTACCCCAAATTCACTGGAAAATAGCCCCCGTTTAACATAGAAATCATGACGTAAATAGGAATCCGATTGCCAATTTGGGCTAAAACTGATCGAAGCCTGCGCTATGTTATTTCCAACCAGTTCCACCACCGATTGAACCGAGGAGGCCCATCACATTTGAGCGTTGAATTATTTTATAGGCTCCAGAGGAGCAGGAGTGTTACTCCAGGGCATGAATATAATCTGGACCGCTGCCCTCGCAAGATCCCCCTCTCCCTCTGCGATCACAATTCCTCTCTCCAATAATTTGACTTGCTACTAGCCACTGCGGCCTGATCCTGAAGACTGAATCTGATGAGCTGCATCGATACGCCTGTTTGACGCCAAATTTTAATGCGAATTCGGCCTGAAAATCGCGCGAGGCTCTTCGCAGCTGGAATGGGCGGCAGGTTAGTCTGCTCTACCAGTCGGCCGGCCAACAGTCAATATCTATTTCAGTCAGTTCAAAATATTCCCATTTTTAACCTAACCTGCCACGTTGTTGCTGGGCAGGTAAGGTTAACATCGGGGCAATGTTGCAAAAGGAATGCTTGAAAATGTTTCGAGCCACATTTACTTCATCAGCACGTCTCAGCTCCATAATCTTTGTCAGTGATAAGGACACCAGCAGCAATCTTACAGGAGCAGAACTGCCTCTGGGCACTTTCCCAACAAGGTGTGACATCTCACTGAATAGATGCTGTATTTGGTAGATTTTCAGCTTCAGTTTGTGCCGTAAACTGGTGGAGCAGAAATGAAAATCGAGTTAGTTTTTTAAGGGGCGGTTGAACCACTCTACCAGTTTAGATCACAGCGATGGTGACAATATCCCTCCATGAGATTGGGAACGGATGCAGTTTGAGATATGGCCCAACATGTGGCCTTTCAAGGTTGATGCCAGGGTGTAGGTCAGCAAAGCTGCGGCCGCCTCGCATAAATAGGTTGGTAGCGGATTGAAGGTTATGTCAGGTCTCTAACCGCCCTGTATTCCTGGCATTCCGGCTGCTGCCATCTAGGGTAGGGTCTGAGAAGAGCGGCCAGAACCACGACCACCTGTTTCCTGTCAGGTGACAAGTAATGCGCAACTCGGAGTATTGTGACCCATGAGAGTGATCGGCACAGAATGGTCTTAAACTGAGTGCACTTAAACAGAGTGCTAAAGTTTGGAATTTGGAGCGAGTGGAAGTCATTGCTAAGTATTTGGTAAGTATTAGCTGTAAAAAGTGAAATTTTGAATTTAACCTAGAACTTTAAACACTGTAGTTAACAGAAACTGCCTGTCAGTGGCAGTGAGCTTTCAGTCAGCTGTAAGCGTTTGTCTTGAATAGCTGCTAGTTACTGTAAGCAGGGAGCTGAGTCAGCTCTGATAAATTGGGTGTGGCTCAAAGGTGTATAAAAGTAAACAGGATCTGCTGGCGCACAGAGTGGCCTGCACAGAGTGGTCTTAAATGGAGTGCACTTAAACAGAGTGTTAAAGTAGGGAATTAGGAGAAAGTGATCATTCAGAGTAGATGGGAACCAGGCCTACAATACTGGTAGTGGTTTGTGTAATACCTAAATATATAATTGAATGTACCGATAACTTAAACTATAAATTCTCACACCACTCCTTGAACCACGCATTTAACTCTCTGATCTGCTTGTCCCTATTCCAATTTGCGCGTGGCTCAGGTCACAATCCAGAGATTATTATCTTTGAGGTTCTGTGTTTTAACTTGGCCCCTAGATTCTCAAACTCTGTCAGCAGAGCCTAATTCCTAGTTCTACCTATGTTTTTCGTTCCTTCGTGGAACAAAACAACAGTATCTTCCCCCTTCAACTCCAAATACTTCTCCAGCCTCGAGGATACATCTTTAACCCTGGCGCCGGGCAGGCAACACAACCATCGTAACTGCTAGTTGCAGCTGCATAGAACAGTATTTATCACACTGACTGTACTGTTTCCTAGCATCCAACAGTCCTGTTCACTGATCCACTTGAATGGCCTCCTATATCAAGGTGCCGTGATCAGTTTGCTCCTGCAGCCTGCAGACTTTGCCCTCCTCTACACAGGCAGCAAGAACCTGGTACCTGTTGGATAAGGGTAAAGGCAGAAACAAATTCAGCAATGCACCTCTGGTAACCTTCACTGTCTGAGTGGCAGTAACTCCCTTCTGTCCCTGACAACTATGTTCTTAAATGAGACTCTTCATCCACCTCACTATCGGCACATGTTTAAACACACAGCTCAACACCGGGATCGTAGCAAAACAATTTGCAATTTACCTTCGGTTTAAATTTCAAAGAAACATAAAATTATTTTGCCAATCCTCTAATGAAAATATCACATTACACACAAATCCTTGGAGCAAAAGCGGTTCATTAAATCTGTTTGTTTGATGGAATGTAACCTGATCACTCTCCCTAGATGGCTGTGTCCGTGGAGGTTTCTATATGGTATATCTAAGGGCTCCTCTGAATTAGCCTTTACATTCAAAAAGTCAGAGCTCTGTGCCTGGCAGAACAGACATTGGTTCTTCACGTAAGAAATGGGATACCCAGTAATTTTCCAGATAGGGCTCATTTACTACCCGGTTCTTGCAGCACTCGGTATTCCTGGTAAGACAGTAAAACGAGACAGTAAAAGTTGAATATGAATGTGTGACTGTTCAGGTTATCCGTTCCCTGTTTGTTGTTATCAGTTAATTATTTGATTGTATTGTTTTCTTGATGTGATTTCTTAATTGAAATGATAACTTTTTTAAATTTTCTACAAAGACAAGGTTGAGACAATGATCCCTTTACTGTTTTCAGCAGAAACTCCTCCCTAGATTTGAAACTGACTTCCGGACAGACATTAATTAGCAACTCTTTTAATGTCTTGATGCTGTTAAGTGAGATTCACTTGTAATGTGGGGATTTTAATAATTATTTCTTCATAACATTATTTCATGTTTATAATGGGTTACACTGTGGAAGTCTCGCATGTTTTCTTGGCCGTCAGTCCAGCTCCGACTGTGTTTGTGGCTCCTTGAAATTGAAGCGACAATCCGGTGATTTCTGATAGCGGCGTGCAATCCACCCCGCCAGATTTTCCTTTCTGCGCTTTGCCCAGGGGACAATTAATACACAGGCGGTAAGAAGAAAACCTACCCCGTTATTAACCAGACAGGAATAAGAACATTAGATAAGAAGTTAAGAAGTAGAAGCAGGAGTAGGACATTCGGCCCCGGGAGCCTGCTCCGCCATTCGATAAGATTCTGACTGATCTTCGACGTCAACTCCACATTCCCGACCTATCCCAATATCCTTTGTTTCCCTTAGTGTCCAAAAATCTATCGATTTCTCTCTTAAATATATACAACGACTGAGCATCCAAAGCTCTCTGGGTAGAGAATTCCACAGATTCACAACCCTTTTGAGTGAAGAAATTCCTCTGCATATCAGTCCTACATGGCCAACATCTTATTCTGAGAGTGTGACCCCCAGCTCTGGACTCCGCAGCTAGGGGAAACATCCTCCCCGCACCTACCCTGTCAAGCCCTGTAAGAATTTTGCATGTTTCAATGTGTTCACCTCTCATTCTTCTAAATTCTTGAGAATATAGGCCTAGTCTACTCAATTTCTTCTCTTAGGGTCATCCCGTCATCCCAGGAATCAGTCTGGTAAACCTACTCTCTCTCTAAGGCAAGTATATCCATCTTCGGCTAAGTAGACCAAATTAGTACATCACACTCCGGGCGTGGTATCGGCAAAGCCTTATATAATTGCAGTAAGACATCGTTGCTCTTATACTGCAATCCTTTATTAATAAATGCTAACATGCAATTTGCTTTCCTAATTGCTTGCTTTACGTGCCTCACAACATAATTTCCCACCGAACACTGTATTGTCTGCAAACTTGGATATATTACAATCGGTTCCCTCATCTACGTCATTGAAATATATCGTAAATAGCTGAGGCCCAAGCACTGGTCCTTGCCGTACCCCACTAGTTACAGCCAGACAACCCGAAAATTACCCGTTTATTCCTACTCTCTGTTTTCTGTCCGTTACCCAATCCTCAATTCATGCGAAAATATTATCCCTAATCCCACTAGCCCTAATGTTGTGCGGCAACTGATGGAATGTTTTTTTGAAAATCCAAATACATTGAATCTACTGGTTCCGCCTTACCTACCCTGCCAGTTACACCCTCAAAAACCCTAACAGATTTGTTAAACACGATTTCCCTTTCAAAATTCTGCCTTGACTCTGCCCAATCACAACATGAATTTTAACTGCCCTGTTACCACATCCCTAATAATAGATTCTAGCATTGTCCTTGTTTCCAATTATCACTTTTACGGAAAAGTTCGATATGATTTGACTATATGAATAACTTAATTGCGGAAATCTTCAGGTGTCATTGCATTCAATGGTCTCTTGCAGATAAACTGCAGATCTATGGAAAGCGAAAGGGGGTAGATTTTGACTTTGGTGCAAAAGGGGCGGTGTCGGAGCGGCCGCCCATTAATCGTAGCGCCTGATTTTCAGTTTCAGTGCAGTCAATGGATCTGATTATCAGGCGCTGCAAATAATACGCGGCCGATCCGATACCGCCCAATGTGCTCAACCACCCTGGACGATTTTCTACCCAACATGTGTCGCAACGGGGAAGAATGCTCACTCCATTCTGAACAGACCATAACCCAACAATGTGAGAGAGTGATCTCCATGCTGTAAAGACCATAACCCAACAATGTTAGAGAGGGCACTCCATTCTGTATAGACCATAACCCAACAATGTGAGAGAGTGATCTCCATGCTGGAAAGACCATAACCCAATATTGTGAGAGAGCGCACTCCATGCTGTATAGACCATAACCCAACAATGTAAGAGAGTGATCTCCATGCTGGACTGACTATAAGCCAACAATGTGAGAGAGCGATCTGAATGCTGGACAGAACATTACCAAAAACTGTGAGAGATTTATCTCCATGCTTTACAGACCATAACACAACAGAGCAGAGCTGATTCGCAGGTATTTTGATTTGCAGGCACTGTTACAAAATAAAAGGGCCCCTGTGTTTTCAGTCACCTGCTTTCTCCAGAAATACCGCAATAATATTTTACCTCACCACCATTGTCTCTATCTGATCTCAACCAAGTTTTTATTCATCCCTTAACTCCAGTTTCAACATTTGCCACAGATTCCCCTGCCCGGCAATAAACAGGTTTTAAATTAACAATTATATTTAATTCGGAACTAGAAATCGGATATTTCAATACTTTCTTAATGGAGTTCAGATGGTTCGTTTTCAAAAGAAAATATTTTGGGACATTCTGGAGGTATATTTGATGTGTCCTGTTTCTTACAGTGAACTTGGTGGCGATTGTGATCCTGTCCCGAGGAAAGTGCGGTCTCTCCAAGTGCATCACTCGGTACCTGGTGGCCATGGCAGCGGCGGATCTAATGGTGGTTATCATCGATGTGATATTACATCGGATTAATAGCATGCATTTGCCAATCAGTTTCCTCTCTCTGACTCCTGTCTGCACTGTGAATCTTGTCGCCTACATTGTAACTGTAGACTGTTCCGTTTGGTTTACTGTCGCCTTCACATTTGATCGCTTTTTAGCAATTTGCTGTCAGAAGCTGCAATCAAAATATTGCACTGAGAAAACAGCGACCGTGGTTATCGCTACCGTGTGTGTGGTAAGTTGTGTGAGGAGTGTTCCCTTTTACTATATAGTGGAACCTTCCTATATCATTGACAACGTGCCCTGGCTTTGTGTTCCGACAGCTGATTATGCGATTTCCCCCTTGTGGAAGGCATTCGAGTGGATCGACAGCCTCATCACCCCTTTATTACCAATTGGTTTAATGCTGTTGTTCAATGCTCTGACCGTCAGACATATTATAGCGGCAAATCGAGTCCGCAGGGGACTCCAGAGCAACAGGGAGAATCAGAATGATGCGGAGATGAAGAATCGGAGAAAATCCATGATCTTGCTTTTCAGTATTTCTGCCAATTTCATACTGTTGTGGATGACGTATGTTGTGCATTCGGTGAACTGGCCAGTGGTCAACGTTTTTTACACAGACAAATATATCAGTAATACGATATATATCACTCAGGAAGTTGGGTTTATGCTGCGTCTGCTCAGTTCCTGCACAAACACTTGTATCTATGGACTGACACAGAGGAAATTCAGAGAGGAGCTGAAGAAAGGGGTGAAATATTTGTTTACACTAAATGGGAAATTATAAGAAAGAAAGAAATTGCATTTCTATCGCGCCTTTCACCAGCTCAGGACGTCCCAAAGCGCTTTACAGCCAATGAAGTACGTTTTGGAATGTAGTCACTGTTGTAATGTAGGAAACACGGCAACCAACCTGCGCACAGCAAGCTCCCAAAGACAGCAATATGATAATGACCAAAAAATCGGCTTTATAGTGATATTGTTTGAAGGATAAATATTAGCCCGGACACCGGGAAGAACTCCCCTGCTCTTCTTCGAAATCGTGGCAGTGAAATCTTTGTCGTCCAGCTGAGAGAGCAGACCTGGCCTCGATTTAATGTCTCATCCGAAATACGGCACCACCGACATTGCCGCACTCCGTACTATCCTGGAGTCTCTGCATAGATTTTTCTGCTCAAGTCTCTTGGAATGGGATTGTGAACCCACAGCATTCTGACTCGAGATGCGATTGTGCTGCCCACTGAGCCCCAGCTAATAGATCAACAAGAAGTGACTGACATCGACCTGGACCAGCGTTTACAGCTTCACACATCACTCTGTGGGCAGGTGAAGAGGAAATAGGACATTCATTATCTTCATCCAGATTTTTTAGAATTCTGTCCAATGGCCACAATATTAAACATAAATTTAACTGGCATCTCAACTTTTGTTCCTGGCCACCATATTGGTTGATATTTAGCACATGTTCCTCTTCTCAGCTTCTGACCCCTTCTTTCAAAACCGCTATTGTTACCCCTTCCTAAAAATCCACCCTCTGTCCATACAAACTGCAGCCCCATCTCCAAACTCCCTTTTATCTCCTGAGCCCTTCAATATGTTGCTGCCTCCCAGCGGTGCGCATGCTTCCGACAATTCCTTATTTCAATCTCTTTAATCAGGTTCCTATCCCTGCCCCGGTAGTGAAACGGTGCTGAAAAAAGTAAAGATTCACACAATCTATCACTGTTACCGTGGTGCACAATCCCTCCTCGGCCTCCTCAGTCTCTCTGCAGCCTTTGAAACGATTGACCACAACAACCTCCTTCGATTCCTCTGCTCCGCTGTCCAGCTCAGTGCCACTGTCCTCGGTGGTACTACTCCTAATTGTCCAATAGTAGCCTCACTGTTTTCCTTGGAGTCTCCAAGGAACTCCCTTGACCTCTACCTCTTCTTTCTCATCTACATACTGCCCTTGAAGATATCAGAACACATGGGGTCAGCTTGCACATGTACACTGACGACTCCAATCTCTCCCACTCCACCACCACTCTCAACCCTTTCACTGCCGCTGTGTTTTCCGACTGCTTGACTGACATCCAATATTTGATGACTCGCAATTACCTCCAGTTAAACACTGGGACGATCGAAGGCTCCATCTTCAGCCCACGGCCCAAACTCTGTAAACTCGCCATGAATTTCAGTCCCCTCCCTAGCCTGTGTCTCAGTCTGACCCATAATATTTGCAACCTTGGCTTCCCGTTCGATCCCACGAAGAACTTCAGAAACTCATATTGTCTTGATCACAAAGACTGCTCAGTTCTGTAACATTAATGTCCCTCATTCGCGCCTCAGCCCACTTGCTGCTGAAACGCTCATTGATGCTCTTGTCCTCTCGAGACTCGATTATTCCAATGCGCTCCTGGTCGATCCCCTCAAAATACAACATTAACAAACTTCAGCTCCGCTAAAACTCTGCTGCCCGGTTCCTATCTCCGCCAACTTCCCTGATCCAGCAATCATGTAATTGTTGAACTACATCAGCTCCTAGGCCTCTAAATCCCCCAAAATAAAGTTCTCAACCTTGTCTTTAGATCCCTCCACAAGCTAATCTGACGGTGGAGTTTCAACCAACTGGGGTCCGTGCTCTGGAATGTCTTGATTACGCACTTCCGCCTCTCTGCCTCCAGCTCCTCCTCTAAAACCTCCATTCATGGCAATTTCTTAAACAAGAATCTTCCTTGTCTGAGCAAGAATTTATTTCTGATTGTGCCTCTACGATTCCATTTGAATCACGGAATTACAGAATCATAGAAATTTACAGCACAGAGGAGGCCAGTAGACCTGTGCCACCCGAAAACGAGCTATCCAGCCTAATCCCACTTTTCAGCTTTGGGCCGTAGCCTTGCAGGTACGGCACTTCAAGTGCATATCCAAATATTTATAAATGAGATGAGGGTTTCCGCCTCTGTCACACTTTCAGGCAGTGAGTTCCAGAGCCCCAAAGTTCTCCTCTACGCCCCACTAATCTTTCTACCAATTACTTTAAATCTATGCCCTTTGGTTATTGACCTCGCTACTGAGGAAAATTGCTCCTTCCTATCCACTCTATCTGAGCCCCTCATAATTTTATACACATCAATCAAGTCTTTCTTCAGCCTCCACTGTTCCTATTAAAGCAACACCAGCCTATCCAATCTTTCCACATCGCTAAAATTCTCCAGTCCTGGCAACATTCTCGTAAATTTCCGCTGTACCCACTCTAGTGCAATCACACCTTTCCTGCAATGTGGTGACCAGAACTGAATTCTAGCTGTTTTATACAGTTCTGGCATAACCTGCCTGCTCTAATATTCTATGTCTCGGCTAAGAAAGGAAAATGTCCAGTATGTCTTCTTAACCAGCTTGTTTACCTCTCCTGCTACCTTCAGGGATCTGTGGGCCTGCACTTCAAGCTCTCTCTGCTCCTCCACACCTATCAGTGTCCGAACATTTTTTGCGTATGCCCATGCCTTGTTAGTCCACCCGAAATGCATTATCTCACACTTTGCCTGTTCCAATTCCATTTGCCACTTTTCTTACCAACTGACCTTCCATTGATATCTTCCTGCAGTCTACAGCTTTCTTCCTCACTATAACCACACGGCCAATTTTTGGATCATCTGCAACATCTTAATCATGCCCCCCACATTACAGTCTAAATCGTCGATGTATTCCACAAAAAGCAAGGGACCGAGTACTGAGCCCTGTGGAACCCCACTTGCAACAGCCTTCCAGTCAGAAGAACACCCGTCAAACATTACATTTTGCTTCCCACCATTGAGTCAATTTTGGATCCAACTTGCCAATTTGCCTTGGATGCCATGGGCTTTTACTTTTTTGACCAGTGTGCCATGTGCGATCTTGTCAAATGCCTTGTTAAAATCCATGTAGAATTCATCAAACGTACTACCCTCATCAACGCTCTTTGTTACGTCCTCATTAAAAATTCAATCAAGTTATTCAGACACAATCTTCCCTTAAAAAATTCATGCTGATTGTCCTTGATCAATCCGTGACTTTCTAAATGACGATTAATACTGTCCCACTGAAGTTTTTTCCAATAATGTTTCCACCACCGAGTTTAGGCTGACTGGCCTGTAATTACTCGGTCTATCCTTTTCTCCCTTTTTAAACAACAGTACCATGTTAGCAGTCCACCAGTCCTCCCGCACCACAACTGCTACCAGAGAGGGTTAGAAAATGAAGGTCAGAGCCTCCGGTATTTCCTCCCTTGCTTTTCTGTGATACATTTTTTATACATGAAAGGCGGTATACAAATGCAAGTTGATGTTGTGCTTCTCGTTGTAACAGCTGTGTTCAAAAAAGAAGGCCCGGGTTAATTAATCTAACTGCAGGCTACATCGGCAGTGTGCAAGCTCTTGAGGGCATAATACGGGATAACATGAATACTCGGCAGGCAATACATGTCTTGATTAACGTATATCACATGTGAAGTTGCTCAAATTAGACACCGTTCTTTGAAAAAATGAAAGAGTCTCTTGTTAAATAAATTACAGTTGATTTTTTCCTATTGATTGGCAAAAAGTTTTTGATACGGAGCGACAGCGGGTCATTTAATCTGGTAATTTGAAAAGCAAGTTGGTTCATGACTGGTAACATACAATATTATTTCATAGCTAATTTTCAGGCTGGAGGGTCAGAGATCACAGCAGGTCACAGGGGTCACAACGAGGTCACAGTTATTAGTTTGGCAACAGTACTGTTCCTAAAACAAAATGAGCTTGAATATTGTATCGGTCAAATTGTCAACATTTATACTTCAAAGACAAGGCACGTCACTAACAGTTAGCGCTCACTCAGTCCTGACACACGGAGTGTCGGGCTGGATTTTGGGGCTGGAGACTCTGGACTGGGGTTCGATGCATCTACCTTCTGACTCAGAGGTGAGACTGACACGAACTGAATCACGCCTGTCATACGCTCCTCCTAGACAGGACAGTGGACATGGTGAACCTGAGCAGTAATTCGATCGATGATCATCGCTTCCTCCAGCACAGAAGGAGGCCAATCGGCACAACTTGCCTTTGCTGGCTCTTTGAAAAACACGTCACTAACTGTGAGCTGGAATGTTAGATGTAAGCGTGTAAGAGACCTCAGGAGGATATGGACATTTTGGCTCAGAAATTCACCTCGGGCGGTGGAGGAAACGGGTGGTGTCGGATCGGCCGCCCTTTGTGCGCAGCGCCTGATATTCAGTTACTTTGACGGCACACGTTTTGCGCCACGGCCCGAAACAAATTTCTTGGCCTTCGGGAGGATACAGTCATTTCATTAGATTTGGCGGAGAGAAAAGAGAAAAAATTGATTGCATCAAAAAATGAAAGGAATTGGGCAGCTGAAAGAATGGAAGATTTATATTTAAATACATATATATATATATACATAGATACATAGAAGATAGGAGCAGGAGTAGGCCATCCGGCCCTTCGAGCCTGCTCCGCCATTTAATGAGATCATGGCTGATCCTTCAATTCAGTATCCCGTCCCCGCCTTCTCTCCGTAACCCTTAACCCCTTTTGCCTGTAGAAATATATCTAATTCCCTCTTAAATATATTTAATGAGCTGGCGTACACTGCCCTCTGTGGCAATGAGTTCCACAGGTTCACCACTCTCTGAGTGAAGAAATTCCCCCTCATTTCTGTCCTAAATGGTTTAGCCCTTATCCTTAAATTATGTCCTCTAGTTCTGTTCTCACCCGCCAAGGGAAACATTCCTTCTGCATCTAATCTGTCTAGACCTGTCAGAATTTTATACACTTCTATGAGGTCCCCTCTCAATCTTCTAAACTCCAGTGTGTACATCCCTAAACTACATAGTCTCTCCTCATAGGTCAATCCCGCCATTCCTGGTATCAGCCTGGTGAATCGCCGCTGCACCCCCTCCATGGCAAGAACATCTTTCCTCAGATGAGGCGACCAAAACTGTACACAGTACTCGAGGGGTGGTCTCACCAGTGCCCTGTACAGCTGCAGCAAGGTATCCCTGTTCCTGTATTCCAACCCTTTTGCTATGAAGGCCAGCATACCGTTTGCCTTCTTGACCGCCTGTTGCACCTGCATGCTCGCCTTCAGTGACTGGTGTACAAGAACACCCAGGTCTCTCTGTACTTCCCCCTCTCCCAATTTATTGCCATTTAAATAATAATTTGCCCTCCCGTTCCTGCACCCAAGGTGGATAACTTCGCACTTGTCCACATTATAGTGCATCTGCCATTTATCCGCCCAATCACCCAGTCTGTCCAAATCGCTCTGGAGCTTCCTGGTCTCCTCCTCTGAGCCCACCCCCCCTCCTAGTTTAGTGTCGTCTGCAAATTTGGAAATGCTGCATTCGACTCCCTGATCCAGGTCATTAATATAAATTGTGAACAGCTGGGGACCCAGGACAGATCCCTGTGGTACCCCACTTGTTACTGCCTGCCATTCAGAAAATGAGCCGTTTATTCCAACTCTCTGTTTTCTATCTGACAGCCAGTTCTCTATCCACGTCAATACTTTCCCCTTTATCCCATGAGCTTCAATTTTCCATGCTAATCTTTTATGTGGGACCTTATCGAAGGCCTTTTGGAAGTCCAGGTACACCACATCTACTGGCTCTCCCCCATCTATTTTACCAGTTACTCCCTCAAAAAATTCCAATAGATTAGTCAAGCACGATTTACCCTTTGTAAATCCATGTTGACTCTGTCCTATCCTGTCCCCATTTGCTAAGTGCTCGGCTATTTCATCCTTAATGATGGACTCCAGCATTTTGCCCACAACTGATGTAAGGCTTACAGGTCTGTAATTACCTGCTTTTTCCCTACCCCCCTTTTTGAATAGTGGGGTAACGTTAGCTACCCTCCAATCCATGGGCACTGTTCCCGAGTCTAATGAATTCTGAAAAATCATGCTTAGTGCATCCGCTATCTCTAGGGCCACCTCCTTCAGTACCCTAGGATGCATGTTATCAGGCCCTGGGGATTTGTCCGCCTTCAATCCCTTTAGCTTCCTTAACACCATGTCCTTAGAGATATTGATTTGCGTCAGTTCCTCCTTTGCCAATGTCCCTATTTTTCCCGATATCCCAGGGAGGTTTTTTGTGTCTTCCTTCGTAAAGACTGACCCAAAGTATGCATTTAGTTGGTCTGCCATTTCCTTATTTCCCATTATATATTCCCCCGTATCTGACTGCAATGGACCAACTTTGGTTTTCACCAGTCTTTTCCTCTTGATATACTTATAAAAGCTTTTGGAGTTAGTTTTTATATTTTCCGCCAGCTTGCTTTCGTAAGCTATTTTGCCCTTCTTGATTAAGCCCTTTGCCCTCCTTTGCTCTATCTTAAACTGTTCCCAATCTTCCGCTCTGGCGCGTTTTTTGGCTATTTTATACGCCCTATCTTTGGATTTTATGCTGTCTCTAATTTCCCCTGTTATCCACGGTTGAGTCACCTTTTTAGATTTCCTTTTATGCCAGATTGGTATAAACAATTTTTGCAATTTTGTCATTCTATCTTTAAATGCTTGCCATTGTTTATCTACCTCCAGTCCTCCCAGGAACGTTGTCCAATCAGACCTACTCAGTTCCCGTCTAATGGCATCATAATTCCCCTTGTTTAAATTCAGGACCTGAGTCTCTGAGTCAATTTCTTCGCTCTCCATTTCGAGTGAGAAATCGATCATGTTATGATCGCTCTGACCCAAGGGTCCCCGTACAACAAGATTACTAATTAGTCCCTTCTCATTGCACAGTACCCAGTCCAATATAGCCTGTTCCCGAGTTGGTTCCTCGACATATTGATCCAGATAACCATCCCTTAAACACTCAAGGAATTCCTCCTCCTCATTATTTTTACTGATTAGGCTAGTCCAATCTATATGTAAGTTAAAGTCACCTATGATGACAGCTGTGCTCTTATTGCACGCTTCTCTAATTTCCCTCGTGATGCCCTCCCCAACCTCTATTTTACTATTTGGAGGCCTATATACCACTCCTATTAATGTTTTTCGCCCCTCGCTATTTCTTAGCTCCACCCATATAGATTCTGTATTAACTGAGTTAATATCCTTCCTTTCAATTGCATTTATCCCCTCTTTTACCAGCAATGCTACCCCTCCTCCCTTTCTTTTTTGTCGATCCTTCCTAAATACTGAATACCCCTGTATGTTAAGCTCCCAGCCCTGCTCACCCTGCAACCATGTTTCCGTAATCCCAATTAGATCATAATTATTAACCTCTATTTCCACAGCTAATTCATCTACCTTGTTCCTGATGCTTCTCGCATTAAGGTATAAAACCCTCAGGCTTTTTTTATGCTCACATTTTTTATGAATTAGTTTGGCCCTTTGTTTTTTGTTCCTCTCCTTTTTACCATTTATTTCTGTCTGCCTTTCACTTTCCTCTATTTCACTACATGGGTTTCTAGCCCCCTGCCATACTAGTTTAAATGCTCCCGAACTGCTTTATCAAAATTTACCCCGAGAACCTCAGTTCCATCTTTGCACAGGTGTAGACCGTCCCTTTTGTATAGGTCACACCTACCACAAAACTGGTCCCAATGCCTCAAAAATTTAAAACCCTCCCTCTTACACCACTGCTCAAGCCACGTATTTAGCCTAACTATCCTGTTCTCTGTACTCTTACTAGCACGTGGCACTGGTAGTAATCCAGAGATTACTACCTTCGAGGTCCTACTTTTTAGCTTGGCTCCTAACTCCCTAAATTCTACTTGTAGGACCTCTTCCCTTTTTTTAGCTACGTCGTTGGTACCAACATGTATCACGACAACTGGCTGTTCCCCCTCCCCCTCCAGAATGTTCTGCACCCGCGCCGAGACATCCTTGACCCTTGCACCAGGGAGGCAAATTACCATCCTGGAGTCTCGGTCGCGACCACAGAAACTCCTATCTATTCCCCTTACAATCGAATCCCCTATTACTATAGCCCTGCCACTCTTTTTCCCTCCCTTCTTTGCAACAGAGCCAGTCATGGTGCCATGAGCCTGGCTGCTGGTGCCTTCCCCCGATGAGTCATCCCCCCCGACAACAGCACCTAAGGCGGTGAACCTGTTGCTGAGGGAGACAACCCCAGGGGATTCCTGCACTACCTTCCTGCCCTTGCTCTGCCTTTTGGTCACCCATGTACTATCTACTCTGGCCTTAACCTGCGGTGTGACCAACTCACTAAATGTGCTATTCACAACCCTCTCAGAATCGTGGATGCTCCAAAGTGAGTCCATCCGCAGCTCAAGGGCCGTCATGCGGTCCCACATGAGCTGCAGCTGGACACACTTCCCGCACACATGGTTGTCAGGGACACAGGAAGCGTCCATGATTTCCCACATGTTACAGGAGGAGCATGACACAGGTCCGAGCTCTACTGCCATGACTTAACCCTTATATTACTTATTAATTTTCTAGTTTTAGTTTATTTATTGACTTTTGTTTTCCCGAAGCTTACTTAGACCAATGTATACTGTACTCCTCTTATTCCTTTTTAAACTAACCAAATCGCACTAGTTTTAGTTGTACTTTCTAGGAAGGTTTGAGGAAAGTACTTACCAGTTAGTCTTACCTCCCTGGTCTTTCGCTGACTTCCCGGTCTTGTGTCCCCTTGGTCCTACGCCGACTTCCCGCTCCTCCCGGTTCCTGCTCTGCTGAAAAGATGTGTGTATATGTGTGTGTACAAAGAGGAAGAAAGAAAGAGAGAAAGAAAGAGAGAAAGAAAGAGCAAGAAAGAGAGAGAGAAAGAAAGAGAGAAAGAAAGAATGAAAGAAAGATTGAAAGAAAGAAAGAGATAAGGATTGAAAGAATGAGCAAGAAAGAGAGAGAGAAAGAAAGAGAGAAAGAAAGAAAGAGAGAAAGAAAGAAAGAGAGAAAGAACGAACGAAAGAAAGGAAGAAAGAAAGAAAGAAAGAAAGAAAGAAAGAAAGAAAGAAAGAAAGAAAGAAAGAAAGAAAGAAAGAAAGAAAGAAAGAAAGAAAGAAAGAAAGAAAAAAGAAAAACTTCCATCCCTACAGCGCACTTCATATCTTCCGAAGCTGCCAGAACTCTTCACAGCCAATGAATTGCTTTTGAATTGCAGTCACTCTTGTTTTTGGAGTTAAATCTGAAAACCAATCCGCCCACTACAAGGTCTCACAAACATGATGTTATTTAACACAATCATTCACCACATTTCTTCTTGGGTAAATTCCACAACATTCACAGCTGAAGTTAATTTTCTTTAGGATTCTACTTGGCAATTCCCACATTAAAACAGTGACTACACTTCAACAATTACTTCATTGGCTGTAATACGCGTTGGGACGTACTGAGGCGCTATAGAAATGCAAGTCTTGCTTTCTTTCCGACAATCTTTCGTTCTTTCTTTCGTTCTGATCACATTTACTCACACTGTTCCATTATCCCGTCAACCACCTGTGCGTCATCCACCTATCGGTTTAATCTTGATCGTTGACGTGGTTTCGGCCTCAAGCACTAACCAGGAAGTGAATTTCACAGCCCCACAACTATCTGTGTAATGAAGTTTCTGCAGCTCTCTGTTCAGAACCCCTGAAATTATATTATTGCATCCATAACCTCCCGCTCCTGTCCCCTCAACTACTGAACCAGTCTGCTTCTATCTATCCGTCCCATCATTTAATACTTTAAAATCTTCATATCAGAGAGGCCCGTAATATGTTGTTTAAATGAAAAGAGACCCATGTTATCCGTGCCTTCTGGTGTTCGAGAGAAAGAAGCAGTGCCGGCTATACATTTCCACATTAAAGGGCCGAGGGAAGACTCTAATCTTTAGATCTTGAACTTGCTTCTCCCCGGGAGCCAGTTAAAGAACAGTTAGTGAATCAGTTAGTCCCCGTTGTGACATGTGTAGGGGGTGGTAATGGGGTCAGCCTATTCCTTCTGACTCAGTGAGCGGTTCGACTCGCACCCACATCCCTGGTTCCTAGCCTTTGGACTTATTTAGGGGTTGTGAACAAAAATGCAGTAGACAATAGGTTCTGATGAAAGAATTTTGACTTTATTAAAAGAAAAAGGTAACCAACTTAAAACACACTTAATACTTAAACACAGATTGGGGAGCACACGGTAAAGACGAGGGAGAATGACAATATACCAAACAAAAACCTTATCCCTCCTAAAGATCCCACTATCTAGCTAGGTTTTTGGTTTCAGGAGATCAGGGATAATGCTCACCAACGAATCCTTGACAGGATTTTAGAGTCTTTTGATTAAAAGATTTCGTAAGGCCCTTGTTGCTGCGAGGTGTCCGATGGTCACTGAGGCAGTCGTTCTGGTTTCTTCTTGTGTGATGGTCTGTTTGTTGGCCTTCCTCCTCGTGGCTTGTCGTGGTTTTCCTGGAGCAGGGAGAGAGCTGTGCCAGCGTTGTCAGCGAGTCCAAAAGAGAAAGATTCTTTGGACAGGCTTCAATTATATTGTCTTTTTCGCGCAAAAAAACCCTTACTAAAACGGTTTCCTTTAGGTTGCAAATGAGCCTTGTCTAGTCCATTGTCTAGTTTTGGCGGGCTTGCCAGAGCCGATGGCTTCAGCTCAGTGTTAAACATGTCCTGATCGTTTTCCGATTTTACACAGCCTTATCTACGTGCCAAAACGCAACCCTATTGTCCTAGGTCTATTGACGGGCTTTTAAATCTCTCCTGTGGATACCTGGTTGATTGGTATATTGATGAAGTACTAAATGTTTTATTGATTTCGAAAGAGGTCTTGGATTATTCATTTTTTGATGTGTTGTGAGGCTTTTGGTTTTGTCTTTTCCTCCTTGATAGGAAGGCAGTGCAAACACACTGCAGACAGCTTACTACACTGCCTGGCGGCGCCCCTCTGCAGCTTGTGTGTCTGTGAAAGGTGTCTTTCCCAACAGTAAGATTCGAAAAGTCATTTTCCTCAGGGTTTTCTTCTTGTGATCTTTAGAAATGTCCAAAACTGAGGGTTTTACCTGAAATCACTTCACTTAGGGTTCTGTTCGATTTTCTGGGTCATTTTGCGAAGCCTACATCCCCCACTTTGATAGTTAACCTGAATTAGTATCATTAACAGTTGAACAAAATTTCTGATCCCCGAAAACCAACCTTCCCCTGTATTACCTAAACAAAAAACCCAAACATACATTCCTCTTTTAAAATGTGGTGTTTCAGGTACATACAGGTAAGAATCAATCTTTATTTCACATCCAAGCAGGGAGAGGGTCCGACAGCCCTGCACAGCTTGGAAAAACACATCATACACATCATAAAAATGACACAACACACGTACAAATTTGTTTATTAAAAGACAAAATTCAATCTTCGTTCCATCCCTGGCCATAGCCTTTATTTTGATGCACTTCCCAAGTACCTTCGTGTCTGGAACGGAGCTCCCCGTCCCTTCCCCTGCACTTTGTACACAGCAGGTAGAGAACTATCCCGAGCTGGCAGACCACCAAAAGATGGGAAGCCATCCTGATCCAGGAAGGCACCACTATATTCTCGAAAATATCCCACCAGGATGGAACTACTATATCCAAAATCTCTGCCCCTATTTCAACTGTTTTCTGTTCCAAGGTGTAGAAATGTGTTTGTGAAATCTCTACAGCTTTAAGTAGGATGTTAAGATGTTCGAGTAGAGGGGGAATTTTATATCCAAAGTAAGTCACATACTTTTGCAGGTTGGTGATGTTTTCTGTTACAGTGAGGTGAACAGTGGAGGGTTCAGGAATGGGGACAATCCGTTCCTGGGCCACTTGAACTTCTGCCTCGGGTTTAAAGCAGAAACTGCTGTCACTTACCTGACACCAGAAGTGTCCATGCTGGTAGTGGGACGCACCTGTGGTGACACAATATGTCCCATCCCCTATATATGCTACCTGTGGGGAAACATGGCCATGTGCCATTACCTCCATGGTACAGTTGATAGGACGTGCGCCAGCAGCTTCAAACCCGCACTGTGGTTTAGAATAGGCGTTCAAGTGCTGGGGACACTGCATTATGTGTGAACCCAGGCTCCTGCACCCAGAGAGGTCAGTACCTGTCATGGCGTGCTCCCACTTTATGACATAAGGTGGGACCGCTGTAAAACGGATGTGTGCACCCCCTTGAATGACTCCAATGTTATCCACCCTTTATACCGGTACGGGTCGGGCTGTCCAGCTCATGACCGGCATTCTCACTACTATCCCCATGATAGTGTGATTGGAACGCCCACAATATATTGGGAAAGGGTCGGCTTCAGAGTCTAGACGAAATTGGCATGTGCTCAGCGAATTACTAAACGGGTGGAGGGCTGCCAGTTGCTTGTTGCTGATCCAGGAAGGGACTAAACCTTGCTTTAAATCCTCCAGGTTGCTACGGACCTCGCCCAGCAGCCATGCCCCGTACAGCACACACACCTCATTCTGTGCAGCCTGATCCGATGCATTCCTATCCTCCTGTGTGAGTGCATTTACTGTTTTGGCATGCCTTTCCAATTCTGCAATCATTTGCTTTAAATGAACCATCATAGCTTGGTCCTCATGTATCTCTGAGCCTACGACTTTGTTCCCATCCTTCAGGATCTTTCTTAACTGGGTTTTTAAACCATTTATCTGTGTCTGTAATTCCATGTCATCCAGGCTATTTATTACAGAGGACCCTGTAATATCGGCAGTGAAAACATCATTCCATGCTCCCCTTCTTTGTCTACCCGTGCCCATAGTGTTCTCAGGGTGTATTCAGTATAGCTCTACTTTGTCTATATTGGCAAAATCAAATTCGTAAAATTTCCTAAACATTTCCTTTAGCAGGGTACAGCTAGTACAGCTGCTCCGCCTCCTTAGGACACCACTCAGGTACGTATAACTCGGTAAGGTTTAATATTACTGAAGCTACTGCATAGTGTACACCCTGGTATATTTCCTTTTCGGTTGGTACTAGGACTAACCAATCCCTGGTCACTTGGTGGAGGTAGGGCACTTTTCTTCCAGGGTTTTAGGTACCTGGGTCGTGGGTAGGGGCTTTCGGGTGTGTGCCACGAGTTCAGTGGCATTAACTGGGTCCGGAATGTGTGGGACCACGCACCCATGCAGTCTAGAATCCCACCCTATCCCCTCCCCGGCATCTTGCCATTGGCTGGAGAAGATGATGGATACCCCTGTGGGCAGGCTTCCTCTGATCCTCACATACAAACATAGACTCCCTGTTCCGACTCCCACCACTTACCCCAACACATTACCACTCCTCCTTGGGTCCCTGTGATTGTCCGGTAGGTGTCGTTCCCTAATCTTTCCCAGTCGGCTGTATGGTCCCCTGCGTCCCTGCTCAGCTTCCTGAGCCACCACCACCTATTCAGGGGAATTCGTCCCTTACAGGTAAGGCACACACGCTTCCCCTCGGTGACACTGACCCTTGTGGCAACGACCTGTATTCTGAGGCATGAAGGGAGGCCTCCCCGTACGTGAACCCGGGCTGGTTGGAGTATTTACTAGAGTTGGACCCCAGCCACCCTGGCCACCTTCCCTCGTGGGGGTAGATGGCGAGCTCCTCCACTCCCCGCTCGCCAACCCCTGCGTTGACGACTGGTGCTCCCTCTCCTGAGCACCCATAGTTGTGGGAGTCCTCTACGTCACCTCGGTCACCAATGCTCACCCCTACCATAGCGAGCAGCAGCAGAAAACTTACCATTCCGAAGTCCTTTCTGTAGGGGCACACACAAAACATATATCCATGTCCCAGAAAGGTTCTCTGGCTGCTCTCAGTCTATCTATATCCCTTTGCAGACTTTTTGTGTTCTCCTCACAGCTTACTGTCCCACCTGGCTTTGGATCATCAGCAAACTTGGATTCATTACACTCGGTCCCTTCATCTAGGACATTAATATAGATTGTATTAAGCTAAGGCCCCAACACTGAGCCTTGCGACACCCCAATACTCACAGCCTGCCAACCTGAAAAAGATCCGATTATCCCTATTCTCTGTTTCCTGTCCGTTCACCAATCTGCTATTCATGCTGCTATATTACCCCAACCACATGAGCCCTAACCTTGTGTAACAATCATTTATGTGGAACCTAATTGAATGCCTTTTGGAAATCCAATATACTACATCCACTGGTTCCCCTTTATCTACCCTGCAAGTTACATCCCCAAAAAATCTCAAATAAGTTTGTCAAACACGATTTCCCTTTCATAAAACCACTTTAAATCAGCCTAATCCTGGTATGATTTTCTAAGTGACTTGATACCACATCTTTTCAATGGAGTCCAGCATTTTTCCGACTACTGATGTCAGGCTAACTGGTTTGTAGTTCCCTGTTTTTTCTCTTCCTCCTTTCTTGAATAGCGGTGCTATATTTGCGATCTTCCAATCCACTGGGACCATTCCAGAATCTAGAGCATTTTGGAAGATCAGCACCAATGCATCTCTTCAGCCACCTCTTTTAGAAACTAGGATGTAGTCCGTCAGGTCCAGGGGATTTGTTGGCTTTTAGTCCCATTTGTTTCTGTAGTGTTTTTTCTCTACTTATATAAATGACGTTATGTTCCTCACCCTCATTAGACTCTTGGTTCTCCATCATTTTTGGTATGCTTTTTGCGTCTTCTACTGTGAAGACAGATACAAAATATTTGTTTAACGTTTCTGCCATTTCCTTATTCCGCATAATAATTTCTCTTTTCTCAGCCTGAAAGGGACCAACGTTTACTTTTGCTATTCGTTTCCTTCTTAAATACTTGTAGAAATTCTTACAATCTGCTTTTATATTTCTTGCCAGTTTTATCTCATAATCCATTTTTTGCCTTTTTATCAATTTTTTGGTCCATCTGTGCTGGTTTCTGAAACTCTCCAAATCCTCAGGCTTACCATTACTCTTAGCAACATTATAAGCTTCTTCTTTCAATCCAATGCTATCCTTAACTTGTTTAGGTAGCCACGGTTGGATCACTTTTCCTGTGGAGTTTCTGTTTTTCAATGGAATGTATTTTTGTCGTGAATTATGAAATGTTTCTTTTAATGCTAGCCACTGCTTTTCTACCGCCATAACTTTTAATCTATTTTTCCAATGTACGGTAGCCAACTAGCCGCTCATAACTGTGTAATCGGCTTTTTTTAAGTTTAAGACTCTAATTTCGGGCTTGAGCAAGTCACTCTCAAAATGAATGTGAAATTCTTTGATAGTATAATCACTCTGCTCCAGAGGATCCTTTACTATGAGACTGCTAATTAACCCTGTCTCATTACACAATACAAGATCTAAAATAGCCTGCTCCCTGGATCGTTCCATGACATATTGTTCGAGGAAACTGTCCCGAATGCATTCCATGAACTTGTCCTCCAGACTACCTTTGCCAATCTGATTTATACAGTCTATATAAAGATTAATGTCCCCCAAGATTATTGCATTACCTTTGTTGCAAGCTCCTACTATTTCTTCATAAATATTCTGTCCAACGGTATAGATACTGCGAGGGGGCCTATATATTACTCCTACCAGTGTTTTTTGCCCCTTGTTATTCCTTATCTCCACCCATACTGATTCTACCTCCTGATATTCCGATCCGAGATCCTTTCCCGCTAGTGTCCTTCGGACATTCTTTATTATCAGGGCCACTCCCCTTCCTTTTCCATTCTGCATGTCTTTTCGATGAGTCAAGCACCCTCGTACATTTAGAACCCAACCTTGGCCACCTTGCCTCTGTAATGGCCATTAGATCAAACGCATTGATCCCAATTTTGCCACTATTTTTTTCTATCTTTTTACGAATGCTTCGTGCATTCAGATAAAGAGCATTTAATTGAATTTTGTTGGCATTATTCCCTGCTTTGACCTTATTCTCTGCTGCACTGCTACCATTAAACTCTCTGTCCCTTCCTGTCACATTCTACTTATTTTTACCCAAATCGCTACCCCACTCTATTGCCTTGACCTTTCTCTTTAGATTACAAAATTTCCCTTCAACAGACCACTCCCCCTTTTTTTTGGTTTAAATCCCTATCTACAGCCATAGTTTTCATTTCGCCAGGACACAGGTCCCAGCCCAGATTAAGTAGAGCCCGTCCCGACGGAAAACCTCCCTCTTTCCTCAGTACAGGTGCCAGTGCGCCATGAATTGAAACCCCTTTTTCCCAGACCGCTCTGTGAGCCACGCATTTAACTCTCTGATCTGCTTGACCCCATGCCAATTTGCACGTGGCTCAGATAGTAATCCAGGGATTATTACCCTTGTGGTTCTGTTTATTAATTTGGACCCTAGCTCCTCAAACTCCCTCAGCTGAATATCATTGTTAGTTCTGCCGCTGCCGTTGGTTCCTACATGGACCACGACAACTAGATCCCACCCCGCTCCCACTCCAAGTTCTTCTCCAGCCACGTGGTGTTATCCTTAACCCTGGCACCGGGCAGAAAACACAGCCGTCTGGACTATCTTTCACGAATGCAGAGAACAGTATCTCTCCCCCTGACTATACTGTTCCGTACTATTACCACGTTACTACCTTCCCCCTCCCCTCTTGGATGGCACCCTCTCCCACAGTGGGTCAGTTTGACCATCCTCCCTGCAGTACATTTCCTTATCCATACAGGTAGAAATTACCTCATACCTGTTGGACAACGTCCATTGCTGAGGCTCCTCCATCACTACATACTGGGTCCCCATACCGTCCTGACTCGCAGTCACATCCTCCTGTCGCTGACCACTGACGAACTCTAATGTACTACTTAACCTAAAGGGTGTAACTGCCTCCTGGAACAAAGTGTCCAGGTAACTCGCCCCGTCCCTCATGCATCGCAATATCTGCAGCTCGTACTCCAACGCAACAATCCTAAGCCGAAGTTCCTCGAGTTGCAGACACTTACTGTAGATGTGGTTACTCGGTATCGCGATACTCTCCACAGACTTCCACATGCTGCAGTTACGACTCACACCCTGTCCTGGCATCTCCAACCTTGTTTTATTTATTAACTAATTAGTAAAAGATTTTATTCAATCGATATTTTAGGTTTATTGTTTGATTATTTTATTTAGTTTAAGTTACTACTTTAATAAGTACTAGCAAGTTATCTTTTCTCAGCTCTTAATTTAACCCTCTTCACTAACGTCGAGAGCAGAAAGAACTGTAATACTGACCAGTAATCACCTGCATGCTCTCCTGTGACGTCACGCTTTGTTGTTGTTGATTGGGAGACTCGCGCTGCCGCTGCTTTAATTCAGGTCCGCTCTCGGGCCGCTCTTTATCCCCTAGTTTAGATACTGGATGGGATACAAAATGACAAAGAGGAGGTACGAGAAAGGCTGGCTGTACGTGAAGTAGATAAGTCACAAGTACGGTTGGGATGCATCCTAGGATGCTTCAGGAGGGAAGGGTGGAAAATGCGGAGGTACTGTCCATAATCTTCCAATCATCCTTGGATTTGCACGTGGTGCCAGAGGACTGGAGAATTTAAAATGTTTCACCACTGTTCAAAAAAGGTGGAAAGATAAACCCAGCAACTACAGGCCAGTCAGTTTAATGTCAATACTGGGGAAGATTTTAGAAACGATAATCCGAGACAAAATCAACAGTCACTTGGACAAGTGTGGATTAATTAAGGTAAAACAGCACGGATTTGTCAAAGGCATAGCGTGTTTAACTAACTTTATTGTGTGTTTTGATGAGGTAACAGAGAGGGTTGTGTGGGCAATGCGGTTGATGTGGTGTACATGGACTTCCAAAAGACGTTTGATAAAGTGCTACATAATTGGCTTGCCAGCAAAGTTGAAGCCAATGCAATAAAAGGGATAGTGGCAGCATCGATACCAATTTGGCTAAGTGACAGGAAACAGAGATCAGTGGTGAACGATTGTTTACCGGACTGGAGGAAGGTACACAGTGGTGTTCCCCAGGGGTTGGTACTGGGATCACTGCCTTTTTTGATATATATTAATGACTTGGACATGGGTGTACTGGGCACAATTTCAAAATTTGCAGATGGCACAAAACATGGAAGTATAGTGAACAGTGAGGAGGATAGTGATAGACTTCAATAGGAGATAGATCGGCTGGTGGAATGGGCGGACACTTGGCAGATGAAATTTAACGCAGAAATGTGGGAAGTGATTCATTTTGTTAGGAAGAATGAGGGGAGGAAATATCAACGAAAGTGTACAATTATAAAGGGGTTGCATGAAGAGAGAAACCTGGGGGAATATGTGCACAAATCATTGAAATTGACAGAACAGGTTGATAAATCGGTTAAAAAAGCATACGGGATCATGGGCTTCATAAATAGAGGCATAGAATACAAAAGCAAGGAGGTAATCTTGAAGCATTATTAAACACTTGTCCGGCCGCAACTGGAGTATTGTTTCCAATTCTGGACACCTCACTTTAGGAAGAATGTGAAGGCCTCAGTAAATATTTTCAAGAATGGTTCCAGGGAGAAGGGTTCCATGGATGAGGGATTCAGTTACGTGGATAGGCTGTAGAAACTGGAGGTTTTCTCCTTAGACAAGAGAAGGTTGAGAGGGGAATTGATCGAGGTGTTCAAATTCATGAGGGGTCCAGACAGAGCAAGATAGTTTTCTAAATCAGTATGTTGAGGAACCAACTACAGAACAGACTATTTTAGTATCTAGCATTGTGCAACGAGAAAGGGTTAATTAACAAGCATGTAATATAGGAGCCTTTAGGGATGAGTGACCATAATATGATAGAATTTTGTATTGAGTTTGAATGTGACTTAGCTGAATCGGAAACTAGGGTCTTAAACATAAATAAAGAAAACTATGTAGGTATGAGGGGCGAGTTTGCTAAAGTAGATTGGGAAAAAAACATTAAAAGTTCTGACAGTGGACGAGCAATGGCTAGCATTTAAAGAAGATTTATATAATTTGCAACAAATATACATTCCTTTAAGGCACAAAAACCCCACAGGAAAAGTGTTGCTACCGTGTCAAACAAGAGAAGATAAAGATAGTATTAGCTCAAAGGAATAGGTTTATAATGCTGACACCAACAATAGTAAGCCTGAGGCTTGGGAGGATTTTACAATTCAGCAAAGGAGGACCAAGATATTGATAATAAAGGGAAAATAGAATATGAGAGTAAACTAGCGAGAGACATAAAAGCAGACTGCAAAAGCTTCTAGAGGTATGTAAAAAGGAAAAGATTAGCGAAAGTAAGTGTGGATCTCTTACAAGAAGTGAGAAGACAAATTGTAATGGAGAATAAGGAAATGGAGGAGCAATTAAACAAATACTTTGTGTCTGTTTTCACGGAAAAAGACACAAAAAACTTCCCGGAAATAGTGGATAACCAAGGGTCTAACGAAAATGACGAACTGAAAGTTATTAGTATTAGTAGAAAAGTAATACTGGAGAACTGAATCGGACTGAAAGCCAATAAAACACAAGGAGCTAATGGCCTACATCCTAGGGGTTTGAAAGAGATGGCTATAGAGCTACTGGGGGCATTGGTTGTCATTTTCTAAAATTTGATAGATTCTAGAACGGTTCCCACGGATTGGAAGGTAGCAAATGCAACCCCACTATTTAAGAAAAGAGGAAGAGAGAAGATGGGGATCTACAGATCAGTTAGCCTGACTTCAGTAGTGGGGAAAACGCTAGATTCTATTATTAAGGGCGTGGTAACAGGGCATTTAGAAAATCATAATAGGATTTGGCAGAGTCAACATGGATTTATGAAAGCGAAATCAGGTTTGACATATCTGTTAGATTTTTTTAGGTTTAACAGCAAAATGGTAAAGAGGGAACAGTGGATGTGGTAAATTTGAATTTTCAGAAGGCAATAGATAATGTGGCACACAAGAGGTTATTAAACACAATTAGGCCTCATGCGATTGGGGGTAATATACTAGCATGGATTGAGGATTGGATAACAGACGGAAAACAGATTGTCAGAAAAAATGGGTAATTTTCTAGTTGGCAGGCTGTAACAAGTGGGGTCCCGCCACGATCAGTGCTTGGGTCTCAGCTCTTCACCATATATATCAGTGATTTGCATGAGGGGATCAAATGCAATATATCTAATTTTGCTGATCATACAAAGCTTGGTGGGAATGTAAGTTGCGAGGAGGATGCAAGGAGGCTGCAAAGGGATAGAGACAGGCTAAGTGAGTTCGCAAGAACATGGCAAATGGGTGAAAGTGCGGTGAAATGTGAAGTTATCCACTTTGGTAGGAAAAATAGAAAGGCAGAGTATTTTTTAAATAGTGAGAGATTGGGAAATGTTGTTGTTCAGAGGGACCTGGTTGTCCTTGTAAACGAATCACAGGAAGTAAACATGCTGGTACAGCAAGGAATTAGGAAAGCAAATGGTATGTTGGCCTTTAATACAAGAAGATTTGAGTATAAGAGTAAAGACGTCTTACTGCAATTATATAGGGCCCTGGAGAGACGACACCTGGAGTATTGTGTACAGTTTTGATCTCCTTACCTAAGGAAGGATATACTTGCCATAGAGGGAGTGCAACGAAGGTTCACCAGCTTGGTTCCTTGGATGGGGGATTGTCGTATGAGGGGTGTTTGAGTAGGCTAGGCCTATATTTTCTAAAGTTTAGAAGAATGAGAGGAGATCTCATTGAAACATACAAAATTATTTCAGGGCTTGGTCCAGTACAGCTACAACACTGGCATCTATCCGACAACGTGGAAAACTGTCCAGGTATTTCCTGTCGACAAAGTGCAGGATAAATCCATCCCGACCAATTAGGCTACATCAGTCAACTCTCAATCATCAGCAAAGTGATGGCAGGTGTAATCGATAGTGCTATCAAGAGCACTTACTCACCAATAACCTGCACACTGATGCCCAGTTTGGGTTCCGTCAAGACCACTCGGCTACCGACATTGATCCAAACATGGACAAAGGAGCTGAATTCAAGAGGTGAGGTGAGAGTGACTGTCCTTGACATCAAGGCAGCTTTTGACCGAGCGTGACATCAAGGAGCCTGATTAAAACTGAATTCAATAGGAATCGGTGGGATGGGGGACGTTCCACTGGCTGGAGTCATACCTAGCAAAAAAGAATGGTTGTGGTGGTTGAAGGTCAATCATCACAGCCTCAGGACATCGCTGCAGGAGTTCCTCAGGGCACTGTCCTAGATCCAACCACCTTCAGCTGTTTCATCAATAACCTTCCCTCCAACATAAGGTCAGAAATGGGGATCTTCTCTGATGACTGCACAGTGTTCAGTGCCATTCACAATTCCTCAGAAATGAAGCAGTCCATGACCGCATGCAACAAGACCTGGACGAAGTTCAGGCTTGGGCTGATAAGTGGCAGGTAGTATTCGCGCAACAGAAGTGCCATGCAATGTCTATCTCCAACATGCCCGTTGACATTCAACACATTACCATCGCCTAATCCCGCACCATCAACTTCCTGGGGGTCACCATTGACCAGAAACTTAACTGGACCAGGCACATAAATACTGTGGCAACAAGAGCAGGTCATAGGCTAGGTATTCTGCTGCGAGTATATAACCTCCTGACTCCGCAAAGCCTTTCCACCATCTACAATGCACAAGTAAGGAGTGTGATGGAATAATCTCCACTTGCATGGATGAGTGCAGCTCCAACAACACTCAAGAAGCTCGACACCATACAGGACAAACCAGCCAGGCTTGATTGGCACCCCATCCAACACCTTAAAAGTTCACTCCCTCCACCACTGGCGGAGATTTTAAAGTTAATCGTTTTACATACAGACGGCAGCTTTTGACACGTTCGACCCCATGCGATTCCACCTCATTGTCTCAGTTGTATCTTGCTATGTCTTTGATGTGGTACATTCCTGGCTGACCTGATTAACTTTATCACACCTCGGCAGATAAACAGTCAGGATGATTGAATTCAGTTGTCTGCAATTGTAAGTTACACATGCTTTGTTCTCTATCTATATATGCTTTGACGGTTCTGTATCTCCTCACTTCACCCGACGAAGGAGTTTTAACTCCGAAAGCTTGTGATTTAAAATAAAACTGTTGGACTATAACCTGGTGTTGTGCGACCTCTCAATTTTGTCCACCCCAGTCCAACACCGGCATCTCCGCATCACAGGGGAGGTGCCAGAGGACTGGAGTACAGCTAACGTAGTATCATTATTCAAGAAGTGTAGTAGGGATAAACCAGGGAATTACAGGCCAGTGAGCCTAACATCAGTGGCAGGAAAATCATTGGAAAAAATTCGGAGGTACAGAATTAGTATCCACTTGGAGAGGCAAGGTTTAATCAAGGATAGTCAGCATGGCTTTGTCAGGGGGAGATCATGTCCAACCAATTTGATTGAATTTTTCGAGCAGGTGACTAGATGTGTGGATGAGGCTAGTGCAGTTGATGTAGTCTACATGGACTTCATTAAGGCTTTTGACAAAGTCCCGCAAGGGAGACTGGTCAAGAAGGTAAGAGCCCATGGGATCCAGGGCGATTTGCTTCATTGGATCCAATTTTGTCTTAGTGGCAGGAGGCAGAGGGTGGTGGTCGAAGGTTGTTTTTGTGACTGGCAGCCTGTGTCCTGTGGTGTACCGCAAGGATCGGCGCTGGGTCATTTGCTGTTTGTAGTGTACATTAATGATTTAGCTATGAATGTAGGATGTATGATCGTTAAGTTCGCAGATAACACGAAAATTGATGGAGTGGTAAATAGCGAGGATGCAAGCCTCAGGCTACAGGACGAGATAGACGGGTTGGTCAGATGGGCAGAAAAGTGGCAAATGGAATTTCAACCTGAAAAGCGTGAGGTGATGCATTTTGGGCGGATTAGCAAGGCAAGGGAATAATAAATGTATGGTAGGATCCTAGGGAGGCGAGAGGATCAGAGGGACCTTGGTGTGCATGTACATCGATCCCTGAACGCAGCAGGAAAGGTAGATACGGTGCCTAAAAAGGCATATGGGATACTTGCCTTCATTACCCGAGGCAGAGAATATAAGAGCAGGGAGGTTATGATGGAACTGTACAAAACACTAGTTAGGCCACAGCTGGGTTACTGTGTGCAGTTCTGGTCGCCACACTATTTGGAAGGATGTGATTCCATTGAAGAGGGTGCAGAGGAAATTCACCAGGATATTACCTGGGCAGGAGCGCTTCAACATTGAAGAGAGATGGACAGGCTGGGGTTGTTTTCCTTAGAGCAGAGAAGGCTGAGGGGGGACCTGATTGTGGAGTATAAAATTATGAGTGGCAGAGATAGGGTAGATAGAAAGGAACTTTTCCCCTTAGCAGAGGTGTCAATAACCAGAGGTCATAGATACAAGGTAAGGGGCAGGAGGGTTAGAGGGGATTTGAGGGGAAACGTTTTCACCCAGATGGTGGTTGGAATCTGCAACTCACTGCCTGAAAGGGTGATAGAGGCAGAACCCTCACAACATTCAAGAAGCACTTTGATGAGCGCTTGAAACGCAATAGCCTACAAGGCGAAGGACCAAGTGCTGGGAAATGGGAGTAGTATAGATAGGGCTTGATGGCCGGCGCGAACAAGATGGGCCGAAGGTCCTCTTTCTGTGCTGTATAAATCTATGACTCTATGACTCTATGACCTGAACCGTTAAAGCTTTGTCTCTCGCCACAGATGTTGGTTGACCTGCTGAATATTTCCAGAATTTTCTGTTTTTATTTCAGATTTCCAGCAACCGCAATATTGTGCTTTCGTATTTACAAAATTACCCGAAATTGATAGTGTGCGCCCCTGGAAGTTGCATGTGCACGGTGCTTGTTCGCAGGTCAGCAGTACAAGTAACGGCAAGAGTGCGCGTCCCCTGCTGGTCTAAGGTGTACGGTGCATGTTAACAGGACTGCAGTATAAGTAACGGCGAGTGTGCGGCTCCTGCTGGTCTAATGCGCACGCTGCACGTTAGTTAGTCTGCTGTCTAAGTAACGGCAGCGTCCGCCTCCTGCTGGTCGAAAGTGCACGGTGCGTGTTAGCAGGTCTGCAGTATAAGTAACGTTGATGTGGAGATGCCGGTGTTGGACTGGGGTGGACAAATGTGAGAAGTCGCACAACACCAGGTTATAGTCCAACAGTTTTATTTGAAATCACAAGCTTTCGGAGCGCTGCTCCTTCGTCACCTGACGAAGGAGCAGCGCTCCGAAAGCTTGTGATTTCAAATAAAACTGTTGGTTTATAACCTGGTATAAGTAACGGCAAGAGTGCGCCTCCTGCTGGTCTAAGGTGCACGGTGCATGTTAACCGGACTGCATTTTAAGTAACGGCAAGTGTGCGCCCCCTGCTGGTCTAATGCGCATGGTGCACGGTAGCCGGTCTGCAGTGTAAGTAAGGGCTAGTTTGCGCCTCCTGCTGGTCTGATGCTCACGGTGCACGTTAGCCGGTCTGCAGTATAAGTAACGGCGAATGTGCGCCCCCTGCTGGTCTAAGGTGCACAGTGCATGATAGCCGGTCTGCAGTACAAGTAACAGCGAATTTGCGCCCCCTGCTGGTCTAAGGTGCACAGTGAATGTCAGCCGGTCTGCAGTATAAGTAATGGCGTGTTTGCCCCCCCTGACGGTTTAATATGCACGGTGCACGTCAGCCGGTCTGCAGTTTATGTCAGAATGCAAGAGCTCCTCTAGTTGTTTAATACAGAAAGTGCGATGCCTTCAACCGTTAACGTGCTTGTGTTCGATAGTTATTTATTTATTTTTTACTAAATTATTTATGAAGACATTAAGTTCCTGACACTGAAATAATTCAACTCAGAGGGACAAAATGGGCAATTCTTACAGCAGATAATTTATTCTATGGGTGGAAGGAATGTCTAAGGAGGTTACTGAGTGATGGTGAAAACGTTATTAACTTTTCTGCCATTCAGCCGAATTGTGATGAACTTTGAGGTTTTTCTCAATTTATAGACTGTATTTTAAGGGGTTCGGTAAAAATGCTCAGTGTTTATGACACCAGGGTTCTGTGTGAGCAGCTGCTGAGTTTATCAGGGGGAGCATGAATGCTGGAAGTTCTCTGACAGTCTCTGTCTCTCTGAATGGTGCGGGTGGAGTGGGCGGTAGAGGGTTGATTGACAGCTGAAGGCTGTTTCTGGTTCATTAAATGTAGAATGTTACTTCCAAATGTGTTTTGATTGACAGCTGCAAACTACTTCATTGTCTCAGCTCACATTAAGTGAATCATTCTTTGATCATTCCGTGTCTGCTTTGAAGGAGTTTGCTGTCATTTACGGAACATTCTGAATCTGTTTGACACGGGTTTACTGTCATTCTCGATCATTCTCTGTCTTCTTAAAATGGGTTAGCTCTCAGTCCCGGATCATCCCGTGCCTGTTGAAAAGTGGTCTGCTCTGAGTCCCGGAGCAGAAAAATATAATAAATAAATGCAGGAGTAGGCGATACGCTCCATGCAGACTGCTCCCCCATCTAATAAGATCATGGCTGAACTTGTATATCAATGCCACTTTTCCGCCCTATCTCCCTATCCCATGGTTCCCTTAGTGCCCTAAAATCTATCGATGTCAATCTTGAATATACTCATCGACTGAACATCCTCAGCCCTCTGGGGTAGAGAATTCTAACGATTCAAAACCCTCTGGGTGAAGCAATTTCTTCTCATCTCAGTCCTAAATGGCCGACCCCTTATCCTGAGACTCTGCTCCCTAGTCTCCAATCAGGGCAAACAGCCGCTCAGCATCTACGCTGTCAATCCCTTGAAGAATTATACATTTTTCAATGAGATCACCTCTCATTCTTCTAAACTCCATTAAAAATAGGTCCATTCTACTCAATTTCTCCTCATTTGACAACCCTCTCATTCCCGGAAATCAATCTAGTGAACGTTCATTCCACCCCCTCCAAGGCAACTATATCCTTCCTTCGGTAAGGTTACCAAAAATTGTACATAGTACTCCAGATGTGTTCTCAACAAAGCCCTAAATAATTGCAGCAAGACATCCTTACTCTCGTACTGCAACCCCCGAGTTCTAGAGGCTAAAATCCCATTTACGTTCCTAATTGCTTACTGTACCTGAATGTTAACGATCTGTGATTCGTGTAGAATGACAATCAAATGCCTCTGAATCCGAAAACACTCTACTTTCTCACCATTACAAAAAATCTTCTGTATTTCCATTGTTCTGAGCAAAGTGGATAATTTCACACTTCCACACATTATACTTCATCTGACAACTTCTTGCCCACTCACTTAACCAGACTATATTCATTTGCAGCCTATTTGCGTCCTCCTCACAGCATCCTTGCCCACTTAACCTCGTACCATCAGCAAACCTGGATATATTACACTCGGCCCCTCATCTAAGCCATTGATAGAGAATGTACATGGCTGAGGGTCAAGCACTGATCGTTCAGCACTCCACTAGTTACAACCTGCCATTCCGAAAATCACCCTTTTATTCCTGCTCTCTGCTTTCTGTCCGTTAACCAATCCTCAATCCACGCTACTATATTACCCCCAATCCAATGAGCACTAATTTTGTGTAACAACCTGTTGAGTGGCACCTTATTGAACGCCTTCTGAAAATCCAAATACACTACATCCACTGGTTCCCCCTTGTCTACCCTGATAGTTACAGCCTCAAAACATTCTGATTGCTTTGTGTAACACGATTTCTCTTTCATAAAACAGTGTTGGCTCCGCCTAATTATTTCTGATTTTCCAACTGCACTGCTACCACGTCCTTAATAATGGATTCCAGCATTTTCCGCACTAATGATGTCAAGCTAACTGGCCTAATGTTCTCTTTTTTATTTCTCCCTCCTTTCTTGAACAGCGGGGTAACATTTGCCACCTTCCAATCCACGGGGACCGTTCTGAAATCTAGGGGAATCTGGAAGATCAAAACCAATTCACGCACTATCTCTGCAGCCAACTGTTATAAAACCAAAAGATGTAGGCCATCAAGTCCCGGGCATTTGTCGGCTTTTTGTCCCATTAATTTCTCCAGTACTTTTACTTTACTAATATTAATTACTTTAAGTTCCTCGATATAATTAGACTCTTGGTTCCACATAACTTGAGGTATGTTCTTTGAGCCTTCTACTGTGATGACAGATACAAAATATTTGATCAACGTCACTGCCATTTCCTTATTCTACATTATAATTTCACTTTTCTCTGCCTCTAAGGGGACAACTTTAATTTCACTTCTCTCTTCCTTTTTACACACTTAAAGCTCTTACAATCTGTTTTTAAATTTCTTGCTAATTTACTCTCATTCGATTTTCTCCCTCTTTATCAATCACTTGGTCATCTTTTTCTGATTTTCAAAACACTCCCAATCCTCGGGTTTACTACTATTTTTTGAAACATTGTAAACGACTTTTGTTGATCTAATGCTATCACTAACTTCTCTCGTTAGCCATGCTTGTAGCACTTTTCCAGTGTCGTTATTATTTCTCAAGTGAATGTATGTACTTTGATAATTTTGAATTATTTCTTTATATGTTTGCCATTCCTTAAATACCGTTATATATTGTAATCTAATTTCACAATCTACCTTCGCCAACTCGCCCCATGTAACTCCGTAATTCGCTTTGCTTAAATTTAAGTCTCTAGTTTCTGACTTAACGGCATCATTCTCAAAACTTAACATGAAATTCTATCATATTATGACCAATCTTCACCAGAGGACCCTTTATGATAAAGTGACTATTTAACCCTGTCTTATTGCACAATACAAGATCTAAATTAATCTGTTTCCTAGTTCTTTCCTCGAAATATTGTTGTAGAAAACTGTCTCGAATGAAATGAACTCGTCCGCTATGCTACTTCTGTCAATTTTGTTTGTCCAGTCTACATGAAGAGTAATGTCTCCTATGATTATTGCCTCACCCTTGTTACAAGCTCTTCTAATTTCCTGATGTCAAATCTGTCCTACATCATGATTACTGTTAGGGGGGTTTAAACTCCTCCCGTCACTGCCTTCTGCCATTTGTTATTTCTGAGCTCAGCTCATACGGATTCTACATTCTGATTTGCTGTGCTTTTCTCACTACTACCTTGATCTCACCCTTTATCAGCTGGTTACCCGCCTCCTTTTCCATGTTGCCTATCGTTTCTAAAAGTCAAGTACCTAGTATATTCTGCTCCCAACCTTGTTTACCCTAAAACCACGTCTCAGTAATGGCGACTGGATCAAAGCCAATTATTTCTATTTGTGTCATTAATTCATCTGTTGTGGAATGACTGTTTCGTGCGACTTTAATTTTAACTTTTTATTATTTTACCCTAATGTGGCCTTCGGCAGTACTGCCCTATTACAGCGATTAAACTCTCTGTCCCTTCCTGACAGGATCTGTTTGATTTTATCCCAATCGCTACTCTGTTCTACAGCCTTGACTTTTCTCTTTGGATTATAAACTTGCCCTTACCTGAACCCACCCTCCCCCTTATTAGGGATTGTTCTCCTTAGAGCAGAGAAGATCAAGAGGTATTCAAAATCATGAATGTGTTGATCGAGTAAATGAGCTGAAACTGTTTCCAGTGGCAGAAGTGCTGGTAACCAGAGGACACAGATTTAAGGTGATTGACAAAAGAACCAGAGGCGCCATGCGGAAATATATTTTTAAGCAGCGAGTTGTTATGATCTGGAATGGGTGGTGGAAGCAGATTCAATAGTAAATGTACATGGCTCTGGGGAAAGAGCAGGGGAGTAGTACTGACTGGATAACTCCACCAAAGAGCCGTCACAGGCACGATGGGCCAAATGGCCTCCCTCTGCGCTGTATCACACTGTGATAGTATGATTGAACATGACATGTTAATTAATCCCATCAATCCCAAATCTCGTGTTTTTGCTGCAACATTTCTCCAGCGAACCCTGATCAAAATGACGTCTCTCTCTCTCTCTTTCTCTCTCTCTCTCTCTCGCTCTCTCTCTCTCTGTCGTTCTCTCTATCTCTCTCTCTCTCTCTCTCTTGCTCTCTCAATCCTTGGGGACCCCGAGTGTCTGCAGGGTGTGAACTGCAATTTAAACAACTAAAGTCCTGCCGCAACCAGCACACAGCACAGGTAAACTTGCCCATTCCTTGTCAGGACATCTCACCTCACATCATTCGGGACTAAACTTGCAGGGTTACCGGGAGTGTGGTGGGAAACAGCCGGCAGCTGGATCTCCGGTCACTGAAATATACCCCCATGGAAAATCAGAGTCTAAATCAGAGGTGGAAATGTATCGAGGGGCACAGAATCACAAATCATTGAAAGTAGCAGCGCAGGTTAACAAGACCATTAAAAGTGCAAACCAAGCACTGGGGTTGATCTCTCTCGAAGAATGGAATTCAGAAGCAGAGAAGTTATGTTAAATCTATATATAACCACGGTTAGATGGCACTTAGAATACTGCGCACAGTTCTGGTCTCCATTTGACAAAAAAATATAGAGTACTGGAGAAGGTGCAAAGAAGATTGAGAAGGATGATACCAGAACTGAGAGGGGATAAATATCAGGAAAGTCTGAACAGGCTGGCGTTCTTTTGCATGGAAACAGGAGGCAAAGGGGTGACCTGATAGAGTTCTTTAACATTTTGAAGGGGTTTGACATTTCAAATAAATGAACAGATCCGCTTCGAGCAGGGTTCAAACCATCGCGCCTAAATCACATTGAACTTCGAGACCAACAGCGCAACCAATCAGATAACACAGCTGAAAATACATCTCTTTGAAACAAACACAGATACAGAATGATCATAGAATCATAGAATCATAGAAGGTTTGCAGCACAGAAGGAGGCCATTCGGCCCATCAAGCCCATGCTGGCTCTCTGCAAGAGCACTTCAGCTAGTCCCACCCCACCACTCCCACACCCCACCACCCACCTTTTTAAACAGACACAGAATGATCCGGGACTGACAGCACATTCCTTTTAAACAGACACATAATGATCCGAGACTGACAGCACATCACTTTTAAACAGACACAGAATGATCCGTACGCACAGCACATCCCTTTTAAACAGACACAGAATGATCAGGGACTGACAGTTGATCCTTTTTAAACACACAGAATGATTCAGTTTTATACTGAGACAAGCAAGTCGTTTGCATCTTTCAGTCCAAAGAAGCTATTGTGTAGGAACCTCCTGAATTGATGAAGCACAAACAGCCTTCAGCTGTCTGTAAAGAAACAGAATTTCTAACATGCACCGTGCACATTCACCCACCAGGGCGCACACTCGCCTTTACATACACTGCAGACCTGCTAACATGCACCGTGCCTATTAACACACCAGGTGGGGCACATTTTCCATCATTTTGAAAGTATAATTATATTAATGGCGATTTTTGTTAAACATGTCTAATATATTCCCCTAATACCCTGGTCTAGCAAAAGTCTATCGATCTCAGATACACAATCATTAAATGATCCAGCAACAACTGCCTTTTCTGGGAATGAGTTCCACACTTCGACCTCCCATTGTATGAATAAATGTTTCCTAATTTCGACCTTGTCCTAGACCCCCACCCCACACCAGCCCAACGCACTGCCCAGCCCGCACACCCCCACACCCCCACCCCACACCCCAGTGGAAAACGTTTCTCTCTATCTACCTTATCAATTTCCTTCAATATCCTAAAAATCTGAGTCTGCCCACATGGCAGACTGGTAAGACAGGTAAACGCCCATGGGATCCAAGGGAGAGTGGCAAGTTGGAAGCAAAGGGTAATGGTCGATGGGTGTTCTTGTGACTGGAAGGCTGTTCCAGTCGGTTTCGGGAGGGCTCAGTACTAGGTCCCTTGCTTTTTGAGTTATATATCACTGATTTAGACTTCAATGTAGGGGTCATGATTAAGAAGTATGCAGATGTTATAAAAATTGTCCGTGTGGTTGATAGTGAGGAAGAAAGCTGTAGACTGCAGGAAGATATCAATGAACTGGTCAAATGGGCAAAAAAGTGGCAAATGGAATTCAATTCATAGGAGTGAGAGGTAACGCACTTGGAGAGGGCTAACAGGGCAAAGGAATACACAATAAATGGTAGGATATTGAGAAGCGTACAAGAAGAGAGGGACATTGGAGTGCATGTCCACAGATCCATGAAGATCGCAGCAAAGGTAGATAAGGTGGTTAAGAATACAAACAGCAAAAGACTGCGGATGCTGAAATCTGAAATCAAAGCAAAAAATGCTGGAAATATTCAGCAGGTCATTATTTCAGATTGCCTGCAGAATATTTCCGGCATTTTCTATTTTTATTTCAGATGAGCTGCTGAATATTTCCAGCATTTACTGTTTCTATTATTGGTTAAGAAGTCCTAGGGGATACTTTCCTTTATTAGCCAAGGCATAGAATACAACAACAGGGAGGTTATGCTTGAACTGTATAAAAAACGAGTTGGGCTACAGCTAAAGTACTGCGTGCAGTTTTGGACACCACACTACAGGAAAGACGTGATTGCACTAGAGAGGGTACAGAGGAGATTTACTAGCATGTTGCCAGGACTGGAAAATTTTAGCTATAAGGAAAGATTGGACAGGGTGGGGTTGTTTTCTTTGGAGCAGAGCAGGCTGAGGGGAGACAGAATTGAGGCGCATAAAATTATGAGGGGCCTAGATACAGTGGATAGGAAGGACCTATTTCCTTTAGCAGAGATGTCAACGATCAGGGGGCGCAGAATTAAAGTAACTGGTAAAAGGATTAAAGAGGAGTTGAGAAGAATCATTTTCACACACAGAGTGGAGCGGGTCTGGAAGTCACAACCCATCACATCAATAGAAAGCACTTCTGGATATGTACTTGAAGTGCTGTAGCCTACAGGGCTACGGACCCAGAGCTGGAAAGTGGGATTTGGCAAAATAGCTCTTTTTCGTCCGGCAAAGACACGATGGGCCGAATGACCTCCTTCTCTGGCGTAAATTTCTGTATTTCTGTAATCACACCCCTTAATCTTCAATATTCCAGGGAATACAAAACTAGTTTATGTAATCTATCCTCATAGTCTATCCCTTGGTGCACTGGTAAAACACTGGTGAATCTGCACCGCATTCCCTCCAAGGTCAATATATCCTTTCTAAGTTGCAGAGCGCAGAACTGTACACAGTGGCCAAACCAGGCCTCTGCACAGCTGTCACAAAACTCCCTTCCATTTATATTGTGCAGGGCACTTGTCTGCTATTTTGCACCAGTCATTCCATTGTTGAAGCGCTGCTATTGGGTAGCTGCGATGACCGAGTGGTTAAGGCGTTGGACTTGAAGTCCAATAGGTGTTTCCCCGTCCAGATTCGGACCCTGCTCGCAGCGATCCTACTGCAAAATTTTTATTTTATTTCATCGGCTCCCTGTGGAGATCACTGGCCCCGAACTTGTCAGAATTCCCTCCACTGCACTTTATTACACTGATTAACGCAAAGCTGTAGTTCCAATTGGAAACACTCATAATTTATCGGCATCAATTAGATATTGTGAATGTGTTTGAAACTATTTGCAAAGATCAGTGAGACATTTACACACAAAACAGAACGTGAAAATTCCATTTAATAAAGACCCCTGCAATGTTTGGAAGGAAATGAGTGGAAACGCGGTTTAGCTTTATAAAGTTGAACAGGAATTAAAAAGTGTGTAAAATGATCGCGGCAGGACTCAAACCTGCAATCTTCTGATAACAGCACGGTTTAATACCAAAGTCAGACGCCTTATCCATTAGGCCACGCGGCCACATAAATGTGCAGTAAACTAATCGGATTAATGTGTGATTAAACACCGTCACTGTATTCATTTTAGTAATAACAACAGAGAATGCTGGAAACACTCAGCAGGTCAGCCAGCATCGAGTGAGAGAGAAACAGAGTTAACCCTGCAGAATGTTTGAGGTGAGGGACGCCGTCGGTGTCCCTGCTGATTACACCTGTGGGAAGTGCACCCATCTCCAGCTCCTCGAAAACCGCGTTAGGGAACTGGAGCTGGAGCTGGATGAACTTCGGATCATTCGGGAGGCAGAGGAGGTCATAGATAGAAGCTTCAGGGATGTAATTACTCCAAAGAATGAAGATAGATGGGTGACGGTGAGAGGGGCTAGGAGGAGGCGGTCGGTGCGAGGATCCTCTGTGGTCGTTCCCCTCAGTAACAGGTATAACGCTTTGGATACTGTTGAGGGGGACGACCTACCGGTGGTAAGCCGCGGTGACCGGATCTCCGGTGCTGGGTCCGTCCCTGTGGCTCAGAAGGGAAGGGGGGAGAGCAGGAGAGCAATAGTTATTGGGGATTCAATAGTCAGAGGGACAGATAGGAGATTCTGTGGCAGCAAAAGAGACTCACGGATGGTATGTTGCCTCCCGGGTGCCAGGGGCCGTGACGTCTCGGACCGTGTTTTCAGAATCCTCAAGGGGGAGGGAGAACAATCACAAGTCGTGGTACACATCGGTACCAACGACATAGGTAGGAGAAGGGACGGGGATTTAAAACAGGAATTTAGGGAGCTAGGTTGGAAGCTGAGAGCCAGTACAAGCCATGTTGTAATTTCTGGTTTATTGCCGGTGCCACGTGCTAGCGAGTTGAGGAACAGGGAGATAGTGCAGATAAACACGTGGCTGCAGGGATGGTGTAGGGGGTAGGGTTTCAGTTATGTGGATAATTGGAGCTCATTCTGGGGAAGGTGGGACCTGTACAAACAGGACGGTTTGCACCTGAACCAGAGGGGCACCAATATCCTGGGAGGGAAATTTGCTACGGCTCTTCGGGGGTGTTTAAACTAATTTGTCAGGGGGATGGGAAAAAGGGCTGTAGTCCAGGAGCCAGTGTTGAGTGTAGGGAGGTACTGAGGAGGGTATCAAGGTCGCAAGAATGTACCGGCAGACAGGAAGGTGGCTTGAATTGTGTCTACTTCAATGCAAGGAACATCCGGAATAAGGTAGGAGAACTTGGAGCGTGGATTGGTACTTGGGATTACGATGTGGTGGCCATTACGGAGACATGGTTAGAACAGGGACAGGAATGGTTGTTGGAAGTTCCGGGGTATAGATGTTTCAGTAAGAGTAGGGAAGGTGGTAAGAAAGGTGGAGGAGTAGCATTGTTAATCAAGGATAGTTAACAGCGGCAGAAAGGCAGTTCGAGCGGGATCTGCCGTCTGAGGTAATATGGGCTGAAGTTAGAAATAGGAAAGGAGCGGTCATGTTGTTAGGAATTTTCTACAGGCCCCCAAATAGTAATAGAGATGTGGAGGAAGAAATTGCAAAGCAGATTATGAATAGGTGTGGAGGTCACAGAGTAGTTGTCATGGGTGACTTCAACTATCCAAATATTGATTGGAACCTTTATAGTTCAAACAGTTCGGATGGGATAGTTTTTGGACAGTGTGTGCAGGAGGGTTTCCTGACACAATATGTGGATAGGCCGACAAGAGGTGGGGCCACATTGGATTTGGTACTGGGTAATGAACCAGGCCAAGTGTTTGATTTGTATGTGGCAGAGCACTTTGGAGATAGCGACCACAATTCGGTGATTTCACTATTGCAATGGAGAGGGATAGGGCCATACGGCAGGGCAGGGTTTATAATTGGGGGATGGGTAATTATGATGCTATTAGGCAAGAATTAGGGAGCATAAGATGGGAACAGAAACTATCAGGGAAAGGCACAAACGAAAAGTGGAGCTTTTTCATGGAGCAATTACTGCGTGTCCTTGATAGGTATGTCCCTGTCAGGCAGGGAGGAAATGGCCGAGTGAGAGAACCATGATTCACAAAAGAGGTTGAATGTCTAGTCAAGAGGAAAAAGGAAGCGTATGTAAGGATGAAAAAACAAGGTTCAGTTGGTTCGATTGAGGGGTACAAGGTAGCAAGGAATGAGCTCAAAAAAGAGCTTAGGAGAGCTAGGAGGGGGCATGAGAAGTCCTTGGCGGGTCGGATCAAGAAAAACCCCAAGGCTTTTTACTCTTATGTGAGAAATAAAAGAATGACCAAGGTGAGGGAAGGGCCGGTCAAGGACAGTAGTGGGAACTTGTGCATGGAGTCAGAAGAGATAGGAGAGGTGATGAATGAAAACTGTTCGTCAGTGTTCACCGAGGAGAGGGGCCATGTTTTTGAAGATGAGAGTGTGATAAAGGTGGATAGGCTGGTGGAGGTAGATGTTCTGAGGGAAGATGTTTTAGCAATTTTGAAGAACCTGAGAGTCGATAAGTCCCCTGGGCCAGCTGGGATATATCCTAGGATTCTTTGGGAGGCAAGGGAGGAGATTGCAGAGCCTTTGGCTTTGATCTTTGGGTCCTCACTGTCCACGGGGATGGTGCCAGAGGACTGGAGAGTGGCGAATGTTGTTCCTCTCTTCAAGAAAGGAAATAGGAATGACCCTGGTAATTATAGGCCGGTTAGTCTTACTTCGGTGGTTGGTAAGATAATGGAAAAGGTCCTATGGGTTAGGATTTATGACCATTTGGAAAGAGGCAACTTAATCAGAGATAGTCAACACGGATTCGTGAAGGGTAAGTCTTGCCTAACAAATTTGATTGAATTCTTTGAGGAGGTAACTAAGTGTGTAGATGAAGGTAGAGCAGTTGATGTCGTATACATGGATTTTAGTAAGGCGTTTAATAAGGTTCCCCATGGTCGGCTCATGAAGAAAGTAAGGAGTTGTGGGATAGAGGTTAATTTGGCCGATTGGATAAGTAACTGGCTATCTCATAGAAGGCAGAGGGTGGTGGTGGATGGAAAATTTTCGGACTGGAGACCAGTTACCAGCGGTATGCCACAGGGGTCGGTGCTGGGTCCTCTGCTGTTTGTGATTTTTATCAATGACTTGGAGGAGGGGACTGCAGGGTGGATCAGTAAATTTGCTGATGACACCAAGATTGGTGGAGTAGTGGATGAGGTGGAGGGCTGTTGTAAGCTGCAAAGAGACATTTATAGGATGCAGAGTTGGGCCGAAAAATGGCAGATGGAATTTAACCCTGATAAGTGCGAGGTGATTCATTTTGGTCGGGCAAATTTGAATAAGGATTACAGGGTCAACGGCAGGGTTCTGAGGAACGTGGAGGAACAGAGGGATCTGGGGGTTCATATCCACAGATCTCTGAAGGTTGCCACTCAAGTGAATAGAGCAGTAAAGAAGGCCTATAGTGTGTTAGCGTTTATTAACAAGGGGTTTAAGTTTAAGAATCGTGAGGTTATGCTACAACTGTACAGGACCTTGGTGAGACCACATTTGGAATATTGTGCGCAGTTCTGGTCACCTCACTATAGGAAGGACGTGGAAGCATTGGAAAGAGTGCAAAGGAGATTTATCAGGATGCTGCCTGGTTTGGGATGGAGGTCTTATGAGGAAAGTTTGAGGGAGTTAGGGCTTTTCTCTTTAGAGCGGAGGAGGATGAGAGGCGACTTAATAGAGGTTTATAAGATGATGAGGGGGATAGATAGAGTGGATGTTCAGAGACTTTTTCCTCGGGTGGAGGTAGCTGTTACAAGGGGGCATAACTATAAGGTACATGGGGGGAGATATAGAAGGGATGTCCGAGGTAGATTCTTTACTCAGAGAGTGGTTGGGGTGTGCAATGGACTGCCTGCTGTGATAGTGGAGTCGGACACTTTAGGAACTTTCAAGCGGTTATTGGATAAGCACATGGAGCACACCAGAATAATAGGGAGTGGGATAGCTTGATCTTGCTTTCGGACAATGCTCGGCACAACATCGAGGGCTGAAGGGCCTGTACTGTGCTGTACTGTTCTATGTTCTATGTTCTATGTTAACCCTTCGTCAGAACTGGAAAATGTTAGGGAAGAGTGATTTTTAAGCAGGGATGGGAGGAGGCGAGGAGAGAACAAAGGGAGGGTCTGTGATAGGATGGAAGGCAGGAGAGATTGACTTACAAAAGGGATGATGGTGCAATGCAAAAGGAGAGGTTTGGGACAAGTTAACAAACAAAAGGTGGCTCGAGATGAGGTGTGAATGATGATGGCAGAAACATTAACAACTACCATGTGAGGAAACATGAGAACAAATAAAAAAATATAAAGAAATGCAGGGTCCAATTTATAGTCTAAAATTGTTGAACTCGATGTGAAGTCCAGAAGGCTGTAAAGTGCCTATTAAAAAGATGAGGTTTTGTTCCTCAAGCTTACGTAGAGCTTCATTGTAACACTGTAACAAGCCAAGGAAGGAGAGATCAGAGTGTGAGTGGAGCGGAGAATTATAGTGACAGGCGACCGGAAACTCGGGGTCACGCTTGCGGACTGAACGAAGGTGTTCCACAAAGCGGTCACCCAATCTGCATTTGGTCTCACAATGTAGAGGCAGCGAATACAGTATACTAAATTGTAAGAAGTACAAGTAAATCGCTGATTCACCTGGAAGGAGTGTTTGGGGCCCTGTACGGTGGAAAGGGAGGAGGTAAAAGGGCAGGTGTTGCATCTCCTGTGCTTGCATGGGAAGGTGCCGGGCGATGGGGAATGGGTGTTGGGGGTGATAGAGGAGTGGACCAGGGTGTCGTGGAGGGAGCGGTCCCTTCGAAATGCTGAAACGGTGGGAGAGGAAGATGTGTTTGGTGGTGGGATCATGCTGGAGGTGGCGGAAATGGCGCAGGATGATCCGTTGAATGTGGAGGCGGGTGGGGTGAAAGGTGAGGACAAGGGGGGAACTCTATCATGTTTCTGGGAGTGAGGGGAAGGGGTGAGAGCAGTAGTGCGGGAAATGGAACGGACACGGTCGAGGGTCGTGTCAACCATGGTAGGGGGGAATCCTCAGTTGAGGAAAATGGAAGATATACCCGAAGCACTAGTATGTAAGGTGGCATCGTCAGAACAGATGCGACGGAGACGGAGAAACTGGGAGAATGGAATAGAGTCCTTGCAGCAAGCGCGGTGGGAGGAAGTGTAGTCCAGGTAGATGTAGGAGTCAGTGGGCTTATAGTGGATGGTGCTCGATAGCCTATCCCCAGAAATGGAGACAGAGAAGTCGAGGAAGGGAAGGGAAGAGTCGGAGATGGAACATGTGAAGGTGAGAGAAGGGCGGAAATTGGTAGCAAAGTGAAAGAAATTATCTTGTTCAGGGCAAGAGCAGGAAACGGCACCAATACAGTCATCGATGAACCGGAAAAAGAGGTGAGGGAGGGGACCTGAGTAGGACTAGAACAAAGCATGTCCCACATATCCCACGAAAAGGCAGGCATAGCTAGGGCCCATGTGGGTACCCAGAGCAACACCTTTAATTTGGAGGAAGTGAGTGGAATCAAAGGAGAAGTTGTACAATGTGAGAACAAGTTCAGCCAGGAGGAAGAGGCGATGGTGGATGGCGACTGGTGGGGCCTCTGTTCAAGGAAGAAGTGGAGCGGCTTAAGGCCATCCTGGTGGTGGATGGAGGTGTAGAGGGATTGGATGTCCATCGTGAAAAGGAGACGTTTGGGGCCTGGAAACTGTTAAAGTGGCAGAGGGTGTCGGAAGAGTCGCGAATGTAGGTGGGAAGGGACTGGAGAAGTCGAGAAAAAATAGATCCGAGATAGGAAGAAATCAGTTCTGTGGGGCAAGAACAGGCTGCAACAATTGCTCGACCAGGGCAGTCCTGTTTTTGGATCTTGGGAAGGAGGTAGAAGTGGGCAGTGCGGTGTTCAGGAACTGAGAGATTGGCGGCCATGGAGGGAAGATCTCCAGAGAAGATGAGGTCAGTGACAGTCTTGGAAACGATTGCTTAATGTTTGGTAGTGGGGTCATGGTCCAGGGCGAGGTGCGATTAGGTGTCAGAGAGTTGCCGTTCAACCTCCACACGGTAGAGGACGGTTCGCCAAACAACAACAGCACCACATTTGTCAGTAGGTTTAATGACAATGTTAGGGTTAGATCGGAGAGAACGGAGTGCTGCAAGGTCAGAGAGAGGTAGGTTGGAGTGGGTGAGGGGAGCAGGGAACTGGAGGTGGCTGTTGTCATTCAGTCCCATTCTTTGCACTCCAAAACCAACAGAGAGAGTAGACAATGCTAATGCAGTAGATACAATTTATCAGGATTTTCAAAAAGCCTTCTATAATGTATCCCATAATAGACTGATGAACAAGTTCAGAGAATGCGGAGTCAGGGGACATGTAGCAGAATGGATTGCTGGCTGGCTTCAGGACAGAAAGCAGAGAGTCGGAGTAAAGAGTAGCTTATTCACAGTGGCAGACTGTGGGCAGTGGTGTTCCACAAGAATCAGTGCTGGAACCACTGCTGTCCGCAATTTACATTGACGATTTAGACTGAGGAATCAAAAACACAATTTATAAATTTGCGGATGACTCCAAATTGGGCGGGATAGTCAATACTGACGAGGACTGCAACAAGTTACAGCAGGACATTAATAAACTTGCAGAATGGGCATATAATTGGCAAATGAAGTTCAACACAGATAAATGTGACGTATTACATTATGGTAGGAACAATAGTGAGGTCACTTATCACTTGGAGGGTGCGAGTCGAGGTGGGGTAGAGGAAAAAGGGATGTCGGAGTACAAATACACAAATCACTAAAAGTTGTTACACAGGTTAGCAAGGCCATAAAAAAAAGAAAACCAAGCACTGGGGTTTATTTCTAGAGGGATAGAATTGAAAAGTAGGGAAGTTATGCGAAACCAGTAACAAAGGTTAGGCCAAAGGTACAGAGAAGATTTACAAGGATGATACCAGAAATGCGAGGGTATACATATCAGGAAAGGATTAACAGGCTCGGTCTCTTTTCTCTTGAAAAAAGAAGGCTGAGGAGCGATCGAATAGAGACCTTTAAAATTATGAAAAGTTTTTTACTGAGTGAATACAGAGAGAATGTTTCCACTTGTGGGGAAGATCATAACTAGAGGACATCAATATAAGATAGTCACCAAGAAATCCAATCGGGAATTCAGGAGAAACTTCTTTACCCAGAGAGTGGTGAGAATGTGGAGCTCGCTACCACAGGGAATGGTTGAAGCCAATAGTATCGATGCATTTAAGGGGAGGCTAGATAAGCACATGAGGGAGAAGGGACTAGAGGGTTATGCTGATAGATTTAGATGAGGGAAGACGGGAGGAGGCTCGGGTGGAGCATAAACGCCGGCATGGACTGGTTGGGCCGAATTGTTTGTTTCTGTGCCTTATGGTAATAATGAGAGATTAAACCCCGGGATTGTATTTATTTCAGGTCTATTCTTTGCACTCCAAACCGTTCACTGATTGATACACGAAAAGTCCCGATGGATCTGGAATTGTTCATTTAATGTTGGAAACGCTCCGCAGGTCAGAACTCATGATTTCCAGCTTTGCTTCAAAGTATTGCCGGTCCCGTGTGACTTTACATCCAAACATTTTAACAAATAACAAAATTAAGAAACTACCCTCCCTACCTAAAACCAAATGGCCCGTACGGGGATCGAACCCGCGACCTTGGTGTTATTAGCACCACGTTTTAACCAACTGAGCTAACCGGCCTCCCGGGGCATGCAGCACTTGTTAAGTACAATTTATGTTTGATTTCTGTTTTTCGTCAGCTCAATCACTTTTTTCTCAGAAGGCTCGAAAAGAAAGACTTGTATTTATAGAGTCTTTCATAGTATCATAGAAAGGTTAGCGCACAGAAGAAGGCCATTCGGCCCGTCGAGCCCGTGCCGGCTCTCTACAAGATCACTTCAACATGTCCCACTCTCCCGCCCTTTCCCTGCAGCCCCACAATGTTTTTCCATTTTGAAAGCCACTATTGAATCTGCCTCCACCACCCTTTCAGGCAGTGCACTCCAGATCCTAACCACAACATTTATATTTCTTAATACAAACTGGGCACTGCAGTAAAATAAAAAGCAAATTGCAGCAGATGCTGGATCTGGAATTGTTCATTAAATGCTGGAAACACTCCGCACGTCCGGGAACATCTGTGGACAGAGAAACACAAGGTTAACCTTTCAGCTCCATGAGCTCTCGGCAGAAATAACGCGGCAGCTTTGCATCAAAATATTGCAGGTCCCGTGTGAGTTTCCTTCCACACTTTTTAAGTTGCTCAAAAATAACAAGAAACTAACCTCACAACAAAAATGTCAATGGCCCGTACGGGGATCGAACCCGCGACCTTGGCGTTATTAACACCACGCTCTAACCAACTGAACTAACCGGCCTTCATTTTTGGTCATGTATCTCAAGCTTATATTTTCGAGACAGTATCTGACAATTTCCTGCATTAATCTCTCAGCATACAACCTGCAGTTGTCAATCATACACTATCCGATCGGCAAACGCTGTACATGTGTAACTGTGTGCCACACATGACCACAGCCAGCACAAGTGCCAGGCAATGGCCAGCTCCAACAAGCGAAAGTCTAACCACCGCCCCTTGACATTCAACAGCATGACCATTACCGAATCCCCCACCACCATCATCAACAACAACAAATTGCATTTATATAGCGCCTTTAACGTAGTAAAACGTCCCAAGGCGCTGCACAGGAGTATTTTCAGACAAAACATTGACACCAATCCACATAACGAAAAATTAGGGCAGGTGACCAAAAGCTTGATCAAAGAGGTAGGTTTTCAGGAGCGTCTTGAAGGAGGAAAGAGAGGTGGACAGGTTTCGGCAGGGAATTCCAGAGCTTAGGGCTACAGAAGGCACGGCCACGAAAGGTTGAGCGATTATAATCAGGTGTGCTCAAGAGGGCAGAATTAGAGGAGAGCAGAGATCTCAGGGGGGGTTGTGGGGCTGAAGGAGATTAGGAGGGGCGAGGCCATGGAGGGATTTGAAAACAAGGATGAGAATTTTGAAATCGAGGCACTGCTTAACCGGGAGCCAATGTAGGTCAGCGAGCACAGGGGTGATGTGTGAACGGGACTTGGTGCGAGTTAGGACACGGGCAGCCGAGTTTTTGATCTCCTCCAGTTTACGTAAGGTGGAATGTGGGAGGCCAGACAGGAGTGTGTTGGAATAGTCAAGTCTAGAGGTAACAAAGGCATGGATGAGGGTTTCAGCAGCGGATGAGCTGAGGCAAGGGTGGCGACGGGTCATGTTACGAAGGTGGAAGTAGGCGGTCTTTGTTATGCTGTGGATATGTGGTCGAAAGCTAATTTCAGGGTCAAATATGACACCAAGGTTGCGAACAGTGTGGTTCAGCCTCAGAAAGATGATAGTGAGAGTGATGGGGTCAGTGGCTAGGGAGCGGAGTTTGTGTTGGGGAACAAAAACAATGGCTGAATACAATCGAAAACATCAACATCTTGGGGGTTACCATTGACCAGAATCTTAATAGGAGCAGTCACAGGAATAGTGTGGTTACAAGAGCAGGTCAGAGGCTGGGTATACTGCGCCGAGTGTCTTGTCTCCTGATACCCAAATCCTTTCCAACTTCTACAAGGGACAAGTCAGGAGTTTGGTAGAATAATCTCCACTTGCCTGGATTAGTGCAGCACCAACAACACTCAACAAGCTCGACAACATCCAGGACAAAGCTGCCCGCTTGATTGGCACCCCATCCACCACCAGAAACATTCACTCCCTCCACCACCAACACACCGTGTCTGCAGTGTGTACCATCTACAAGATGCACTGCAGCAACTCGCCAAGGCTCCTTCGACAGCACCTCCCAAACCCGCGCCCACTTCCACAGCCAAATCTGCTGATGATACAAAGATAGGTGGGAAAGGAAGTTGTGAGGAGATAACAAATGTCTTCAAAGGGATACAGATAGATTAATTGAGTGGTTAAAAATTTGGCAGATGGAGTATAAGGTGGGAAAATGTGAGGTTATCCACTTTGGTAGGAAGAATAGAACAGCAAAATATTATGAAAATGGAGAGAGGCTACAGAATGCTGCAGTAAAGAGGGATCTGGGTATCCTCGTACATGAAAAACAAAAAGTTAGCATGATGTAATTAAGAAAGCAAATGGAATGATGGCCTTTATTGCAAGGGGGATGAAGTATAAAAGTAGGGAAGCCTTGCTACAACTGTACAGGTGAGACCACACCTAGAGTACTGCGTACATTTTTGTTCTCCTTATTTAAGGAGGTAGATACTAGCATTGGAGACAGTTCAGAGAAGGTTCTCTAGGTTGATTCCTGGGATGAAGGGATTGTCTTATGAGGAAAGGTTGAGAAGATTGGGCCTATACTCATTGGAGGTTAGAAGAATGAGAGGTGATCTTATTGAAACATTTAAGATCTGAGGGGGCTTGACAGGGTAGATGCTGAGAGGGTGTTTTCCCTCATGGGGGAATCTAGAATCAGATGGCATAGTTTCAGAATAAGGGGTCGTTCATTTATGATGGAGATGAGAAGGAATTTCTTCTCTCAGAGGTTCATGAAATTTTGGATTTATCTACCCCAGAGAGCTGTGGAGGCTGAATCATTGAATATATTCAAGGCTGAGATAGACAGATTCTTGAACTACAGGAGAGTCAAGGGTTATGAGGGAACAGGCAGAAAAGTGGAGTTGAGGTCAAGATCAGATCAGCCATGATGTTTTTGAATGACGGAGCAGGCCCGAGGGGCCGAATGGCCTAGTCCTGCTCCTATTTCTTATGTTCTTATGTTCTTATAAGGGCAGCAGGTGCATGGGAACACCATCACCTCCACATTCCCTTCCAAGTTACACACCATCCCGACGTGAAAATATATCGCCGTACCTTCATCCTCGCTAGGTCAAGATCCTGGAAGTCCCTCGCTAACAGTACTATTGGAGTACCTTCACCACATGGACTGCAGTGGATCAAGAAGGTGGGTCACTACCACATTCTCAAGGGCAATTAGGGATGGGCAATTAATGCTGGCCTTGCCAGCGATGCCCAAATCCTAGGAACAAATTCAATTAAATTAAAATAGTCACGACTGGATGTGGCAGGATTGCAGAGCTTTGATCTGACTCGTTGGTTGTTGGATTACTTAGCTCTGTCTACACATGCTGCTTCCATAGATTAACATGTATGTAGTCCTGTGTTGTAGCTTCATGTGGTTGGCAACTCATTTTTAGGTACGCCTGGTGCTGCTCCTGACATGTTCTTCTAGACTCCTCATTGCACCAGAATTGGTCCTCTGTCTTGATGCTAATGGTAGGGTGAGGGATGTGCTGGTCCATAAGGTTACAGATTGTGGTGGAATACAATTCCAAAACTCTGCCCTCTCAGGTTGTCATAAAAGATCCCATGGCACTATTGGAAGAAGAGCAGGGGGGAGTTCTCCCCGGTGTCCTGCAGCCAATATTTATCCTTCAATCAACATTACTAAAACAGATTGTCTGGTGATTATCACATTGCTAGTTGTGGGAGCTTGCTGTGCACAAATTGGCTTCTGCTGTTTTCCCTACATTACAACAGTGACTACACTTCAAAAGAACTTCATTGGCTGTAAAGCGCTTTGGGACGTGCTGAGGTGAAAGGCGCTGTAGAAATGCGAGTCTTTCTTTTACAGCCTTCGAAGAAAAAATGAGTCAATGACAAAGACCCGGAAATCAACATAAATGGAATTTAAGAACGAAACAAGTGTAGCAAGGCCGGTTAGCTCAGTTGTTAAGAGCGCGGTGCTAATAACGCCAAGGTCGCGGGTTCGATCCCCGTACGGGCAATTTATTTTTTAGTAGTGGGGGGCAGTTTCTTAATTTTGTTATTTGCTGAGAAGATTGGAGCTGCAATACTTTGAAGCAAAGCTGCAAAACCTGAGTGCTGCCGAGAGCTCAAGGACCTGGAAGGTTAACCCTGCGTTTCTCTGTCCACAGATGTCCCCTGATGTGTCAACTGCTTCCAGTGACCGTATGGACTAATGGATAAGGCGTCTGACTTCGATATAAATCCTGATGTTATCAGAAGTTTGCAGGTTTGAGTCCTGCCGCGGTCGTTTTACACACTTTTTAATTCTTGTTCAACTTTATGAAACCAAACCGCGTTCCCACTCATTAAGATGATTTCCTTCCAAACACTGCAGGCCTCTTTATTAAATAGTATTCCTGACGCTGTTCTGTGTGTATATTGCCCACTGATCTTTGCAATAGTTTCCACAATATCTAATTGATGCCGATACATTTTGAGTGTTTCCAATTGGAACAACAGCTTTGCGTTAATCTGTGTAATAAAGTGCAGTGGAGAGAATTCTGACCAGTTTTGTGACCAGTGATCTCCACAGGGAGCCGATGAAATAAAATAAAGATTTTGCAGCAAAACCGCTGCGAGCAGAGTTCGAACCTACGCGGGTAAACCCCGTTGAATTTCGAGTCCAACGCCTTAACGATTAGGCCATCGAAGTTGCATAGCAGCATCGCCAAAATAATTCCTATTGTGAGTGAGTCAAGAACTACAGGTCACAAATACTCACTGATAAATCCAGCAGGGAATTCAGGTGTAACTGCTTTGCCCAAAGAGTGCTGAGAATGTGGGAGGAGCTCCCAGGAGCAGTAGTTGAGGCGAATACCACAGATGCATTTAAGAGGAAGGGAGAAAGGAATAGAAGGATATGCTGATAGGATTATTTTAAATTCGTTTATGGGATGTGGGCGACGCTGGCAAGGCCAGCATTTATTGCCCATCCCTAATTGCCCTTGAGAAGGTGAGCCGCCTTCTTGCACCGCTGCAGTCCGTGTGGTGAAGGTACTCCCACAGTGCTGTTAGGGAGGGAGTTCCAGGATTTTGACACAGTGACGATGAAGATTCGGCGATATACTTCTAAGTCAGGATGGTATGTGACTTGGAGGGAAATGGAGGTGGGGGTGTTACCATGCGACTGCTGTCCTTGTCCTTCTAGGTGGAAGAGGTCGCGGGTTTGGGAGTTGCTGCTGAAGAACCCTTGTTGAATTGCTGCAGTGCATCTTGAAAATGGTAGACACTGCAGCCAAGGTACACCGCTGGTGGAGGGAGTGGATGTTTAAAGTGGTCGATGGGGTGCCAATCAAGCGGGCTGCTTTGTCCTGGATGGTGTCGAGCTTCTTGAATGTTATTGGAGCTGCACTCATCCAGGCAAGTGAAGAGTATTCCATCACACTCCTTACTTGTGCCTTGTAGAAGTTAGAAAGGCTTTGGGGAGTCAGGAGGTGAGACACTCGCCACAGAATACCTAGCCACTGACCTTCTCTTGTTGTCACAGTATTTATGTGGCTTGTCCAGTTGAGGTTCTGGTCAATATTAACCCCAGGATGTTGATGGTGGGGGATTTGGCTGTGGTAATGCCATTGAATGTCAAGGGGCGGTGGTTAGACTCTCGCTTGTTGGAGATAGTCATTGCCTGGCACTTCTGTGGCGCGAATGTTACCTGCCACTTATCAGCCCAAGCCTGAACGTCATCCTGGTCTTGTTGTATGCGGGCTTGGACTGCTGCATTATCTGAGGAGTTGTGAATGGCACTGAACACTGTGCAGTCATCAGCAAACATCCCCATTTCTGACCTTATGTTGGAGAGAAGTTCATTGAAGAAGCAGCAGCTGAAGATGGTTGGGCCTGGGGCACTGCCCTGAGGAACTCCTGCAGCGTTGTCCTGGGGCTGTGATGATTGACCTTCAATCACCACAACCATCTTCCTTTGTGCTAGGTTTGACTCAAACCAGTGGAGCTTTTCCCACCCGATTCCCATTGACTTCAATTTTAGTAGGGTTCCTTGAGGCCACACTCAGTCAATGCTGCCTTGATGTCAAGGGCAATCACTCTCACTTCTCCTCTGGAATTCAGCTCCTTTGTCCATGTTTGGACCAAGGCTGTAATGAAGTCGGGAGCTGAGTGGTCTTGGCAGAACCCAAACTGGGTATCAGTGAGTAGGTTATTGGTGAGTAAGTGCCGCTTTACAGCACTGTTGATGACACCTTCCATCACTTTGCTGATGATTGATAGTAGACTGATGGGGCGGTAATTGGCCGGATTGGATTTGTCATGCTTTTTGTGGACAGGACATACCTGGGCAGTCTTCCACATTGTTGGATAGATGCCAGTGTTGTAGCTGTACTAGAACAGGTTGGCTGGAGGTGTGGCTAGTTCTGGAGCACATGTCTTCAGCATGATAGCTGGGATGTTGTCAGGGCCCATAGCCTGTGCTGTATCCAGAGCGTTCAACTGTTTCTTGATAACACGTGGAGTGAATCGAATTGGCTGAAGACTGGCATCTGTGATGGTGGGAACCACAGGAGGAGGCTGATATGGATCAGGCTGGGTGGTCCGTCCAGTCTCATTTTTGTATTTTGTTTCGCATAAGTATGTTACAACTGAGTGGCTTGCTAGGCCATTTCAGAGGGCAGTTAAGAGTCAACAACATTGCTATTTGTCTGGAGTCACACAATGGCCAGACCAGGTAAGGACGGCAGATTTCCTTCCCTAAAGGACAGTAGTGAGCCAGATGTGTTTTTACGACAATCCGATACTTTCATGGTTACCATTACTGATACTAGCTTTTTTTTGGTGAGGGGAAGGAGAGAGGGAGGAGCCTCATGTGGAGACCAGTTCGGGCAAATGGACAGTTTTTGTGGTGCAGACTCTAGAATATTATGTAACACCGGTTTTAAACAGACACAGAATGATCCGGGACTGACAGAACATCCCTTTTAAACAGACACACAATGATCCGGGACTGACAGCACATCCCTTTTAAACAGACACAGAATGATCCGGGACTGACAGCACACCCCTTTTAAACAGACACAGAATGATCCGGGACTGACAGCACATCCCTTTTAAACAGACACAGAATGATCCGGGACTGACAGCACATCCCTTTTAAACATGATGCGGAGATGCCGGCGTTGGACTAGGGTGGATAAAAATGAGAAGTCGCACAACACCAGGTTATAGTCCAACAGATTTATTTAAAATTACAGGCTTTCGGAGCTATCGATCGCCCCTTCTTCAGGTAAAGTTACTATGAGAGAATCTACAAAAATTCACAGAATATAAACACAGAGAAAATGCAGAGATACAATCTTTCCTTACATTAAAGACACACCAAGAGCACAGCCAAGATAATGACATGTGTCCCAGGGCGCCCAAAGTGTCAAAACCTGCTATCTGCATATCCTCTCCATCTGGGTTTGTTTTTTGTGTTTGTTTTTTTTTTAAACTGGAAAGACAGACAACGATGTCAAGTCACGTTCTGTAGCGTGACATGAACCCGATATCCCTATTGAGGCCGTCCTCATGAGTGCGGAACTTGGCTATCAGTTTCTGCTCGATGATTTTGCGTTGTCGTGTATCTCGAAGGCCGCTTTGGAGAACGCTAACCTGCCGATCCGAGGCTGAATGCCCTTGACTGCTGAAGTGTTCCCCGACTGGGAGGCAACCAACCTGCCTGGCGATTGTTGCGCGGTGTCTGTTCATACGTTGTCTCAGTGTCTGCATGGCCTCGCCGATGTACCATGCTCTGGGGCATCCTTTACTGCAACGTATCAGGTAGACAACGTTGGCCGAGTCACATGAGTATGTACCATGTACCTGGTGGGTAGTGTCCTCATGTGTGATGACGGTATCTGTGTTCATGATCTGGCATGTCTTGCAGAGGTTGCCGTGGCAGGGTTGTGTGGTGTCGTGATCGCTGTTCTCCTGACAGCTGGGTAATTTGCTGCGAACGATGGTACTTTTGAGGTTAGGCGGCTGCTTGAAGGCGAGTAGTGGAGGCGTGGGGATGGCCTTAGCAAGGTGTTCGTCGTCATCGATGACATGTTGAAGGCTGCGAAGAACATGGCATAGTTTCTCCGCTCCGGGGAAGTACTGGACGACGTAGGGTACTCTGTTGGTTGTGTCCCGTGTTCGTCTTCTGAGGAGGTCTATGCGGTTTTTCGCTGTGGCCCGTCGGAACTGTCGATCGACGAGTCGAGCGTCGTATCCCGTTCTTACGAGGGCGTCTTTCAGTGTCCGTAGGTGTCCATCGCGTTCCTCCTCGTCTGAGCAGATCCTGTGCATTCGCAGGGCTTGTCCAGAGGGGATGGCTTCTTTAACGTGGTTAGGTTGGAAGCTGGAGCAGTGGAGCATCGTGAGGTTGTCCGTGGGCTTGCGGTAGAGTGAAGTGCTGAGGCGTCCGTCTTTGATGGAGATTCGTGTGTCCAAGAATGAAACCGAGTCTGAGGAGTAGTCCATGGTGAGTTTGATGGTGGGATGGAACCTGTTGATGCTATCGTATAGTCCGTTCAGTGATCCTTTGCCGTGTGTCCAAAGGAAGAAGATGTCATCGACGTATCTGGTGTACAGCGTTGGTTGGAGGTCCTGTGCAGCGAAGAAGTCTTGCTCGAAATTGTGCATGAAGAGGTTGGCGTATTGGGGCGCGAATTTGGTCCCCATGGCAGTTCCGTGTGTTTGGGTAAAAAACTGGTTGTCGAAGGTGAAGACATTGTGGTCAAGGATGAAGTGGATGAGTTGCAGGATGGCGTCTGGAGATTGGCTGTTGTTGGTGTTGAGTACTGAGGCTGTCGCAGCGATGCCGTCATCGTGGGGGATATTGGTGTAGCGTGCCGATACGTCCATCGATGACGGCGAACACCTTGCTAAAGCCATCCTCACGCCTCCACTACTCGCCTTCAAGCAGCCGCCTAACCTGAAAAGTACCATCGTTCGCAGCAAATTACCCAGCTGTCAGGATAACAGCGACCACAACACCACACAACCCTGCCACGGCAACCTCTGCAAGACATGCCAGATCATGAACATAGATACCGTCATCACACGTGTGGTCACTACCCACCAGGCACATGGTACGTACTCATGTGACTCGGCCAACGTTGTCTACCTGATTCGTTGCAGTAAAGGATGCCCCAGAGCATGGTACATCGGCGAGACCATGCAGACACTGAGACAACGTATGAACGGACACCGTGCAACAATCGCCAGGCAGGATAGTTGCCTCCCAGTCGGGGAACACTTCAGCAGTCAAGGGCATTCAGCCTCGGATCTGCAGGTTAGCATTCTCCAAGGCGGCCTTCGAGATACACGACAACGCAAAATCATCGAGCAGAAACTGATAGCCAAGTTTCGCACTCATGAGGCCGGCCTCAATAGGGATATCGGGTTCATGTCACGCTACAGAACGTGACTTGACATCGTTGTCTGTCTTTCCAGTTTTTTAAAAAAACAAACACAAAAAAGAAACACAAAAAACAAACCCAAATTGAGAGGATATGCAGACAGCAGGTTTTGACTCGTTGGACCCCCTGGGAGACATCGCATTGTCTTCGCTGTGCTCTTGGTGTGTCTTTGATGTAAGGAAAGATTGTATCTCTTCATTTTCTCTGTGTTTATATTCTGTGAATTTTTGTAGATTCTCTCATAGTAACTTTACCTGAAGAAGGGGCGATCGATAGCTCCGAAAGCTTGTAATTTTAAATAAATCTGTTGGACTATAACCTGGTGTTGTGCGACTTCTCCCTTTTAAACAGACACAGAATGATCCGGGACTGACAGAAAATCCCTTTTAAACAGACCAAGAATCCTGCCTGACCTGCAGAGTGTTTCCAGCACTTTATCTGTTAACATTTCAGATTTCAAGCATCAACACTATTTTGCTTTTGTAATACAGTTACACTAATTGTTTCTGTGGCGCAATGGATAGCGCATTGGACTTCAAGTTGTATAACAGATTCAAGGCATTCCAACGGTTGTAGGTTCGAGTACCACCAGGGTTGGATTTTGGGTCAGGGTTCGGTGTTTTCTCCACTAACGGTGGATTTTGCAGTAAATCGGTAATTCAGAGAAGGGAAACTGCCGTCCCTACATTCCTTTTACACAAGTGGCTCCAGTCCCACCCCACTTTCCCCCTGAGTTCTCTCAACCCCTGAGTCTGTTACATAGGAACAGGAGGATTCAATTCAACCCCTCGAGCCTGTTACTTAGCAAAAGGAGCATGTCATTCAGTCCCAGCCCTTTTACACAGGAACAGGAGGAGGCCATTCAGTCCCAGCCCTTTTACACAGGAACAGGAGGAGGCCATTCAGTCCCATGGCCCTTTTACACAGGAACAGGAGGAGGCCATTCAGTCCCATGACCCTTTTACACAGGAACAGGAGGAGGCCATTCAGTCCCATGGCCCTTTTACATCGGAACAGGAGGTGGCCATTCAGTCCCATGGCCCTTTTACACAGGAACAGGAGGAGGCCATTCAGTCCCATGGACATTTCACAAAGGTACAGGAGGAGGCCATTCAATCCCATGGCCCCTTTCCATAGGAACAGGAGCATGCCATTCATTCCTATGGCCCTTTTACACAGGTGCAGGAGGAGGCCATTCAGCCCCTTTAGCCTGTTATACAGGAACAGGAGGAGGCCATTCATCCCCTCGAGCCTATTCCACAGGAACAGAATGAGGCCCATTCAGCCCCTCGAGCCTATTGCACAGGGACAGAATGAGGCCCATTCAGCCCCGCGAGCCTGTTACACTGGGACAAGAGGAGGCATTTAATGCCTCGAGCCTGTTGCATTGGATAGGAGGAAGCCGTTCAGCGATACAAGATCTGCAAAAGAACCGTAGAACTCCATTCAGCCCCTCGAACCTGTTACATAGGATGAAGAGAAGGCAATCCAGACCCATGATCCAGTTATACAGGAACAGGAGGAGGCAATTCAAACCCACGAGCCTGTTATACAGGAACAGGTGGAGGCCATTCAGACCCACGAGTCTGTTACACAGGAATAGGAGGAGGTTGTTAAGCCCCTCGAGCCTGTTACACAGGTACAGAAGGAGGAGGCTATACAGCCTGTCGAGCTTCTTATACAGGAAAAGGAGGAAGCCATTCAGCCCCTCAAGCCTGTTACACAGGAACAGAAGGAGGCCATTTAGCCCCTCGAGTCTGTTACACAGGAATAGGAGGAGGTTGTTAATCCCCTCGAGCCTGTTACACAGGTACAGAAGGAGGACATTCAGCCCCTCGAGCCTGTTACACAGGTACAGAAGGAGGCCATTCAGCCCCTCGAGCCTGTTATACGGGAACAGGAGGAGGCCATTCAGCCCCTCGAGCCTGTTATACGGGAACAGGAGGAGGCCATTCAGACCCACGAGTCTGTTATACAGGAACAGGAAGAGGCCATTCCATCCCTTGAGCCTGTTACACAGCAACAGGGGTAGGCCATTCAGCCCATCAAGTCTGTTATACAGGAAATAGAGGAGGCCAATCAGCCCCTCGAGTCTGTAACACTGGAAGAGGAGGAGGCCATTCAGCACCTCGAGCCTATTATACAGGAACAGGAGCCGGCCATTCAGCCCCTCGAGACTGTTATATGGGAATAGGAGGAGGCTATTTAGCCTGTCGAGACTGTTATACAGGAAGACGAGGAAGCCATTCTGCCCCTCAAGCCTGTTGCACAGGAACAGGAGGAGGCCATTCAGCCCCTCGAGTCTGATACACAGGAATAGGAGGAGGCCATTCAGCCTCTCGATCCTGTTACACAGGAACAGGAGGAGGCCAATCAGCCCCTCGATTCTGTTACACAGGAATAGGAGGAGGCCATTCAGCCCTTCAAGCCTATTATACATGAACAGGAAGAGGCCATTCAGCACCTTGACCCTGTTATACAGGAACTGGACGATGCCAATCAGCCAATCAAGTCTGTATCACTGGAACAGGAGGAGGCCATTCAGCCCCGCGAGCCTGCTATCGGGGAACAGGAGGAGGCCAGTTAGCCCCTCGAGCCTGTTATACGGGAATAGGAGAAGGCTATTCAGCCTGTTAAGCCTGTTATGCAGGTAAAGTAGGAAGCGATTCAGCCCCTCAAACCTGTTACACAGGAACAGGAAAAGGCCATTCAGCCCCTCGAGTCTGTTATACATAAACAGGAGGAGGCTATTCAGCCCCTCGAGTCTGTATCACTGGAACAGGAGGAGGCCATTCAGCCCCTCGAGTCTGTATCACTGGAACAGGAGGAGGCCATTCAGCCCCTCAAGCCTGTTATACGGGAACAGGAGGAGGCCATTCAGTCCCTCGAGCCTGCTATACGGGAACAGGAGGAGGCCATTCAGCCCCTCGAGCCTGTTATACGGGAACAGGAGGAGGCTATACAGCCTGTCGAACCTCTTATACAGGAAAAGGAGGAAGCCATTCAGCCCTTCAAGCCTGTTACACAGGAACAGAAGTATGCCATTTAGCCCCTCGAGTCTGTTACACAGGAATAGGAGGAGGTTGTTAAGCCCCTCGAGCCTGTTACACAGCAACAGGAGGAGGCCATTCAGCCCCTCGAGCCTGTTACACAGGTACAGAAGGAGGCCATTCAGCCCCTCGAGTCTGTTACACAGGAATAGGAGGAGGTTGTTAAGCCCCTCGAGCCTGTTACACAGGTACAGAAGGAGGCCATTCAGCCCCTCGATTCTGTTATACAGGAATAGGAGGATGCCTTTCAGCCCTTCAAGCCTGTTACACAGCAACAGGAGGAGGCCATTCAGCCCCTCGAGCCTGTTACACAGGTACAGAAGGAGGCCATTCAGCCCCTCGAGCCTGTTACACAAGAACAGGAGGAGGACATTAAGCCCCTCGAGCCTGTTACACAGGAACAGGAGGAGGCCGTTCAGCCCCACCAGTCTGTTATACGGGAACAGGAGGTGCCCATTCAGCCCCTCGAGTCTGATACGCAGGAATAGGAGGAGGCCATTAAGCCCCTCGAGCCTGTTACACAGGAACAGGAGGAGGCCGTTCAGCTCCTCGAGTCTGTTATACGGGAACAGGAGGTGGTCATTCAGCCCCTCGAGTCTGATACACAGGAATAGGTGGAGGCCATTTAGCCCCTCGAGCCTGTTACACAGGAACAGAAGGAGGACATTCAGCGCCTCGAGCCTGTTATACGGGATAAGGAGGAGGCCATTCAGCCCCTCGAGCCTGTTATACAGGAACAGGAGGAGGCCCATTCAGCCCCTCGAGCCTATTGCACAGGGACTGAATGAGGCCCACTCAGCCCCTCGAGCCTGTTATATGGGATCAGGAGGAGGCTATTCAGCCCCTCGAGCCTGTTACACAGGAACAGAAGGAGGCCACTCAGCCCCTTGAGCCTGTTGTACGGGATCAGGAGGAGGCCATTCAGCCCCTCGAGCCTGTTATACAGGAACAGGAGGAGTCCCATTCAGCCCCTCGAGCCTGTTACCCAGGAACAGGAGGAGAACGTTCAGCCCCTCGAGTCTGTTACACAGGAATAGGAGGAGGCCATTCAGCCCCTCGAGCCTGTTATACGGGATCAGGAGGAGGCTATTCAGCCTGTTATACATGAACAGGAGGAGATCATTCAGCCCCTCGAGCCTGTTACACAGGAACAGGAGGAGGCTATCAAGCCCCTCGAGTCTGTTATAAAGGAACAGGAGGAGGCCATTCAGCCCCTCCAGCCTGTTATTCATGAACAGGAGGAAGCCATTCAGCCCCTCGAGCCTGTTACACAGGAACAGGAGGAGTCCATTAAGCCACTTGAGCCTATTATATAGGAACAGGAGGAGGCCATTCAGCCCCTCAAGTCTGTTATACAGGAACAGGAGGATGCCATTCAGCCCGTCGGCCTGTTATACAGGAACAGGAGGAGGCTATTCAGCCTATCGAGCCTGTTACACAGGTGGAGGCTAATCATAGTAGCATAGTGATTATAAGAACATAAGAACATAAGAAATAAGAGAAGGAGTAGGCCATACGGCCCCTCGAGCCTGCTCCACCATTCAATAAGATCATGGCTGATCATCGACCACAACTCCACTTTCCCGTCTCATCTCCATATCCCTTGATTCCCCTAGAGTCCAAAAATCTATCTATCTCTGCCTTGAATATACTCAAAGACTCAGCGCTCACAGCCCTCTGGGGCAGAGAATTCCAAAGATTCACAACCCTCTGAGTGAAGAAATTCTCCCTCATCTCAGTCTTAAATGGCCTACCCCTTATCCTGAGACTATGCCCCCTAGTTCTAGACACTCCAGCCAGGGGAAACATCCTCTCAGCATCTACCCTGTCAATCCCCTTCAGAATCTTGTATGTTTCAATGAGATCACCTCTCATTTTTCTAATCTCCAGAGAGTATAGGCCCATTCTACACAATCTCTCATCATCGGACAGCCATCTCAACCCAGGAATCAATCTAGTTAACATTCGTTGCACCACCTCCAAGGCAAATATATCCTTCCTTAGATAAGGAGACCAAAACTGTGCACAGTACTCTAGGTGTGGTCTCACCAAGGCCCTGTACAATTGTAATAAGACTTCCTTACTACTGTACTCCAACCCCCTTGCAATAAAGGCCAACATGCCATTTGCCTTCCTTATTGCTTGCTGTACCTGCATGCTAGCTTTCTGTGTTTCTTGCCCCAGGACACCCAAATCTCTCTGAACACCAACATTTGAAAGTTTCTCACCAATTAAAAATTATTCTGTTTTTCTATTCTTCCTACCAAAGTGAATAACCACATATTTCCCTACATTATACTCCATCTGCCACCTTACTGCCCACTCACTTAGTCTATCTATATCCCTTTGCAGACTCTTTGTGTTATCCTCTCAGCTTACTGTCCCACCTGGCTTTGTATTATCAGCAAACTTGGATACATTACACTCGGTCCCTTCATCTAGGTCATTAATATAAACTGTAAATAGCTGAGGCCCCAACACTGATCCTTGCGGCACCCCGCTAGTTACAGCCTGCCAACCTGAAAAATATCCGTTTATCCCTATTCTCTGTTTTCTGTCCGTTAACCAATCCTCTATCCATGCTACTATATTACTCCCAACCCCATGAGCCGTAATCTTGTGTAATAATCTTTTATGTGGCACCTTATCGAATGCCTTTTGGAAATCCAAATATACTACATCCAATGATTCCCCTGTATCTACCCTGCTAGTTACATCCTCAAAAAACTCTAATAAATTTGTCAAACACGATTTCCCTTTCATAAAACCATGTTGACTCTGCCTAATCATGTTATGATTTTCTAAGTGACTTGATAGCACTTCCTTAACAATGGATTCCAGCATTTTCCTGATGACTGATGTCAGGCTAACTGGCCTGGAGTTCCTTCTTTTTTCTCTCCCTCCTTTCTTGAATAACGGTGATACATATGTGACCTTCCAATCCGCTGAGACCATTCCAGAATCTAGGGAATGTTGGAAGATCAAAACCAATGCATCCACTGTCTCTTCAGCCACCTCTTTTAGAACCCTAGGATGTAGGCCGTCAGGTCCAGGGAATTTGTCGACTTTTAGTCCCATTAGTTTCTGTAGTACTTTTTCTCTACTCATATTAATTACGTTAAGTTCCTCACCCTCATTAGACCCATGGTTCCCCACCATTTTTGGTACTCTTTTTGTGCCTTCTACTGTGAAGACCGATACAAAATATTTATTTAATGTTTCTGCCATTTCCTTATTCCCCATAATAATTCCTCCTGTCTCAGCCTCTAAGATACCAACGTTTACTTTTGCTACTCTTTTCCTTTTTACATACTTGTAGAAACTCTTACCATCTGCTTTTATATTTCTTGCTAGTTTTCTCTCATATTCTATTTTTTTCTCTTTTTATCAATTTTTTGGTCAACCTCTGCTGGTTTATGAAACTCTCCCAATCCTCAGGCCTACTATTATTCTGTGCAACATTATAAGCTTCTTCTTTCAATCTAATGCTATCCTTAACTTCTTCAGTTAGCCACGGTTGGATCACTTTTCCTGTGGAGTTACTGAACCAGTAATCCAGAGACATGAGTTCACACCTGATTTAGAATATCAAGCTTGATTGTGTGGAACAGAAGGCGACCATTCAGCCCCTCGAGCCTGTTGCTGAGGAACAAGAGGAGGACATTCAGCCTCTCGAGCCTGTCACAAAGGGGCAAGAGGAGGCTGTTCAGCTTCTTGAGCCAGTTACACAGCAATAGGAGGAGACCATTCAGCCCCTCGAGCCTGTTATATAGGAACAGGAGGAGGACATTCTGCACTCAAGCCTGTTAATCAAGAAAAGAAGGAGGCCATTCAGCCCCTCTAGCCTTTAACACAGGACAGGTGAAGGCCATTCAGACCCTCGAGACTGTTGCATAGGACAGGAGGAGGTCATTCAGTCCGCCGAGTTTGTTACATAGGAACAGGAGGAGCCAAGTTAGACCACTCAAGACTGTTAAAAAGGAATATGTAGAGGCCATTCAGCCCCTCGATCATGTTAAATAGGACTAATGTGAGAAGTCGCACAACACCAGGTTATAGTACAACAGTTTTATTTGAAATCACAAGCTTTCGGAGCGCTGCTCCTTCGTCACTTGAGCATTGCTCCGAAAGCTTGTGATTTCAAATAAAACTGTTGGACTATAACCTGGTGTTGTGCGACTTCTCAAATCTGTCCACCCCAGTCCAACACCGGCATCTCCACATCATGTTAAATAGGAATAGGATGAGTCCATTCAGCCCTTCAAGCCTGTTACAGAGGAACAGGAGGTGGGTATACAGTCCCACCAGCAGGACAGATGCACCAGGCGGCGCAGTGTTTACAGTCGGGAGGGAGAGGCCCTGAGAGTCCTCAACATTGACTCCGGACCCCATGAAGTCTCAGGGCATCAGGTCAAACATGGGCAAGGAAACCTCCTGCTGATTACCAGCTACGACCCACCCTCAGCTGCTGAATCAGTACTCCTCCATGTTGAACACCACTTGGAAGAAGCACTGAAGGCAGCAAGGGCACAGAATGTACTCTGGTTGGGGGACCTCAATGTCCATCACCAAGTGTGGCTCGGTAGCAGCACTATTGACCGAGCTGGCCGAGTCCTGAAGGACATGGCTGCTAGTCTGTGCCTGCGGCAGTTGCTAAGGGAACCATTACGAGGGGGAAAACCTACTTGACGTCCTCCTGACCAATCTACCTGTCACAGATGCAAAACAGTTCAACAAGTATTCACTGGCTGTAAAGCACTTTGGGACGTCCTGAGTTCCTGAAAGGCGCTGCAGAAATGCAAGCCTTTCTTCTACAGCCTTCTAAGAGACAGTGACTTAGCAGACAAAGACCAGAAACAGGGAGGGTAATGTGGAAGGGGCGGTTAGCTCAGTTGGTTAGAGCGTGGTGCTAATAACGCTAAAGTGGCGGGTTCGATCTCCGTACGGGCCATTTATTTTTTTTGGGGGGTGGTTAGTTTCTTCATTTTGTAATTTTTGAGCAGCTTAAAAAGTTTGGAAGGAAATTCACACGGGGCCTACAATACTTTGAAGCAAAGCTGCAAAATCTTAGTTCTGCCGAGAGCTCATGGACCTGAAGGTTAACCCTGTGTTTCTCTGTCCACAGATGTTCCCGGACCTGCAGTGTGTTTCCAGCATTTAATGGACAATTCCAGATCCAGCATCTGCTGCATTTTGCTTTTTATTTTACCGCAGTGTCCCCGCTTGTAGTAACAAAAGGCAAAAATAAATTGTAGATTCCAGAAATTCAATCGGTTGTCAACGTGAGCATTGCTGGTTCAGGAGTAGAATTCTCGCCTGCCACGCGGGAGATCCCGATTCGATGCCCGGACCATGCAAGTTGAAATTTTTAATAAAGCATTTCAAAGAACAATTTATTTCAGAGCAAAGACATCACGTGAAACTTTAATAATACATCAGCTGTACCTGTGTAACTGGGTCAAGGGGTTGAATGGCCTCCTGTTCCTGTGTAACAGGCTTCGGCTGGCTGAATGTCTTCCTCCTGTTCCAGTGTAACAGGCTCGCGGGGCTGAATGGACACCTGTCCCTGTGTAACAGGCTCAAGGGGCTGAATGGCCTCCACCTTTTCCAGTGTAAGAGGCTTAAGGTGCTGAGTGGCCTCCTTCTGTTACTGTGTAACAGTCTCGAGGGGCTGAATGGCCTCCTCCTGTTCCTGTGTAACAGGCTCGCGGGGCTGACTGGCCTCCTCCTGTTCCTGTGTAACAGGCTCGAGGGGCTGAATGGCCTCCTCCTGTTCCTGTGTAACAGGCTTGAGGGGCTGAATGGCCTCCTCCTGTTCCTATTGAACCATGTTTCAGGCACTGATGTGGCTGATGGCCCGATTGTGCCCTCTGCTGTCCCAGTGAAGAAAGAAACACAGTGCCAGTGTATAAAAACCCAAATCCTTGTATTTTCTTTCTTTCTTTTAATCTTTCTTTCCTTTCTTCCTTTTCTGTGCCATATTCTCCTTATTCTATTGTTGCTTAGAGATAGATGTATTCCTATTTGCCAGTTTCAACGTGTGCATTGCTTCTGCTGCTTTGAATTGTGTCGAAAAAGTGAACTGAATTTCTACACTTGTGTGAAATATCTTCGAGTTCGAAGGCGTTTTGGTTCCAATCGAACAAACGCACAGATTTCTCGAACTCGCTGAGCCTTTCCTGTCCAGTATTTGTTTCTTGCTTCGTTGCAGTTGGAAAGGCCCAGGCTTCAATCCCGGCCTGTGCGGATTTAGCTGATCTCACCCGGTGTGGTACTGAGACCCACACACAGCAGCAAAGGCCCAGGACCACCCACACAGACAGAGAGAGGGAGAGGGACATCCATAGAGAGAGACAGGAAGCAGGAAAGGTCCAGGCTCCATTCCCGGCCTGTGCTGAGGGAGCTCACCTGAGCCTGGGCAGCGGTTACAATTGGTGTCAGTGGCCCTGGGTTAGGGAGAGGGTGAATGAGCCTGGCTTCTTGTCCACACGCCCTGCTGGCTGTGGGCACTGCCTGAGCAGAGGACAAGTTGTGATGGGTTTCAGCAGGAGGGGAGAGGTGGAGAAGGGAAGTTGTAAAGATAAAGAAAGGGGCTCCCAGCTGTTACAGCTGCTGCTGCCCACAGTAGGCAGTTTGGACAGTGGTTTACCACAGCCCATGGCACACACGAGACCAACCAGCCTCCTCGTGGACTATCTTCACTTACACTTCTTTTTAAGATGAAACTGCCGTTTGATTCATGAGACATCTAAACCACATCCCCTCTGATAGTCATTTCAAAACCATTGCACTTACAGTCTCATCTCGACATCATCAAACCCCAGCAGCAAACAGGTGAGATTTAGTATCTCTTAATGATCAATAACCTTTCACAGGAATGTGTCAAATCAGTGCTATGTTGTTAAAGTCAACACAGGATGTCAAGGTCTTAGAAAGGGTGCAGAGGAGATTTACCAGAATGGTACCAGGGATGAGGGACTTCAGTTATGTGGAGAGACTGGAGAAACTGGGATTGCTCTCCTTAGAGCAGAGAAGGTTAATAGGAGATTTGATAGAAGTGTTCAAAATCATGAATAATTTTGATAGAGTAAATAAGAAGAAAGTGTTTCCACTGGCAGAAGCGTCGGTAACCAGAGGACATCGATTTATGGTGATTGGCAAAAGAAGCAGAGGTGACATGAGGAAACATTTCTTATAAGCAGCAAGTTGTTGTGATCTGGAATGCGCTGCCTGAAAGTGCGGTGGAGGCAAATTCAATCTTAACTTTCAAAAGGCAGTTGAATAAATACTTGAAGGAAAAAAAATACAGGGCTATGGGGAAAGGGCAGATGAGTGGAACTAATTGCAGAGCTCTTTCAAAGAGCCGGCACAGGACTTTGGGGAGAGAGTGGAGCAGTGGGATTAATTTGGGATTGATACAGGGCTATGGGGTGATAGCAGATCAGTGGGATTAATTTGTGATTGATACAGGGCTATGGGGAGAGAGTGGAGCAGTGGGATTAATTTGGAATTGATACAGGGCTATGGGGTGATAGCAGGTCAGTGGGATTAATTTGTGATTGATACAGGGCTTTGGGGAGAGAGCGGGGCAGTGGGATTAGTTTGGGATTGATACAGGGCTATGGGGAGAGAGCGGGGCAGTGGGATTAGTTTGGGATTGATACAGGGCTATGGGGAGAGAGCGGGGCAGTGTGATTAGTTTGGGATTGATTCAGGGCTAAGGGGTGAGAGCGGGGCAGTGGTATTAGTTTGTGATTGATACAGAGCTATGGGGTGAGAGCGGGGGAGTGGGATTAGTTTGGGATTGATACAGGGCTATGGGGAGAGAGCGGGGCAGTGGGATTAGTTTGTGATTGATACAGAGCTATGGGGTGAGAGCGGGGCTGTGGGATTAGTTTGTGATTGATACAGGGCTATGGGGAGAGAGCGGGGCAGTGGGATTAGTTTGTGATTGATACAGGGCTATGGGGAGAGAGCGGGGCAGTGGGATTAGTTTGGGATTGATACAGGGCTATGGGGAGAGTGCGGGGCAGTGGGATTAGTTTGTAATTGATACAGGGCTAAGGGGAGAGAGCGGGACAGGGGGATTAGTTTCTGATTGATACAGATAATGGGGAGAGAGCGGGGCATTGGGATTAGTTTGTGATTGATACAGGGCTATTGGGTGATAGCGGGGTGGTGGGATTAGTTTGTGATTGATACAGGGCGATGGGAGGAGAGCGGGACAGTGGGATTAATTTGGGATTGATACAGGGCTATGGGGAGAGAGCGGGGCATTAGGATTAGTTTGAGATTGATACAGGGCAATGGGGAGAGAGCGGGGCAGTGGGATTAGTTTGTGATTGATACAGGGCTATGGGCAGAGAGCGGGGCAGTGGAATTAGTTTGGGATTGATACAGGGCGATGATGAGATAGCGGGTCAGTGGTTTTAGTTTAGTATTGCTGTGGCAAAGACCCAGCATTAACACAGTGGGCCGAATGGTCTCCTCTGCTCTGTAAATGTCTATTGTTGTGGACTCCTCGACAGCTTTGAACACACCATTTGTTGTACTTTTCCTCTCCATATTCTTCTCTAAATGTTCACTGACGGTTTCTTCACAGCTACCCAGGCTCCGTGTTTTTCGTGTTAGCAGCAAATGTCGATACGTCTGCCTCCTTTACCCAAGTCCAGATTGTTGAAATAGTAAGAAGGGCAACGGTCGCAGCAGTGACGCAGGGGGCCCCATTTTTTCATCGTCCAGTCCAAAAATAAAAGAATAACCAGCGCACCCTGCTTCTGTCTTTTAACCAGCTTCCTGGTTTCTAGAACGGTTTCTAGTTGAGTATTAATTTTATCCCATATAAGGTCAGCTGTGGCTCAGTGGGAAACACGCTTGCGTGAGTTACCCTCGCTCTCCCCACTCCAGTGACTTGAGCACAAAAATCCAGGCTGACACTCCAATGCAGTACTCAGAGTGTGCTGCACTGTCGGAGGCGCCGTCTTTCAGATGAGATGTTAAACCGAGGCCGCGTCTGTCCTCTCAGGTGGTCGTAAAAGATCCTATGGCACTATTTCGAAGAAGAGCAGGAGAGTTCTCCCCTGGGTCATAGGCCAATACTTATACCTCAATCAACATCACTAAAACAGATTATCTGGTTATTATCACACTGCTGTTTTTGGGAGCTTGCTGTGCGCAAATTAGCTACCGCGTTTCCTGCATTACAGCAGTGACTGCACTTCAAAAGTACTTCATTGTTGGTAAAGCGCTTTGTGACGTCCTGAGGTCGTGAAAGGCGCTGTAGAAATGCAAGACTTTCTTTTTTGTTTCTCTAGGAGCTCACCTTCTACCAATGTTAGGCTGACTGGTCTGTAGTTATCTGATTTATCCCTTTCACTCTGATTGAACAGAGTTGTTATATTGGCAACTGTAGGCATGTGGCACAACTTCCATATCCAAGGCTTCCATAGAATTTCACAGCACAGACACAGGCCATTCGGCCCAACTGGTCCATGCCGGCGTGTCTGCTCCACACGAGCCTCCTACCCCACTACTTCATCTCACACTATCAACATATCCTTCTGTTCCTTTCTCCCTCATGTTCTTACCTAGCTTCCCCTCAAATGCTATTCACCTCAATCACTCCATGTGGTAGCATCTTCCACATTCTCACCACTCTCTGGGTAAAGACTTTTCTCCTGACTTCCCTATTGGATTAATCAGTGTCTATCTCATATTTATGGCGCCCAGTTTGGGTCTTCCCCCCACAACTGGAAATATCTTCTCAATGTCTACCCTATCGAACCCCTTCATAATTTTAAAGACCTAAACTAGGTTACCTCTCAGTCTCTTTTCTAAAGAAAAGAACCCCAGCCTGTTTTATCTTTCCTGATAGCTGTAACCTTTCAGTTCTGGTACAAATCTTTTTTGACACTTCTCCAGTGCCTCTATATCCTTTTTGTAATATGGGGACCTGAACTGTGCACAGGATGTGTGGATCATTGTCCTCAAAGCCTCTGTTATCTCCTCTCAGGCTTTCCTCAGTATTCGAGGACACAGTCATCAGGGCCTGGGGCCTTTTGCACTTCAATACAATGAGGAAGGAGATCTTCATGAGAAAGTAGCCGTGTCCTGGGAGAGCCGCAGGTGATGATGGGATGGGCGAGGTATGCGAGAGGGTGAGGTGTTCAGAGGAGTAAGGGGACTTCAGGGAGCTGCTAATATCTGGACAGAAATGAGCCCTCCGCACATCACAGATATTAAACATGGGAATGACATTTCAGAGTAGTGGAGAGCAGAGGCTCCGGGGCAGCAGGTTAAATGATTTGCTTAATTTCTACTAAACTGACTTTACAGGCTGTTGCGGCAGTGACAGAGAAAATACATCTCACACCCATGGAATTGTTCTTGAGTGAGGTCCTGCTAAACATCTGAACCCTCGGACGGAGAAAGGAGGCTGTGATGTTGAGAGTGAGTGTTGACTGGACGCTGCTTCTCTGTGCCCTCGCCTGCAATGTGTTGGTGCCCTCGGTCCCCGGGTACAGTTTCACTAAATGCATCCAGGATGCCAAACACAATTGTACCTTTCAGTGCGTCCACCGCTTCCTGACACAGGTCTCCAGTGCCGTGTGGTACCTCCCAGCCAGCACCGTGCACTTGAACATCTCCAACAACTGGCTCACCTAAATGCGAGAGGGCAGCTTCCGCAACCTGCCCAAGCTGTCCACCCTGCGGCTGGATTACAATCGGATTGAGAGTGTTTGCTGCGGTGTGTTCAGTAATCTCACCAGCCTGTTGAACCTCAACCTGTCCAACAACAGTATCTCTGGTCTGGCAACTTGGGACTTCCTAGCTCTTGGAAAGTTAGGTCGCCTCCAGCTCCATCACAACCATTTGGTCACAGTTGATCCCAACGGCTTCGCTGCGTTGGACAATCTTCAAACACTTGTCTTAAACTCCAATAATCTCCAAAATTTCTCCCATCTGGTCAGCGCCGTCTCTGGGCTCAGTAACCTGATGCTCCTGCATCTGGTCAACAATCAACTGGCCTGCCTACAACATCCCACCACCCTCCCGCCTTCTCTCCAGTCCCTCTACCTCTCTAACAACTCTCTCACAACCTTTGATTGCCAACGGAACTTCCTCAACAACATTCTCTGGTTGGATCTGTCCAATAACAAACTCTCCGATGCTTTGGAATTTTCTAAAGTTGACCTGAGGAACATCTCGTGTTTGATCATCAAGAACAACCCCTTAAATGTCACCGAGTTTCTCAAATCTGCAAACCTGGATCTACAGAATGTTCAATACTCTGGGTTAAGCATGCACAGTCAGAGTCAGTTGTCCAACCTGTGCCACTATCTGGGTCACAGGACTATGATGCGTCTGGTCCTGCAGAACAATCAGATTTCAATCCGCATTGCCCCTGCCCTATCCCAGTGCCCACAAATCACCAGCTGGGATTTATCACACAATCTCCTCACATCTGTGGCCTGCTTTGAATTTGCATCGAAAAGAAAGCAAGTTGTTTCTTTCATTATCGAGCACAACAGAATCAAGGATTTACCTTCCTGTTACAAGGACGGGAAGGCAGTCACGGTGTTTCCCAAGCTGTCGCTACTAACCTTTCGCTACAACAGGATTTTCACCATTTCTAGTCACGCCTGCTCTTATGCCCCCCATCTCCGGAACCTAATGCTGAACATTAACAACATTGCTGTCATCAACAAGGCAGCCTTTTCTAATCTCACCAACCTGCAGGAGCTCCGACTCGACAACAACCTTATAACTGACATCTATGAAGATACCTTCAGTGACCTTGGGAGTCTCAGGAATCTCAATCTCAAAAACAACAGGATGTCAATTGTTTTCAGCAAGGTGTTTGCAAATCTCAATAACCTGGACACCTTGGACCTGGGAGGGAACAAAATTCGAAGCCTCACCAGCCACTCTTTCTGTGGATTACACAACCTGTCCAAGCTTTATCTCGATAGGAACTGTATAACCCGTATCAGCAGGGAGATCTTCGGCATCCTCCCATCATTAGGAGTGTTGGACTTGAACAGTAACCGGATCAGATACAACACTAGACTGATTGCAGCATCTCCCTTTGTTAACCTCACAAAGCTTTACATTCTTAAACCAGAAGCCCAGCAACCCTACGGCATCAACATTATTCCTCCAAAGTTTTTCAACGGCCTCATCTCTTTCAGAGACTTGTATATAGGAGAGAATAAAATGTCGCTGTCCAAAGACGGATTTGAAGATCTGATCAATTTGAGAACACTCTCCATGCCCGATGCTTGCAACGGGATCCACTGTCTGAATCCAGGGATCTTCAAGAACCTCCAGAGTATAGAGAGATTCAACCTTGAAAATGTCGGCCTCCAATCCATGTCTCTTGACATCTTTGGAAACCTTTCCAACCTCAGGACATTGTTCTTGGGGAAAAACGCCATTCAGATCGTCAATAGAACGGTTCTGGAACACCTGCCCTCCCTGACCTACCTGGATCTACGGAAGAACCCTTTCCCCTGCACCTGTGATATCTGTTGCTTCCAAAGCTGGTCCCTGTCCAACCACAGGGTGCAGGTTGTCTATTTTTACAACCACACCTGTGCAGATCAGCCAAGCAAATACTTGTACAAGTTCGATGCTCGCGTTTGTTACTTGGATATTGGGCAGATCATGTTCCATATAACTGTGCCGGTCTTGATCTTGTGCATTTTCATCCCTATAATCTACAGCAAAGTGTACTGGCACCTCAAGTATGGGTTTTATATTTTCCGATCGTGGTTGAATGAACACAGGGGGAGAGGAGAGTGTCAGCAGTCCTACAGGTACGATGCATTTATCTCCTATAATTCTCAGGACGAAGACTGGGTTCTGCAAGAGTCGGTGCCAAACCTGGAAACGAAAGGACCTCAATGCTTCAAACTCTGCCTCCACCACAGAGATTTTGAGCTGGGCAAATATATGATCGACAACATCGCGGACAGCATCTACCAGAGCAGGAAGACCACCTGTGTGATGAGCCACAACTACCTGTACAGCGAGTGGTGCTCCATGGAACTGCAGCTAGCGAGCAAAAGGCTCTTCCACGAGCTGAAAGATATCATCATCCTGACCTTCTTGGAGAAGATTCCAAAAGTTTAACTCTCAACCTACCACAAGATGAGAAAGGTCATGAAAAAGAAGACCTATATCCAGTGGCCATCAGACATAGAAGCTCAAAAATTGTTTTGGGTCAAAGTGAGAGAAGCGATTAAAGGCTCCAGCTGGGACAAGGAGGGGAATCCCGCTGCTGAAATTTAAGCTTCAAGGCCTAGAAATCCGCAGCCTTACCGCAGGTCCTTGAGGCCCGATTCGGGGAAACATGGTTCCCGCCGCACTTCCCACGGCGTTTTGGAGTGCGCCGCTCAACTTACCGGCCTATGTTAATTGTGAACATTTCCCCCAGTGGCTGCAGAAGGGCTGGTGGAAGGCTGCTTACTTTCAGTGGGCGAGATTGCAAATGGCCTTGCAGGACGACCTCGAGCATCTCTGGCCCTCGAAGGCCCGGCTGTAGACTGCACCACCTCGGCTTTGGCGGCAGCAGTCTGGGCTGGCTGACAGGCAGCGTCAAGTGCAATGGTGGAGTGGCAGTGATGCGAGTAGGAATGCTTTCATTCTCAGAGAGGGCAGCAAATTCCTGCCCCGCAGACCTACTGCCACTCCCCCGGGGCGGCGCCTCAGCATTCCTATCAATCTGTTGCAGGCTAGATGGCTGGGATGCTGCGACACCCTGCAGGCCCCGTACAGATAGTTTCTGCTGCTTGGATACAAAAATATGGGCCCTGAAAATGCACACTCCCTCACAGTGTATTATCAGAGTACGTCGTAGTAATACGTTTCAATGGCCCCGCAACTTCTGGGTTTCTGCTGTTCGATTTCCGGAACTTGCGATCTATCAAGGTACGCCGAGACAGATCATCCGAATCGAATGGAAGGTCAGTATTACTGGCGCAGAGTTGGGCTACTTGCCCACGAAAGTCTTACGGCTTGTAAAATCAGTAATAGGGCCTGCTTTCATCAGCATAACGGTAGATATGAAACTTAAATTAAACAATCAAGAAACAAAAATTATGCACATGCACTTTAAATGAGTTCCCGGATTAAGATGTCTAAAATTATTTATCAAAAATAGAATTTTATTGAAGTTGGTGCAATGAAGAGAGTTATGCATAAAATTGAAATTCAGTATCTTTATAATCATTAGAATTATCTAAATTGTGTAATTATTTAGGGATTCCATTGCATATTATTAGGGGAGTCCCTTCGTTAATGATTGCAATGGAATCCACCTTTCCCAGAGGAGGACCGGGGCCACGTGATCCAAGGTTGGCTTCCGAATTCCCTGCTTTCCTGCGATCCGTGGTCCTTTCCGCAGCCGTATGGCTGGAGACCCGGTACCGCAACTCTCCGTAGCCTGGGCTCATGGATGCAGGTTTGGATTCGTTTCGCTGGTCGGAGGCTTATTCCGAAGGTATGCCACCAACCGCAATTTCTAGCCCAATGAAATGAATGGATTTTTGGATGAAAGCTTTGGGCAATGAAGGTAGTGCGAGGTGGCTGAGAGATTAAGGCGATGGCCTGCTCATCCATTCGGCTGACAAGTAGTCTGAAAATCTTTTAGTCTCCGAGTTCGGCAGCCGTTTCTCTCCCTAGTTGGTAACGCTCTTCCACTTTGATAAACTAATATTTTACTCAGCTCCAATGGAGAGAAGATCGAATAAAGAGCTCGGCTTGGCTATAGATTTTGCCCTTCCTTGCTGTATCATTCTATGATTCATGGAGATAATTAAGTCCTGCATTCTGTAGCGCATGAAGGACGTGAGAAGCAGGTATGTGAATTGAGTCCACGAATGCAAACAGTTAAAGATTCTCTATTGGCCGGGAATCGAAATTGCGTTGCAGGCGTGACTATGTCTGTTTAAAAGGGATGTGCTGTCAGTCCCGGATCATTCTGCGTCTGTTTAAAGGGATTTGCTGTCAGTCCCGGATCATTCTGTGTCTGTTTAAAAGGGATATGCTGTCAGTCCCGCAGCATTCTGTATCTGTTTAAAAGGGATGTGCTGTCAGTCGCGGAACAATCTGTGACTCTTTAAAAGGGATGTGCTGTCAGTCCCGGAACAATCTGTGTCTGTTTAAAAGGGATGTGCTGTCAGTCCCGGATCATTCTATGTCTGTTTAAAAGGGATGTGCTGTCAGTCCTGGATCATTCTGTGTCTGTTTAAAAGGGATGTGCTGTCAGTCCCGGATCATTCTATGTCTGTTTAAAAGGGATGTGCTGTCAGTCCTGGATCATTCTGGCGCGTAATTTCTGATAGGAGGCTTCCTGCGTCCGGATGACTTCTATCGGAAAAAAAATCTACGTACTTACATTTGTTGTCAATCCTGCATTATTCGCTATCCCTTCGAATGGGATGTTACACAGTGGGGCGAATTCGCTATCGACCATCTTGGGGCGCTAACGTTGCCTATGCGCTAACTTAAGCGCCGGCGTCGGCGAGCACGAAATTGAGTTTTAGCGCCGCAAGATGTCTGGTGAGCGCTAAATCAAGCGCTAAACACTTCTCATCGGGCGCTAACGTCGGAGAGCGGGGCTCTACCTTCAGAGCGCTAATTAAGGTCCGGCGCTGTCAATTAGAAAGTCGTCAGACAGATTGTCGCCTTCCAGTTCTTAAAGGGGATGCTTAATGATGCTGCACAGCCTCATTCTGAACATTGCTGCTTGAGAACTGGGCCTGCAAGGAGCTGTAAGACTTCATTGAGAGAAGTCTTGGATTATCAGAGCCCCAGAGCGAGAAATCGCTGGTGCAGCGACCACGCTTTGGAGCCTCCAACATTGCACTCAGATCTGCTCACACCATCGAGCCCATCCTTGGCAGTTTGCAGAGGATGGACGTATCGGAGAAAGACCGTGGGATGCAGACCTCATGCTGCGTGTCTTGGGTGAGGAGGCAGCAGATTGCTCCAGATGCTCAGGTTCTGCCCAGGCGCGGGTGGGGGTGGGGGTCTGGCAGTGTGTCGGTCGAGCAGGAACGTGCTGTCCTCTCTCAGGGTGACAGCATTCCTGCTGCCACTCTGCCATTGCACTTGCCACAGCCTGTAACCCATCCATCCCAGACTGCTGCCGCCCATGCTGAGTTGCTGCAGGCTGCAGACCTGCCTTCCAGGCCCAGAGCTGTTTGAGGGCGTCCTGCAGGGCCATCTGCAGTCTCTGGCTCCCACACTCAGCAGCCGTCCACCAGTCTTGCTGCAGGCACTGGCGCCTCATTATGGAGGAGCAGCAGGTTTGGGAGGGGTGAACTCAAAAGGGGAGGGAAGTCATTGAAGAAGGGGAGTAAAGAATAATTTAGTCGCAAATGGTGAAAGTGTGTTTTAATAAATTAATGTGTTTTTAAATATATTGTTGTGCTTGTGAACAAATAGTTATGCTTGTAAATAAATGTTTGTGTTTGGTGAAAAATACTTCAGTTTGATAATAAAGAGTTGTGTTTGTTGATAAATGGCTGTATTATTTACGAATAGCTGTGTTTCATAAGAGAGAGTTGTGTTCGATAATAAATTGTTAATTTGACGTTGCACACTTTGTGGTGTTTCTCATTTGCCCTTTGCCCAGTGAAAGGTGCTGCGAGCTGGATGTAATGATGTGGATGTGCTGCGCAAACGCCATGTGCTATATCATTGATAGCAAGCGCTGACTAATGAGGCGTTCGCGCAAGGCCCTTACAGAAGCAAGATTGAGTGCTTCCCTCCTACGTTGCTGCTCCTCCTCTTCATCCGCATCCTCCGCCTCCTCCTCTCCCTCATCCTCCTCCTGAGGTGAACCTCCAATACCTGGTGGCAATGGCTGGACGCTCAGAATGGCCGGGTTGAGCAGTAGGCAACACACAACGATGAAAAGGGAGTCTCGATCAGTGGAGTACTGCAGGGCTCCTCCAGAGCGATCAGGACAGCGGAACCGTTGCAAATTCACTTGCGCTGTCCCCGGCAATCGATTTGAGCGGTAGCTCGACTGACAAGATGGATATGGCTTGCGGCGCAGGAACCATCAGCAGATGTGGTTAGAGCTCTCAGCGGCATTTTATCGGCATCTCGGGGCCCTAAGTGTGGCGCTAAACACACAAACTTCCCTCCCATTATCTTGCAAATAAACCGTTAAACAAAAACTGAATTTATGCAAAAACTATTTAAATAGAGTGTTCTGAAGTAACCTAGAGTTAGTGAGCTGTATGAACAATAATTGGATTGGTCTGTCCTACCCCAAATTCGCTAGAAAATAGCCCCCGTTTAACATAGAAATCATTACGTAAATAGGAATCCGATTGCCACTTTGGGCTAAAACTGATCGGAGCCTGCGCTATGTTATTTCCAACCAGTTCCACCACCGATTGAACCGAGGAGGCCCATCACATTTGAGCGTTGAATTATTTTATAGGCTCCAGAGGAGCAGGAGTGTTACTCCAGGGCATGAATATAATCTGGACCGCTGCCCTCATAAGATCCCCCTCTCCCTCTGCGATCACAATTCCTCTCTCCAATAATTTGACTTGCTACCAGCCACTGCGGCCTGATCCTGAAGACTGAATCTGATGAGCTGCATCGGTACGCCTGTTTGACGCCAAATTTTAATGCGAATTGGGCCTGAAAATCGCGCGAGGCTCTTCGCAGCTGGAATGGGCGGCTGGTTAGTCTGCTCTACCAGTCGGCCGGCCAACAGTCAATATCTATCTCAGTCAGTTCAAAATATTCCCATTTTTAACCTAACCTGCCACGTTGTTGCTGGGCAGGTAAGGTAAACATCGGGGCAATGTTGCAAAAGGAATGCTCGAAAATGTTTCGAGCCACATTTACTTCATCAGCACGTCTCAGCTCCGTAACCTTTGTCAGTGATAAGGACACCAGCAGCAATCTTACAGGAGCAGAACTGCCTCTGGGAACTTTCCCAACAAGGTGTGACATCTCACTGAATAGATGCTGTATTTGGTAGATTTTCAGCTTCAGTTTGTGCCGTAAACTGGTGGAGCAGAAATGAAAATCGAGTTAGTTTTTTAAGGGGCGGTTGAACCACTCTACCAGTTTAGATCACAGCGATGGTGACAATATCCCTCCAGAGATTGGGAACGGATGCAGTTTGAGATATGGCCCAACATGTGGCCTTTCAAGGTTGATGCCAGGGTGTAGGTCAGCAAAGCTGCGGCCGCCTCGCATAAATAGGTTGGTAGCGGATTGAAGGTTATGTCAGGTCTCTAACCGCCCTGTATTCCTGGCATTCCGGCTGCTGCCATCTAGGGTAGGGTCTGAGAAGAGCGGCCAGAACCACGACCACCTGTTTCCTGTCAGGTGACAAGTAATGCACAACTCGGAGTATTGTGACCCATGAGAGTGATCGGCACAGAATGGTCTTAAACGGAGTGCACTTAAACAGAGTGCTAAAGTTTGGAATTTGGAGCGAGTGGAAGTCATTGCTAAGTATTTGGTAAGTATTAGCTGTAAAAAGTGAAATTTTGTATTTAACCTAGAACTTTAAACACTGTAGTTAACAGAAACTGCCTGTCAGTGGCAGTGAACTTTCAGTCAGCTGTAAGCGTTTGTCTTGAATAGCTGCTAGTTACTGTAAGCAGGGAGCTGAGTCAGCTCTGATAAATTGGGTGTGGCTCAAAGGTGTATAAAAGTAAACAGGATCTGCTGGCGCACAGAGTGGCCTGCACAGAGTGGTCTTAAATGGAGTGCACTTAAACAGAGTGTTAAAGTAGGGAATTAGGAGAAAGTGATCATTCAGAGTAGATGGGAACCAGGCCTACAATACTGGTAGTGGTTTGTGTAATACCTAAATATATAATTGAATGTACCGATAACTTAAACTATAAATTCTCACACCACTCCTTGAACCACGCATTTAACTCTCTGATCTGCTTGTCCCTATTCCAATTTGCGCGTGGCTCAGGTCACAATCCAGAGATTATTATCTTTGAGGTTCTGTGTTTTAACTTGGCCCCTAGATCCTCAAACTCTGTCAGCAGAGCCTAATTCCTAGTTCTACCTATGTTTTTCGTTCCTTCGTGGAACAAAACAACAGTATCTTCCCCCTTCAACTCCAAATACTTCTCCAGCCTCGAGGATACATCTTTAACCCTGGCGCCGGGCAGGCAACACAACCATCGTAACTGCTAGTTGCAGCTGCATAGAACAGTATTTATCACACTGACTGTACTGTTCCCTAGCATCCAACAGTCCTGTTCACTGATCCACTTGAATGGCCTCCTATATCAAGGTGCCGTGATCAGTTTGCTCCTGCAGCCTGCAGACTTTGCCCTCCTCTACACAGGCAGCAAGAACCTGGTACCTGTTGGATAAGGGTAAAGGCAGAAACAAATTCAGCAATGCACCTCTGGTAACCTTCACTGTCTGAGTGGCAGTAACTCCCTTCTGTCCCTGACAACTATGTTCTTAAATGAGACTCTTCATCCACCTCACTATCGGCACATGTTCAAACACACAGCTCAACACCGGGATCGTAGCAAAACAATTTGCAATTTACCTTCGGTTTAAATTTCAAAGAAACATAAAATTATTTTGCCAATCCTCTAATGAAAATATCACATTACACACAAATCCTTGGAGCAAAAGCGGTTCATTAAATCTGTTTGTTTGATGGAATGTAACCTGATCACTCTCCCTAGATGGCTGTGTCCGTGGAGGTTTCTATATGGTATATCTAAGGGCTCCTCTGAATTAGCCTTTACATTCAAATAGTCAGAGCTCTGTGCCTGGCAGAACAGACATTGGTTCTTCACGTAAGAAATGGGATACCCAGTAATTTTCCAGATAGGGCTCATTTACTACCCGGTTCTTGCAGCACTCGGTATTCCTGGTAAGACAGTAAAACGAGACAGTAAAAGCTGAATGTGAATGTGTGACTGTTCAGGTAATCCGTTCCCTGTTTGTTGTTGTCAGTTAATTATTTAATTGTATTGTTTTCTTGATGTGATTTCTTAATTGAAATGATAACTTTTTTAAATTTTCTACAAAGACAAGGTTGAGACAATGATCCCTTTACTGTTTTCAGCAGAAACTCCTCCCTAGATTTGAAACTGACTTCCGGACAGACATTAATTAGCAACTCTTTTAATGTCTTGATGTTGTTAAGTGAGATTCACTTGTAATGTGGGGATTTTAATAATTATTTCTTCATAACATTATTTCATGTTTATAATGGGTTACACTGTGGAAGTCTCGCATGTTTTCTTGGCCGTCAGTCCAGCTCCGACTGTGTTTGTGGCTCCTTGAAATTGAAGCGACAATCCGGTGATTTCTGATAGCGGCGTGCAATCCACCCCGCCAGATTTTCCTTTCTGCGCTTTGCCCAGGGGACAATTAATACACAGGCGGTAAGAAGAAAACCTACCCCGTTATTAACCAGACAGGAATAAGAACATTAGATAAGAAGTTAAGAAGTAGAAGCAGGAGTAGGACATTCGGCCCCGGGAGCCTGCTCCGCCATTCGATAAGATTCTGACTGATCTTCGACGTCAACTCCACATTCCCGACCTAACCCAATATCCTTTGTTTCCCTTAGTGTCCAAAAATCTATCGATTTCTCTCTTAAATATATACAACGACTGAGCATCCAAAGCTCTCTGGGTAGAGAATTCCAGATTCACAACCCTTTTGAGTGAAGAAATTCCTCTGCATATCAGTCCTACATGGCCAACATCTTATTCTGAGAGTGTGACCCCCAGCTCTGGACTCCGCAGCTAGGGGAAACATCCTCCCCGCACCCAACCTTTCAAGCCCTGTAAGAATTTTGCATGTTTCAATGTGTTCACCTCTCATTCTTCTAAATTCTTGAGAATATAGGCCTAGTCTACTCAATTTCTTCTCTTAGGGCCATCCCGTCATCCCAGGAATCAGTCTGGTAAACCTACTCTCTCTCTAAGGCAAGTATATCCATCTTCGGGTAAGTAGACCAAATTAGTACATCACACTCCGGGCGTGGTATCGGCAAAGCCTTATATAATTGCAGTAAGACATCGTTGCTCTTATACTGCAATCCTTTATTAATAAATGCTAACATGCAATTTGCTTTCCTAATTGCTTGCTTTACGTGCCTCACAACATAATTTCCCACCGAACACTGTATTGTCTGCAAACTTGGATATATTACAATCGGTTCCCTCATCTACGTCATTGAAATATATCGTAAATAGCTGAGGCCCAAGCACTGGTCCTTGCCGTACCCCACTAGTTAAAGCCAGACAACCCGAAAATTACCCGTTTATTCCTACTCTCTGTTTTCTGTCCGTTACCCAATCCTCAATTCATGCGAAAATATTATCCCTAATCCCACTAGCTCTAATGTTCTGCAGCAACTGATGGAATGTTTTTTTGAAAATCCAAATACATTGCATCTACTGGTTCCGCCTTACCTACCCTGCCAGTTACACCCTCAAAAACCCTAACAGATTTGTTAAACACGATTTCCCTTTCAAAATTCTGCCTTGACTCTGCCCAATCACAACATGAATTTTAACTGCCCTGTTACCACATCCCTAATAATAGATTCTAGCATTGTCCTTGTTTCCAATTATCACTTTTACGGAAAAGTTCGATATGAATTGACTATATGAATAACTTAATTGCGGAAATCTTCAGGTGTCATTGCATTCAATGGTCTCTTGCAGATAAACTGCAGATCTATGGAAAGCGAAAGGGGGTAGATTTTGACTTTGGTGCAAAAGGGGCGGTGTCGGAGCGGCCGCCCATTAATCGTAGCGCCTGATATTCAGTTTCAGTGCAGTCAATGGATCTGATTATCAGGCGCTGCAAATAATACGCGGCCGATCCGATACCGCCCAATGTGCTCAACCACCCTGGACGATTTTCTACCCAACATGTGTCGCAACGGGGAAGAATGCTCACTCCATTCTGAACAGACCATAACCCAACAATGTGAGAGAGTGATCTCCATGCTGTAAAGACCATAACCCAACAATGTTAGAGAGCGCACTCCATTCTGTATAGACCATAACCCAACAATGTGAGAGAGTGATCTCCATGCTGGAAAGACCATAACCCAATATTGTGAGAGAGCGCACTCCATGCTGTATAGACCATAACCCAACAATGTAAGAGAGTGATCTCCATGCTGGACTGACTATAAGCCAACAATGTGAGAGAGCGATCTGAATGCTGGACAGAACATAACCAAAAACTGTGAGAGATTTATCTCCATGCTTTACAGACCATAACACAACAGAGCAGAGCTGATTCGCAGGTATTTTGATTTGCAGGCACTGTTATAAAATAAAAGGGCCCCTGTGTTTTCAGTCACCTGCTTTCTCCAGAAATACCGCAATAATATTTTACCTCACCACCATTGTCTCCATCTGATCTCAACCAAGTTTTTATTCATCCCTTAACTCCAGTTTCAACATTTGCCACAAATTCCCCTGCCCGGCAATAAACAGGTTTTAAATTAACAATTATATTTAATTCGGAACTAGAAAACTGATATTTCAATACTTTCTTAATGGAGTTCAGATGGTTCGTTTTCAAAAGAAAATATTTTGGGATATTCTGGAGGTATATTTGATGTGTCCTGTTTCTTACAGTGAACTTGGTGGCGATTGTGATCCTGTCCCGAGGAAAGTGCGGTCTCTCCAAGTGCATCACTCGGTACCTGGTGGCCATGGCAGCGGCGGATCTAATGGTGGTTATCATCGATGTGATATTACATCGGATTAATAGCATGCATTTGCCAATCAGTTTCCTCTCTCTGACACCTGTCTGCACTGTGAATCTTGTCGCCTACATTGTAACTGTAGACTGTTCCGTTTGGTTTACTGTCGCCTTCACATTTGATCGCTTTTTAGCAATTTGCTGTCAGAAGCTGCAATCAAAATATTGCACTGAGAAAACAGCGACCGTGGTTATCGCTACCGTGTGTGTGGTAAGTTGTGTGAGGAGTGTTCCCTTTTACTATATAGTGGAACCTTCCTATATCATTGACAACGTGCCCTGGCTTTGTGTTCTTACAGCTGATTATGCGATTTCCCCCTTGTGGAAGGCATTCGAGTGGATCGATAGCCTCATCACCCCTTTATTACCAATTGGTTTAATGCTGTTGTTCAATGCTCTGACCGTCAGACATATTATAGCGGCAAATCGAGTCCGCAGGGGACTCCAGAGCAACAGGGAAAATCAGAATGATGCGGAGATGAAGAATCGGAGAAAATCCATGATCTTGCTTTTCAGTATTTCTGCCAATTTCATACTGTTGTGGATGACGTATGTTGTGCATTCGGTGAACTGGCCAGTGGTCAACGTTTTTTACACAGACAAATATATCAGTAATACGATATATATCACTCAGGAAGTTGGGTTTATGCTGCGTCTGCTCAGTTCCTGCACAAACACTTGTATCTATGGACTGACACAGAGGAAATTCAGAGAGGAGCTGAAGAAAGGGGTGAAATATTTGCTTACACTAAATGGGAAATTATAAGAAAGAAAGAAATTGCATTTCTATCGCGCCTTTCACCAGCTCAGGACGTCCCAAAGCGCTTTACAGCCAATGAAGTACGTTTTGGAATGTAGTCACTGTTGTAATGTAGGAAACACGGCAACCAACCTGCGCACAGCAAGCTCCCAAAGACAGCAATATGATAATGACCAGAAAATCGGCTTTATAGTGATATTGTTTGAAGGATAAATATTAGCCCGGACACCGGGAAGAACTCCCTGCTCTTCTTCGAAATCGTGGCAGTCAAATCTTTGTCGTCCAGCTGAGAGGGCAGACCTGGCCTCGGTTTAATGTCTCATCCGAAATACGGCACCACCGACAGTGCAGCACTCCGTACTATCCTGGAGTGTCAGCATAGATTTTTCTGCTCAAGTCTCTTGGAATGGGATTGTGAACCCACAGCATCCTGACTCGAGATGCGATTGTGCTGCCCACTGAGCCCCAGCTAATAGATCAACAAGAAGTGACTGACATCGACCTGGACCAACGTTTACTGCTTCACACATCACTCTGTGGGCAGGTGAAGAGGAAATAGGAGATTCATTATCTTCATCCAGATTTTTTATAATTGTGTCCAATGGCCACAATATTAAACATGAATTTAACTAACATCTCAACTTCTGTTCCTGGCCCCCATATTGGTTGATATTTAGCACATGTTCCTCTTCTCAGCTTCTGCCCCCTTCTTTCAAAACCGCTATTGTTACCCCTTCCTAAAAATCCACCCTCTGTCCATACAAACTGCAGCCCCATCTCCAAACTCCCTTTTATCTCCTGAGCCCTTCAATATGTTGCTGCCTCCCAGCGGTGCGCATGCTTCCGACAATTCCTTATTTCAATCTCTTTAATCAGGCTCCTATCCCTGCCCCGGTAGTGAAACGGTGCTGAAAAAAGTAAAGATTCACACAATCTATCACTGTTACCGTGGTGCACAATCCCTCCTCGGCCTCCTCAGTCTCTCTGCAGCCTTTGAAACGATTGACCACAGCAACCTCCTTCGATTCCTCTGCTCCGCTGTCCAGCTCAGTGCCACTGTCCTCGGTGGTACTACTCCTAATTGTCCAATAGTAGCCTCACTGTTTTCCTTGGAGTCTCCAAGGAACTCCCTTGACCTCTACCTCTTCTTTCTCATCTACATGCTGCCCTTTGAAGATATACGAACACATGGGGTCAGCTTGCACATGTACACTGACGACTCCAATCTCTCCCACTCCACCACCACTCTCAACCCTTTCACTGCCGCTGTGTTTTCCGACTGCTTGACTGACATCCAATATTTGATGACTCGCAATTACCTCCAGTTAAACACTGGGACGATCGAAGGCTCCATCTTCAGCCCACGGCCCAAACTCTGTAAACTCGCCATGAATTTCATTCCCCTCCCTAGCCTGTGTCTCAGTCTGACCCATAATATTTGCAACCTTGGCTTCCCGTTCGATCCCACGAAGAACTTCAGAAACTCATATTGTCTCGATCACAAAGACTGCTCAGTTCTGTAACATTAATGTCCCTCATTCGCGCCTCAGCCCACTTGCTGCTGAAACGCTCATTGATGCTCTTGTCCTCTCGAGACTCGATTATTCCAATGCGCTCCTGGTCGATCCCCTCAAAATACAACATTAACAAACTTCAGCTCCGCTAAAACTCTGCTGCCCGGTTCCTATCCCCGCCAACTTCCCTGATCTAGCAATCATGTAATTGTTGAACTACATCAGGTCCTAGGCCTCTAAATCCCCCAAAATAAAGTTCTCAACCTTGTCTTTAGATCCCTCCACAAGCTAATCTGACGGTGGAGTTTCAACCAACTGGGGTCCGTGCTCTGGAATGTCTTGCTTAAGCCCTTCCGCCTCTCTGCCTCCAGCTCCTCCTCTAAAACCTCCATTCATGGCAATTTCTTAAACAAGAATCTTCCTTGTCTGAGCAAGAATTTATTTCTGATTGTGCCTCTACGATTCCATTTGAATCACGGAATTACAGAATCATAGAAATTTACAGCACAGAGGAGGCCAGTAGACCTGTGCCACCCGAAAACGAGCTATCCAGCCTAATCCCACTTTTCAGCTTTGGTCCATAGCCTTGCAGGTACGGCACTTAAAGTGCATATCCAAATATTTATAAATGTGATGAGGGTTTCCGCCTCTATCACACTTTCAGGCAATGAGTTCCAGAGCCCCAAAGTTCTCCTCTACGCCCCACTAATCTTTCTACCAATTACTTTAAATCTATGCCCTTTGGTTATTGACCTCGCTACTGAGGAAAATTGATCCTTCCTATCCACTCTATCTGAGGCCCTCATAATTTTATACACATCAATCAAGTCTTTCCTCAGCCTCCACTGTTCCTCTTAAAGCAACACCAGCCTATCCAATCTTTCCACATCGCTAAAATTCTCCAGTCCTGGCAACATTCTCGTAAATTTCCACTGTACCCACTCTAGTGCAATCACACCTTTCCTGCAATGTGGTGACCAGAACTGAATTCTAGCTGTTTTATACAGTTCTGGCATAACCTGCCTGCTCTAATATTCTATGTCTCGGCTAAGAAAGGAAAATGTCCAGTATGTCTTCTTAACCAGCTTATCTACCTCTCCTGCTACCTTCAGGGATCTGTGGGCCTGCACTTCAAGCACTCTCTGCTCCTCCACACCTATCAGTGTCCGAACATTTTTTGCGTATGCCCATGCCTTGTTAGCCCACCCGAAATGCATTATCTCACACTTTGCCTGATCCAATTCCATTTGCCACTTTTCTTACCAACTGACCTTCCATTGATATCGTCCTGCAGTCTACAGCTTTCTTCCTCACTATAACCACACGGCCAATTTTTGGATCATCTGCAAACATCTTAATCATGCCCCCCACATTACAGTCTAAATCATCGATGTATTCCACAAAAATCAAGGGACCGAGTACTGAGCCCTGTGGAACACCACTTGCAACAGCCTTCCAGTCACAAGAACACCCGTCAAACATTACATTTTGCTTCCCACCATTGAGTCAAATTTGGATCCAACTTGCCACTTTGCCTTGGATGCCATGGGCTTTTACTTTTTTGACCAGTGTGCCATGTGCGATCTTGTCAAATGCCTTGTTAAAATCCATGTACAATTCATCAAACGCACTACCCTCATCAACGCTCTTTGTTACGTCCTCATTAAAAATTCAATCAAGTTATTCAGACACAATCTTCCCTTAAAAAATTCATGCTGATTGTCCTTGATCAATCCGTGACTTTCTAAATGACGATTAATACTGTCCCACTGAAGTTTTTTCCAATAATGTTTCCACCACCGAGTTTAGGCTGACTGGCCTGTAATTACTCGGTCTATCCTTTTCTCCCTTTTTAAACAACAGTACCATGTTAGCAGTCCACCAGTCCTCCCGCACCACAACTGCTACCAGAGAGGGTTGGAAAATGATGGTCAGAGCCTCCGGTATTTCCTCCCTTGCTTTTCTGTGATACCTTTTTTATACCTGAAAGGCGGTATACAAATGCAAGTTGATGTTGTGCTTCTCGTTGTAACACCTGTGTTCAAAAAAGAAGGCCCGGGTTAACTAATCTAACTGCAGGCTACATCGGCAGTGAGCAAGCTCTTGAGGGCATAATACGGGATAACATGAATACTCGGCAGGCAATACATGTCTTGATTAACGTATATCACATGTGAAGTTGCTCAAATTAGACACCGTTCTTTGAAAAAATGAAAGAGTCTCTTGTTAAATAAATTACAGTTGATTTTTTCCTATTGATTGGCAAAAAGTTTTTGATACGGAGCGACAGCGGGTCATTTAATCTGGTAATTTGAAAAGCAAGTCGGTTCATGACTGGTAACATACAATATTATTTCATAGCTAATTTCCAGGCTGGAGGGTCAGAGATCACAGCAGGTCACAGGGGTTACAACGAGGTCACAGTGATTAGTTTGGCAACAGTACTGTTCCTAAAACAAATTGAGCTTGAATATTGTATCGGTCAAATTGTCAACATTTATACTTCAAAGAAATGGCACGTCACTAACAGTTAGCGCTCACTCAGTCCTGACACACGGAGTGTCGGGCTGAATTTTGGGGCTCGAGACTCTGGAGTGGGGTTTGATGCACCGACCTTCTGACTCAGAGGTGAGACTGACACGAACTGCGTCACGCCTGACAGCTGAGCAAGGTCATCCGCTCCCCCCAGACAGGACAGTGGACATGGTGAACCTGAGCAGTAATTCGATCGATGAACATAGGATCATCGCTTCCTCCACCACAGAAGGAGGCCATTCGGCACAACTTGCCTTTGCTGGCTCTTTGAAAAACACGTCACTAACTGTGAGCCGGAATGTAAGATGTAAGCGTGTAAGAGACCTCAGGAGGATATGGACATTTTGGCTCAGAAATTCACCTCGGGCGGTGGAGGAAACGGGTGGTGTCGGATCGGCCGCCCGTTGTGCGCAACGCCTGATATTCAGTTACTTTGACGGCACACGTTTTGCGCCACGGCCCGAAACAAATTTCTTGGCCTTCGGGAGGATACAGTCATTTTATTAGATTAGGCGGAGAGAAAAGAGAAAAAATTGATTGCATCAAAAAATGAAAGGAATTGGGCAGCTGAAAGAATGGAAGATTTATATTTAAATATATATATATATGTGTGTGTATGTGTGTGTGTACAAAGAGGAAGAAAGAAAGAGAGAAAGAAAGAGAGAAAGAAAGAGCAAGAAAGAGAGAGAGAAAGAAAGAGAGAAAGAAAGAATGAAAGAAAGATTGAAAGAAAGAAAGAGATAAAGATTGAAAGAAAGAGCAAGAAAGAGAGAGAGAAAGAAAGAGAGAAAGAAATAAAGAGAGAAAGAAAGAAAGAGAGAAAGAACGAACGAAAGAAAGAAAGAAAGAAAGGAAGAAAGAAAGAAAGAAAGAAAGAAAGAAAGAAAGAAAGAAAGAAAGAAAGAAAGAAAGAAAGAAAGAAAGAAAGAAAGAAAGAAAAAAGAAAAACTTCCATCCCTACAGCGCACTTCATATCTTCCGAAGCTGCCAGAACTCTTCACAGCCAATGAATTGCTTTTGAATTGCAGTCACTCTTGTTTTTGGAGTGAAATCTGAAAACCAATCCGCCCACTACAAGGTCTCACAAACATGATGTTATTTAACACAATCATTAACCACATTTCTTCTTGGGTAAATCCCACAACATTCACAGCTGAAGTTAATTTTCTTTAGGATTCTACTTGGCAATTCCCACATTAAAACAGAGACTACACTTCAACAATTACTTCATTGGCTGTAATACGCGTTGGGACGTACTGAGGCGCTATAGAAATGCAAGTCTTGCTTTCTTTCCGACAATCTTTCGTTCTTTCTTTCGTTCTGATCACATTTACTCACACTGTTCCATTATCCCGTCAACTACCTGTGCGTCATCCACCTATCGGTTTAATCTTGATCGTTGACGTGGTTTCGGCCTCAAGCACTAACCCGGAAGTGAATTTCACAGCCCCACAACTATCTGTGTAATGAAGTTTCTGCAGCTCTCTGTTCAGAACCCCTGAAATTATATTATTGCATCCATAACTTCCCGCTCCTGTCCCCTCAACTACTGAACCAGTCTGCTTCTATCTATCCGTCCCATCATTTAATACTTTAAAATCTTCATATCAGAGAGGCCCGTAATATGTTGTTTAAATGAAAAGAGACCCATGTTATCCGTGCCTTCTGGTGTTCGAGAGAAAGTAGCAGTGCCGGCTATACATTTCCACATTAAAGGGCCGAGGGAAGACTCTAATCTTTAGATCTTGAACTTGCTTCACCCCAGGAGCCAGTTAAAGAACAGTTAGTGAATCAGTTAGTCCCCGTTGTGACATGTGTAGGGGGTGGTAATGGGGTCAGCCTACTCCTTCTGACTCAGTGAGCGGTTCGACTCGCACCCACATCCCTGGTTCCTAGCCTTTGGACTTATTTAGGGGTTGTGAACAAAAATGCAGTAGACAATAGGTTCTGATGAAAGAATTTTGACTTTATTAAAAGAAAAAGGTAACCAACTTAAAACACACTTAATATTTAAACACAGATTGGGGAGCACACGGTACAGACGAGGGAGAATGACAATATACCAAACAAAAACCTTATCCCTCCTAAAGATCCCACTATCTAGCTAGGTTTTTGGTTTCAGGAGATCAGGGATAATGCTCACCAACGAATCCTTGACAGGATTTTAGAGTCTTTTGATTAAAAGATTTCGTAAGGCCCTTGTTGCTGCGAGGTGTCCGATGGTCACTGAGGCAGTCGTTCTGGTTTCTTCTTGTGTGATGGTCTGTTTGTTGGCCTTCCTCCTCGTGGCTTGTAGTGGTTTTGCTGGAGCAGGGAGAGAGCTGTGCCAGCGTTGTCAGCGAGTCCAAAAGAGAAAGATTCTTTGGACAGGCTTCAATTATATTGTCTTTTTCGCGCAAAAAAACCCTTACTAAAACGGTTTCCTTTAGGTTGCAAATGAGCCTTGTCTAGTCCATTGTCTAGTTTTGGCGGGCTTGCCAGAGCCGATGGCTTTAGCTCAGTGTTAAACATGTCCTGATCGTTTTCCGATTTAACACAGCCTTATCTACGTGCCAAAACGCAACCCTATTGTCCTAGTTCTATTGACGGGCTTTTAAATCTGTCCTGTGGATACCTGGTTGATTGGTATATTGATGAAGTACTAAATGTTTTATTGATTTCGAAAGAGGTCTTGGATTATTCATTTTTTGATGTGTTGTGAGGCTTTTGGTTTTGTCTTTTCCTCCTTGATAGGAAGGCAGTGCAAACACACTGCAGACAGCTTACTACACTGCCTGGCCACGCCCCTCTGCAGCTTGTGTGTCTGTGAAAGGTGTCTTTCCCAACAGTAAGATTCGAAAAGTCATTTTCCTCAGGATTTTCTTCTTGTGATCTTTAGAAATGTCCAAAACTGAGGGTTTTACCTCAAATCACTTCACTTAGGGTTCTGTTCGATTTTCTGGGTAATTTTGCGAAGCCTACATCCCCCACTTTGATAGTAAACCTGAATTAGTATCATTAACAGTTGAACAAAATTTCTGATCCCCGAAAACCAACCTTCCGCTGTATTACCGAAACAAAAAACCCAAACATACATTCCTCTTTTAAAATGTGGTGTTTCAGGTACATAGAGGTAAGAATCAATCTTTATTTCACATCCAAGCAGGGAGAGGGTCCGACAGCCCTGCACAGCTTGGAAAAACACATCATACACATCATAAAAATGACACAACACACGTACAAATTTGTTTATTAAAAGACAAAATTCAATCTTCGTTCCATCCCTGGCCATAGCCTTTATTTTGATGCACTTCCCAAGTACCTTCGTGTCTGGAACGGAGCTCCCCGTCCCTTCCCCTGCACTTTGTACACAGCAGGTAGAGAACTATCCCGAGCTGGCAGACCACCAAAAGATGGGAAGCCATCCTGATCCAGGAAGGCACCACTATATTCTCGAAAATATCCCACCTGGATGGAACTACTATGTCCAAAATCTCTGCCCCTATTTCAACTGTTTTCTGTTCCAAGGTGTAGAAATGTGTTTGTGAAATCTCTACAGCTTTAAGTAGGATGTTAAGATGTTCGAGTAGAGGGGGAATTGTATATCCAAAGTAAGTCACATACTTTTGCAGGTTGGTGATGTTTTCTGTTACAGTGAGGTGAACAGTGGAGGGTTCAGGAATGGGGACAATCCGTTCCTGGGCCACTTGAACTTCTGCCTCGGGTTTAAAGCAGAAACTGCTGTCACTTACCGGACACCAGAAGTGTCCATGCTGGTAGTGGGACGCACCTGTGGTGACACAATATGTCCCATCCCCTATATATGCTACCTGTGGGGAAACATGGCCATGTGCCATTACCTCCATGGTACAGTTGATAGGACGTGCGCCAGCAGCTTCAAACCCGCACTGTGGTTTAGAATAGGCGTTCAAGTGCTGGGGACACTGCATTATGTGTGAACCCAGGCTCCTGCACCCAGAGAGGTCAGTACCTGTCATGGCGTGCTCCCACTTTATGACATAAGGTGGGACCGCTGTAAAACGGATGTGTGCACCCCCTTGAATGACTCCAATGTTCTCCACCCTTTATACCGGTACGGGTCGGGCTGTCCAGCTCATGACCGGCATTCTCACTACTATCCCCATGATAGTGTGATTGGAACGCCCACAATATATTGGGAAAGGGTCGGCTTCAGAGGCTAGACGAAATTGGCATGTGCTCAGCGAATTACTAAACGGGTGGAGGGCTGCGAGTTGCTTGTTGCTGATCCAGGAAGGGACTAAACCTTGCTTTAAATCCTCCAGGTTGCAACGGAACTCGCCCAGCAGCCATGCCCCGTACAACACACATACCTCATTCTGTGCAGCCTGATCCGATGCATTCCTATCCTCCTGCGTGAGTGCATTTACTGTTTTGGCATGCCTTTCCAATTCTTCAATCATTTGCTTTAAATGAATCATCATAGCTTGGTCCTCATGTATCTCTGAGCCTACGACTTTGTTCCCATCCTTCAGGATCTTTCTTAACTGGGTTTTTAAACCATTTATCTGTGTCTGTAATTCCATGTCATCCAGGCTATTTATTACAGAGGACCCTGTAATATCGGCAGTGAAAACATCATTCCATGCTCCCCTTCTTTGTCTACCCGTGCCCATAGTGTTCTCAGGGTGTATTCAGTATAGCTCTACTTTGTCTATATTGGCAAAATCAAATTCGTAAAATTTCCTAAACATTTCCTTTAGCAGGGTACAGCTAGTACAGCTGCTCCGCCTCCTTAGGACACCACTCAGGTACGTATAACTCGGTAAGGTTTAATATTACTGAAGCTACTGCATAGTGTACACCCTGGTATATTTCCTTTTCGGTTGGTACTAGGACTAACCAATCCCTGGTCACTTGGTGGAGGTAGGGCACTTTTCTTCCAGGGTTTTAGGTACCTGGGTCGTGGGTAGGGGCTTTCGGGTGTGTGCCACGAGTTCAGTGGCATTAACTGGGTCCGGAATGTGTGGGACCACGCACCCATGCAGTCTAGAATCCCACCCTATCCCCTCCCCGGCATCTTGCCATTCGCTGGAGAAGATAATGGATACCCCTGTGGGCAGGCTTCCTCTGATCCTCACATACAAACATAGACTCCCTGTTCCGACTCCCACCACTTACCCCAACACATTACCACTCCTCCTTGGGTCCCTGTGATTGTCCGGTAGGTGTCGTTCCCTAATCTTTCCCAGTCGGCTGTATGGTCCCCTGCGTCCCTGCTCAGCTTCCTGAGCCACCACCACCTATTCAGGGGAATTCGTCCCTTACAGGTAAGGCACACACGCTTCCCCTCGGTGACACTGACCCTTGTGGCAACGACCTGTATTCTGAGGCATGAAGGGAGGCCTCCCCGTACGTGAACCCGGGCTGGTTGGAGTATTTACTAGAGTTGGACCCCAGCCACCCTGGCCACCTTCCCTCGTGGGGGTAGATGGCGAGCTCCTCCACTCCCCGCTCGCCACCCCCTGCGTTGACGACTGGTGCTCCCTCTCCTGAGCACCCATAGTTGTGGGAGTCCTCTACGTCACCTCGGTCACCAATGCTCACCCCTACCATGGCGAGCAGCAGCAGAAAACTTACCATTCCGAAGTCCTTTCTGTAGGGGCACACACAAAACATATATCCATGTCCCAGAAAGCTTCTCTGGCTGCTCTCAGTCTATCTATATCCCTTTGCAGACTTTTTGTGTTCTCCTCACAGCTTACTGTCCCGCCTGGCTTTGGATCATCAGCAAACTTGGATACATTACACTCGGTCCCTTCATCTAGGACATTAATATAGATTGTATTAAGCTAAGGCCCCAACACTGAGCCTTGCGACACCCCAATACTTACAGACTGCCAAACTGAAAAAGATCCGTTTATCCCTATTCTTTGTTTCCTGTCCGTTCACCAATCTGCTATTCATGCTGCTATATTACCCCAACCACATGAGCCCTAACCTTGTGTAACAATCATTTATGTGGCACCTAATTGAATGCCTTTTGGAAATCCATATAATACATCCACTGGTTCCCCTTTATCTACCCTGCAAGTTACATCCCCAAAAAATCTCAAATAAGTTTGTCAAAAACGATTTCCCTTTCATAAAACCACTTTAAATCAGCCTAATCCTGGTATGATTTTCTAAGTGACTTGATACCACTTCTTTTCAATGGAGTCCAGCATTTTTCCGACTACTGATGTCAGGCTAACTGGTTTGTAGTTCCCTGTTTTTTCTCTTCCTCCTTTCTTGAATAGCGGTGCTATATTTGCGAGCTTCCAATCCACTGACACCATTCCAGAATCTAAGCATTTTGGAAGATCAGCACCAATGCATCTCTTCAGCCACCTCTTTTAGAAACTAGGATGTAGTCCGTCAGGTCCAGGGGATTTGTTGGCTTTTAGTCCCATTTGTTTCTGTAGTGTTTTTTCTCTACTTATATAAATGACGTTATGTTCTTCACCCTCATTAGACTCTTGGTTCTCCATCATTTTTGGTATGCTTTTTGCGTCTTCTACTGTGAAGACAGATACAAAATATTTGTTTAACGTTTCTGCCATTTCCTTATTCCGCATAATAATTTCTCTTTTCTCAGCCTGAAAGGGACCAACGTTTACTTTTGCTACTCGTTTCCTTTTTAAATACTTGTAGAAATTCTTACAATCTGCTTTTATATTTCTTGCCAGTTTTATCTCATAATCCATTTTTTGCCTTTTTATCAATTTTTTGGTCCATCTGTGCTGGTTTCTGAAACTCTCCAAATCCTCAGGTTTACCATTACTCTTAGCAACATTATAAGCTTCTTCTTTCAAACCAATGCTATCCTTAACTTGTTTTGGTAGCCACGGTTGTATCACTTTTCCTGTGGAGTTTCTGTTTTTCAATGGAATGTATTTTTGTTGTGAATTATGAAATGTTTCTTTTAATGCTAGCCACTGCTTTTCTACCGCCATAACTTTTAATCTATTTTTCCAATGTACGGTAGCCAACTAGCCGCTCATAACTGTGTAATCGGCTTTGTTTAAGTTTAAGACTCTAATTTCGGGCTTGGGCAAGTCACTCTCAAAATGAATGTGAAATTCTTTGATAGTATAATCACTCTGCTCCAGAGGATCCTTTACTATGAGACTGCTAATTAACCCTGTCTCATTACACAATACAAGATCTAAAATAGCCTGCTCCCTGGATCGTTCCATGACATATTGTTCGAGGAAACTGTCCCGAATGCATTCCATGAACTTGTCCTCCAGACTACCTTTGCCAATCTGATTTATACAGTCTATATAAAGATTAATGTCCCCCAAGATTATTGCATTACCTTTGTTGCAAGCTCCTACTATTTCTTCATAAATATTCTGTCCAACGGTATAGATACTGCGAGGGGGCCTATATATTACTCCTACCAGTGTTTTTTGCCCCTTGTTATTCCTTATCTCCACCCATACTGATTCTACCTCCTGATATTCCGATCCGAGATCCTTTCCCGCTAGTGTCCTTCGGACATTCTTTATTATCAGGGCCACTCCCCTTCCTTTTCCATTCTGCATGTCTTTTCGATGAGTCAAGCACCCTCGTACATTTAGAACCCAACCTTGGCCACCTTGCCTCTGTAATGGCCATTAGATCAAACGCATTGATCCCAATTTTGCCAATATTTTTTTCTATCTTTTTACGAATGCTTCGTGCATTCAGATAAAGAGCATTTAATTTAATTTTGTTGGCATTATTCCCTGCTTTGACCTTATTCTCTGCTGCACTGCTACCATTAAATTCTCTGTCCCTTCCTGTCACATTCTACTTATTTTTACCCAAATCGCTACCCCACTCTATTGCCTTGACCTTTCTCTTTAGATTACAAAATTTCCCTTCAACAGACCACTCCCCCTTTTTTTTGGTTTAAATCCCTATCTACAGCCATAGTTTTCATTTCGCCAGGACACAGGTCCCAGCCCAGATTAAGTAGAGCTCGTCCCGACGGAAAACCTCCCTCTTTCCTCAGTGCAGGTGCCAGTGCGCCATGAATTGAAACCCCTTTTTCCCAGACCACTCTTTGAGCCACGCATTTAACTCTCTGATCTGCTTGACACCATGCCAATTTGCACGTGGCTCAGATAGTAATCCAGGGATTATTACCCTTGTGGTTCTGTTTATTAATTTGGACACTAGCTCCTCAAACTCCCTCAGCTGAATATCATTGTTAGTTCTGCCGCTGTCGTTGGTTCCTACATGGACCACGACAAGTAGATCCCACCCCGCTCCCACTCCAAGTTCTTCTCCAGCCACGTGGAGTTATCCTTAACCCTGGCACCGGGCAGAAAACACAGCCGTCTGGACTATCTTTCACGAATGCAGAGAACAGTATCTCTCCCCCTGACTATACTGTTCCGTACTATTACCACGTTACTACCTTCCCCCTCCCCTCTTGGATGGTACCCTCTCCCACAGTTGGTCAGTTTGACCATCCTCCCTGCAGTACATTTCCTTATCCATACAGGTAGAAATTACCTCATACCTGTTGGACAACGTCCATTGCTGAGGCTCCTCCATCACTACATACTGGGTCCCCATGCCGTCCTGACTCGCAGTCACATCCACCTGTCGCTGACCACTGACGAACTCTAATGTACTACTTAACCTAATGGGTGTAACTGCCTCCGGGAACAAAGTGTCCAGGTAACTCGCCCCCTCCCTCATGCATCGCAATATCTGCAGGTCGGACTCCAACGCAACAATCCTAAGCCGAAGTTCCTCGAGTTGCAGACACTTACTGTAGATGTGGTTACTCGGTATCGCGATACTCTCCACAGACTTCCACATGCTGCAGTTACGACTCACACCCTGCCCTGGCATCTCCAACCTTGTTTTATTTATTAACTAATTAGTAAAAGATTTTATTCAATCGATATTTTAGGTTTATTGTTTGATTATTTTATTTAGTTTAAGTTACTACTTTAATAAGTACTAGCAAGTTATCTTTTCTCAGCTCTTAATTTAACCCTCTTCACTAACGTCGAGAGCAGAAAGAACTGTAATACTCACCAACCAATCACCTGCATGCTCTCCTGTGACGTCACGCTTTGTTGTTGTTGCTTGGGAGACTCGCGCTGCCGCTGCTTTCATTCAGGTCCGCTCTCGGGCCGCTCTTTATCCCCTAGTTTAGATATTGGATGGGATACAAAATGACAAAGAGGAGTTACGAGAAAGGCTGGCTGTACGTGAAGTAGATAAGTCACAAGTACGGTTGGGATGCATCCTAGGATGCTTCAGGAGGGAAGGGTGGAAAATGCGGAGGTACTGTCCATAATCTTCCAATCATCCTTGGATTTGCACGTGGTGCCAGAGGACTGGAGAATTTAAAATGTTTCACCACTGTTCAAAAAAGGTGGAAAGATAAACCCAGCAACTACAGGCCAGTCAGTTTAATGTCAATACTGGGGAAGATTTTAGAAACGATAATCCGAGACAAAATCAACAGTCACTTGGACAAGTGTGGATTAATTAAGGTAAAACAGCACGGATTTGTCAAAGGCATAGCGTGTTTAACTAACTTTATTGTGTGTTTTGATGAGGTAACAGAGAGGGTTGTGTGGGCAATGCGGTTGATGTGGTGTACATGGACTTCCAAAAGACGTTTGATAAAGTGCTACATAATTGGCTTGCCAGCAAAGTTGAAGCCAATGCAATAAAAGGGACAGTGGCAGCATCGATACCAATTTGGCTAAGTGACAGGAAACAGAGATCAGTGGTGAACGATTGTTTACCGGACTGGAGGAAGGTACACAGTGGTGTTCCCCAGGGGTTGGTACTGGGATCACTGCCTTTCTTGATATATATTAATGACTTGGACATGGGTGTACTGGGCACAATTTCAAAATTTGCAGATGGCACAAAACATGGAAGTATAGTGAAAAGTGAGGAGGATAGTGATAGACTTCAATAGGAGATAGATCGGCTGGTGGAATGGGCGGACACTTGGCAGATGAAATTTAACGCAGAAATGTGGGAAGTGATTCATTTTGTTAGGATTAACGAGGGGAGAAAATATCAACGAAAGTGTACAATTATAAAGGGGTTGCATGAAGAGAGAAACCTGGGGGAGTATGTGCACAAATCATTGAAATTGACAGAACAGGTTGATAAATCGGTTAAAAAAGCATACGGGATCATGGGCATCATAAATAGAGGCATAGAATACAAAAGCAAGGAGGTAATCTTGAAGCATTATTAAACACTTGTCCGGCCGCAACTGGAGTATTGTTTCCAATTCTGGACACCTCACTTTAGGAAGAATGTGAAGGCCTCAGTAAAGATTTTCAAGAATGGTTCCAGGGAGAAGGGTTCCATGGATGAGGAATTCAGTTACGTGGATAGGCTGTAGAAACTGGAGGTTTTCTCCTTAGACAAGAGAAGGTTGAGAGGGGAATTGATCGAGGTGTTCAAATTCATGAGGGGTCCAGACAGAGCAAGATAGTTTTCTAAATCAGTATGTTGAGGAACCAACTACAGAACAGACTATTTTAGTATCTAGCATTGTGCAACGAGAAAGGGTTAATTAATAAGCATGTAATAAAGGAGCCTTTAGGGATGAGTGACCATAATATGATAGAATTTTGTATTGAGTTTGAATGTGACTTAGCTGAATCGGAAACTAGGGTCTTAAATATAAAGAAAGAAAACTATGTAGGTATGAGGGGCGAGTTTGCTAAAGTAGATTGGGAAAAAAACATTAAAATTTCTGACAGTGGACGAGCAATGGCTAGCATTTAAAGAAGATTTATATAATTTGCAACAAATATACATTCCTTTAAGGCACAAAAACCCCACAGGAAAAGTGTTGCTACCGTGTCAAACAAGAGAAGTTAAAGATAGTATTAGCTCAAAGGAATAGGTTTATAATGCTGACACCAACAATAGTAAGCCTGAGGCTTGGGAGGATTTTAGAATTCAGCAAAGGAGGACCAAGATATTGATAATAAAGGGAAAATAGAATATGAGAGTAAACTAGAGAAAGACATAAAAGCAGACTGCAAAAGCTTCTAGAGGTATGTAAAAAGGAAAAGATTAGCGAAAGTAAGTGTGGATCTCTTACAAGAAGAGAGAAGAGAAATTATAATGGAGAATAAGGAAATGGAGGAGCAATTAAACAAATACTTTGTGTCTGTTTTCACGGAAAAAGACACAAAAACTTCCCGGAAATAGTGGATAACCAAGGGTCTAGCGAAAATGAGGAACTGAAAGTTATTAGTATTAGTAGAAAAGTAATACTGGAGAAATGAATCGGACTGAAAGCCAATAAAACACAAGGAGCTAATGGCCCACATCCTAGTGGTTTGAAAGAGATGGCTATAGAGCTACTGGGGGCATTGTTTATAATTTTCTAAAATTAGATAGAATCTAGAACGTTTCCCACGGATTGGAAGGTAGCAAATGCAACCCCATTATTTAAGAAAAGAGGAAGAGTGAAGACAGGGATCTACAGATCAGTTCGCCTGACTTCAGTAGTAGGGAAAACGCTAGATTATATTATTAAGGGCGTGGTAACAGGGCATTTAGAAAATCATTATAGGATTTGGCAGAGTCAACATGGATTTATGAAAGCGAAATCGGGTTTGACAAATCTGTTAGTATTTTTTTAGGTTTAACAGCAAAATGGTAAAGAGGGAACAGTTGATGTGGTAAATTTGAATTTTCAGAAGGTAATAGATAATGTGGCACACAAGAGGTTAATAAACACAATTAGGCCTCATGCGATTGGGGGTAATATACTAGCATGGATTGAGGATTGGATAACAGACGGAAAACAGATTGTCAGAAAAAATGGGTAATTTTCTAGTTGGCAGGCTGTAACAAGTGGGGTCCCGCCACGATCAGTGCTTGGGTCTCAGCTCTTCACCATATATATCAGTGATTTGCATGAGGGGATCAAATGTAATATATCTAATTTTGCTGATCATACAAAGCTTGGTGGGAATGTAAGTTGCGAGGTGGATGCAAGGAGGCTGCAAAGGGATAGAGACAGGCTAAGTGAGTTCGCAAGAACATGGCAAATGGGTGAAAGTGCGGTGAAATGTGAAGTTATCCACTTTGGTAGGAAAAATAGAAAGGCAGAGTATTTTTTAAATAGTGAGAGATTGGGAAATGTTGTTGTTCAGAGGGACCTGGTTGTCCTTGTAAACGAATCACAGGAAGTAAACATGCTGGTACAGCAAGGAATTAGGAAAGTAAATGGTATGTTGGCCTTTAATACAAGAAGATTTGAGTATAAGAGTAAAGACGTCTTACTGCAATTATATAGGGCCCTGGTGAGACGACACCTGGAGTATTGTGTACAGTTTTGATCTCCTTACCTAAGGAAGGATGTACTTGCCATAGAGGAAGTGCAACGAAGGTTCACCAGATTGGTTCCTTGGATGGGGGATTTTCGTATGAGGGGTTTTTGAGTAGACTAGGCCTATATTTTCTAAAGTTTAGAAGAATGAGAGGAGATCTCATTGAAACATACAAAATTCTTTCAGGGCTTGGTCCAGTACAGCTACAACACTGGCATCTATCCGACAACGTGGAAAACTGCCCAGGTATTTCCTGTCGACAAAGTGCAGGACAAATCCATCCCGACCAATTAGGCTACATCAGTCAACTCTAAATCATCAGCAAAGTGATGGCAGGTGTAATCGATAGTGCTGTCAAGAGCACTTACTCACCAATAACCTGCACACTGATGCCCAGTTTGGGTTCCGTCAAGACCACTCGGCTACCGACATTGATCCAAACATGGACAAAGGAGCTGAATTCAAGAGGTGAGGTGAGAGTGACTGTCCTTGACATCAAGGCAGCTTTTGACCGAGCGTGACATCAAGGAGCCTGATTAAAACTGAAGTCAATAGGAATCGGTGGGATGGGGGACGTTCCACTGGCTGGAGTCATATATTGGCAAAATCAAATTCGTAAAATTTCCTAAACATTTCCTTTAGCAGGGTACAGCTAGTACAGCTGCTCCGCCTCCTTAGGACACCACTCAGGTACGTATAACTCGGTAAGGTTTAATATTACTGAAGCTACTGCATAGTGTACACCCTGGTATATTTCCTTTTCGGTTGGTACTAGGACTAACCAATCCCTGGTCACTTGGTGGAGGTAGGGCACTTTTCTTCCAGGGTTTTAGGTACCTGGGTCGTGGGTAGGGGCTTTCGGGTGTGTGCCACGAGTTCAGTGGCATTAACTGGGTCCGGAATGTGTGGGACCACGCACCCATGCAGTCTAGAATCCCACCCTATCCCATCCCCGGCATCTTGCCATTGGCTGGAGAAGATGATGGATACCCCTGTGGGCAGGCTTCCTCTGATCCTCACATACAAACATAGACTCCCTGTTCCGACTCCCACCACTTACCCCAACACATTACCACTCCTCCTTGGGTCCCTGTGATTGTCCGGTAGGTGTCGTTCCCTAATCTTTCCCAGTCGGCTGTATGGTCCCCTGCGTCCCTGCTCAGCTTCCTGAGCCACCACCACCTATTCAGGGGAATTCGTCCCTTACAGGTAAGGCACACACGCTTCCCCTCGGTGACACTGACCCTTGTGGCAACGACCTGTATTCTGAGGCATGAAGGGAGGCCTCCCCGTACGTGAACCCGGGCTGGTTGGAGTATTTACTAGAGTTGGACCCCAGCCACCCTGGCCACCTTCCCTCGTGGGGGTAGATGGCGAGCTCCTCCACTCCCCGCTCGCCACCCCCTGCGTTGACGACTGGTGCTCCCTCTCCTGAGCACCCATAGTTGTGGGAGTCCTCTACGTCACCTCGGTCACCAATGCTCACCCCTACCATGGCGAGCAGCAGCAGAAAACTTACCATTCCGAAGTCCTTTCTGTAGGGGCACACACAAAACATATATCCATGTCCCAGAAAGCTTCTCTGGCTGCTCTCAGTCTATCTATATCCCTTTGCAGACTTTTTGTGTTCTCCTCACAGCTTACTGTTCCGCCTGGCTTTGGATCATCAACAAACTTGGATACATTACACTCGGTCCCTTCATCTAGGACATTAATATAGATTGTATTAAGCTAAGGCCCCAACACTGAGCCTTGCGACACCCCAATACTTACAGCCTGCCAAACTGAAAAAGATCCGTTTATCCCTATTCTCTGTTTCCTGTCCGTTCACCAATCTGCTATTCATGCTGCTATATTACCCCAACCACATGAGCCCTAACCTTGTGTAACAATCATTTATGTGGCACCTAATTGAATGCCTTTTGGAAATCCAATATACTACATCCACTGGTTCCCCTTTATCTACCCTGCAAGTTACATCCCCAAAAAATCTCAAATAAGTTTGTCAAAAACGATTTCCCTTTCATAAAACCACTTTAAATCAGCCTAATCCTGGTATGATTTTCTAAGTGACTTGATACCACTTCTTTTCAATGGAGTCCAGCATTTTTCCGACTACTGATGTCAGGCTAACTGGTTTGTAGTTCCCTGTTTTTTCTCTTCCTCCTTTCTTGAATAGTGGTGCTATATTTGCGATCTTCCAATCCACTGGGACCATTCCAGAATCTAGAGCATTTTGGAAGATCAGCACCAATGCATCTCTTCAGCCACCTCTTTTAGAAACTAGGATGTAGTCCGTCAGGTCCAGGGGATTTGTTGGCTTTTAGTCCCATTTGTTTCTGTAGTGTTTTTTCTCTACTTATGTAAATGACGTTATGTTCTTCACCCTCATTAGACTCTTGGTTCTCCATCATTTTTGGTATGCTTTTTGCGTCTTCTACTGTGAAGACAGATACAAAATATTTGTTTAACGTTTCTGCCATTTCCTTATTCCGCATAATAATTTCTCTTTTCTCAGCCTGAAAGGGACCAACGTTTACTTTTGCTACTCGTTTCCTTCTTAAATACTTGTAGAAATTCTTACAATCTGCTTTTATATTTCTTGCCAGTTTTATCTCATAATCCATTTTTTGCCTTTTTATCAATTTTTTGGTCCATCTGTGCTTGTTTCTGAAACTCTCCAAATCCTCAGGTTTACCATTACTCTTAGCAACATTATAAGCTTCTTCTTTCAATCCAATGCTATCCTTAACTTGTTTAGGTAGCCACGGTTGGATCACTTTTCCTGTGGAGTTTCTGTTTTTCAATGGAATGTATTTTTGTTGTGAATTATGAAATGTTTCTTTTAATGCTAGCCACTGCTTTTCTACCGCCATAACTTTTAATCTATTTTTCCAATGTACGGTAGCCAACTAGCCGCTCATAACTGTGTAATCGGCTTTGTTTAAGTTTAAGACTCTAATTTCGGGCTTGGGCAAGTCACTCTCAAAATGAGTGTGAAATTCTTTGATAGTATAATCACTCTGCTCCAGAGGATCCTTTACTATGAGACTGCTAATTAACCCTGTCTCATTACACAATACAAGATCTAAAATAGCCTGCTCCCTGGATCATTCCATGACATATTGTTCGAGGAAACTGTCCCGAATGCATTCCATGAACTTGTCCTCCAGACGACCTTTGCCAATCTGATTTATACAGTCTATATAAAGATTAATGTCCCCCAAGATTATTGCATTACCTTTGTTGCAAGCTCCTACTATTTCTTCATAAATATTCTGTCCAACGGTATAGATACTGCGAGGGGGCCTATATATTACTCCTACCAGTGTTTTTTGCCCCTTGTTATTCCTTATCTCCACCCATACTGATTCTACCTCCTGATATTCCGATCCGAGATCCTTTCCCGCTAGTGTCCTTCGGACATTCTTTATTATCAGGGCCACTCCCCTTCCTTTTCCATTCTACATGTCTTTTCGATGAGTCAAGCACCCTCGTACATTTAGAACCCAACCTTGGCCACCTTGCCTCTGTAATGGCCATTAGATCAAACGCATTGATCCCAATTTTGCCACTATTTTTTTCTATCTTTTTACGAATGCTTCGTGCATTCAGATAAAGAGCATTTAATTTAATTTTGTTGTCATTATTCCCTGCTTTGACCTTATTCTCTGCTGCACTACTACCATTAAACTCTCTGTCCCTTCCTGTCACATTCTACTTATTTTTACCCAAATCGCTACCCCACTCTATTGCCTTGACCTTTCTCTTTAGATTACAAAATTTCCCTTCAACAGACCACTCCCCCTTTTTTTTGGTTTAAATCCCTATCTACAGCCATAGTTTTCATTTCGCCAGGACACAGGTCCCAGCCCAGATTAAGTAGAGCTCGTCCCGACGGAAAACCTCCCTCTTTCCTCAGTGCAGGTGCCAGTGCGCCATGAATTGAAACCCCTTTTTCCCAGACCACTCTTTGAGCCACGCATTTAACTCTCTGATCTGCTTGACACCATGCCAATTTGCACCTGGCTCAGATAGTAATCCAGGGATTATTACCCTTGTGGTTCTGTTTATTAATTTGGACCCTAGCTCCTCAAACTCCCTCAGCTGAATATCATTGTTAGTTCTGCCGCTGTCGTTGGTTCCTACATGGACCACGACAACTAGATCCCACCCCGCTCCCACTCCAAGTTCTTCTCCAGCCACGAGGAGGTATCCTTAACCCTGGCACCGGGCAGAAAACACAGCCGTCTGGACTCTCTTTCACGAATGCAGAGAACAGTATCTCTCCCCCTGACTATACTGTTGCGCACTACTACCACATTACTACCTTCCCCCTCCCCACTTGGATGGCACCCTCTCCCACAGTGGGTCAGTTTGACCATCCTCCCTGCAGTACATTTCCTCATCCATACAGGTAGAAATTACCTCATACCTGTTGGACAACGTCCATTGCTGAGGCTCCTCCATCACTACATACTGGGTCCCCATACCGTCCTGACTCGCAGTCACATCCTCCTGTCGCTGACCACTGACGAACTCTAATGTACTACTTAACCGAATGGGAGTAACTGCCTCCTGGAACAAAGTGTCCAGGTAACTCATCCCCTCCCTCATGCATCACAATATCAGCAGCTCGTACTCCAACGCAACAATCCTAAGCCGAAGTTCCTCGAGTTGCAGACACTTACTGTAGATGTGGTTACTCGGTATCGCGATACTCTCAACAGACTTCCACATGCTGCAGTTGCGACTCACACCCTGCCCTGCCATCTGTTTTATTTATTAACTAATTAGTAAAAGATTTTATTCAATCGATATTTTAGGTTTATTGTTTGATTATTTTATTTAGTTTAAGTTACTACTTTAATAAGTACTAGCAAGTTATATTTTCTCAGCTCTTAATTTAACCCTCTTCACTAACGTCGAGAGGAGAAAAAACTGTAATACTCACCAACCAATCACCTGCATGCTCTCCTGTGACGTCACGCTTTGTTGTTGTTGATTGGGATAAAAAATGATAAAGAGGAGGTACTAGAAAGGCTGGCTGTACGTAAAGTAGATAAGTCACAAGTACGGTTGGGATGCATCCTAGGATGCTTCAGGAGGGAAAGGTGGAAATTGCGGAGGTACTGGCCATAATCTTCCAATCATCCTTGGATTTGCACGTGGTGCCAGAGGACTGGAGAAATTAAAATGTTTCAGCACTGTTCAAAAAAGGTGGAAAGATAAACCCAGCAACTACAGGCCAGTAAGTTTAATCTCAATAGTGGGGAAGATTTTAGAAACGATAATCCGAGACAAAATCAACAGTCACTTGGACAAGTTTGGATTAATTAAGGTAAAACAGCACGGATTTGTCAAAGGCATAGCGTGTTTAACTAACTTTATTGTGTGCTTTGATGAGGTAACAGAGAGGGTTGTGAGGGCAATGCGGTTGATGTGGTGTACATGGACTTCCAAAAGACGTTTGTTAAAGTGCTACATAATTGGCTTGCCAGCAAAGTTGAAGCCAATGCAATAAAAGGGACAGTGGCAGCATCGATACCAATTTGGCTAAGTGACAGGAAACAGAGATCAGTGGTGAACGATTGTTTACCGGTTTGGAGGAAGGTACACAGTGGTGTTCCCCAGGGATTGGTACTGGGATCACTGCCTTTCTTGATATATATTAATGACTTGGAAATGGGTGTACTGGGCACAATTTCAAAATTTGCAGATGGCACAAAACATGGAAGTATAGTGAACAGTGAGGAGGATAGTGATAGACTTCAATAGGTGATCGATCGGCTGGTGGAATGGGCGGACACTTGGCAGATGAAATTTAACGCAGAAATGTGGGAAGTGATTCATTTTGTTAGGAAGAACGAGGGCAGGAAATATCAACGAAAGTGTACAATTATAAAGGGGTTGCATGAAGAGAGAAACCTGGGGGAATATGTGCACAAATCATTGAAATTGACAGACAGGTTGATAAATCGGTTAAAAAAGCATACGGGATCATGGGCTTCATAAATAGAGGCATAGAATACAAAAGCAAGTAGGTAATCTTGAAGCATTATTAAACACTTGTCCGGCCGCAGCAGGAGTATTGTTTCCAATTCTGGACACCGCACTTTAGGAAGAATGTGAAGGCCTCAGTAAAGATTTACAAGAATGGTTCCAGGGAGGAGGGTTCCAGGGATGAGGGACTTCAGTTACGTGGATAGGCTGTAGAAACTGGGAGTTTTCTCCTTAGACAAGAGAAGGTTGAGAGGGGAATTGATCGAGGTGTTCAAATTCATGAGGGGTCCAGACAGAGCAAGATAGTTTTCTAAATCAGTATGTTGAGGAACCAACTACGGAACAGACTATTTTAGTATCTAGCATTGTGGAACGAGAAAGGGTTAATTAAGAAGCATATAATAAAGGGGCCTTTAGGGATGAGTGACCATAATATGATAGAATTTTGTATTGAGTTTGAATGTGACTTAGCTGAATCGGAAACTAGGGTCTTAAATCTAAAGAAAGAAAACTATGTAGGTATGAGGGGCGGGTTTGCTAAAGTAGATTGGGAAACAACATTAAAAGTTCTGACAGTGGACGAGCAATGGCTAGCATTTAAAGAAGATTTATATAATTTGCAACAAATATACATTCCTTTAAGGCACAAAAACCCCACAGGAAAAGTGTTGCTACCGTGTCAAACAAGAGAAGATAAAGATAGTATTAGCTCAAAGGAATAGGTTTATAATGCTGACACCAACAATAGTAAGCCTGAGGCTTGGGAGGATTTTACAATTCAGCAAAGGAGGACCAAGATATTGATAATAAAGGGAAAATAGAATATGAGAGTAAACTAGCGAGAGACATAAAAGCAGACTGCAAAAGCTTCTAGAGGTATGTAAAAAGGAAAAGATTAGCGAAAGTAAGTGTGGATCTCTTACAAGAAGAGAGAAGATAAATTATAATGGAGAATAAGGAAATGGAGGAGCAATTAAACAAATACTTTGTGTCTGTTTTCACGGAAAAAGACACAAAAAACTTCCCGGAAATAGTGGATATCCAAGGGTCCAGCGAAAATGAGGAACTGAAAGTTATTAGTATTAGTAGAAAAGTAATACTGGAGAAATGAATCGGACTGAAAGCCAATAAAACACAAGGAGCTAATGGCCTACATCCTAGGGGTTTGAAAGAGATGGCTAGAGAGCTACAGGGGGCATTGTTTATAATTTTCTAAAATTTGATAGAATCTAGAACGGTTCCCACGGATTGGAAGGTAGCAAATGCAACCCCACTATTTAAGAAAAGAGGAAGAGAGAAGAGAGGGATCAACAGATCAGTTAGCCTGACTTCAGTAGTAGGGAAAACGCTAGATTATATTATTAAGGGCGTGGTAACAGGGCATTTAGAAAATCATAATGGGATTTGGCAGAGTCAACATGGATTTATGAAAGCGAAATCGGGTTTGACAAATCTGTTAGATTTTTTTAGGTTTAACAGCAAAATGGTAAAGAGGGAACAGTGGATGTGGTAATTTGAATTTTCAGAAGGCAATAGATAATGTGCCACACAAGAGGTTATTAAACACAATTAGGCCTCATGCGATTGGGGGTAATATACTAGCATGGATTGAGGATTGGATAACAGACGGAAAACAGATTGTCAGAAAAAATGGGTAATTTTCTCGTTGGCAGGCTGTAACAAGTGGGGTCCCGCCACGATCAGTGCTTGGGTCTCAGCTCTTCACCATATATATCAGTGATTTGCATGAGGGGATCAAATGCAATATATCTAATTTTGCTGATCATACAAAGCTTGGTGGGAATGTAAGTTGCGAGGAGGATGCAAGGAGGCTGCAAAGGGATAGAGACAGGCTAAGTGAGTTCGCAAGAACATGGCAAATGTGTGAAAGTGCGGAGAAATGTGAAGTTATCCACTTTGGTAGGAAAAATAGAAAGGCAGAGTATTTTTTAAATAGTGAGAGATTGGGAAATGTTGTTGTTCAGAGGGACCTGGTTGTCCTTGTAAACGAATCACAGGAAGTAAACATGCTGGTACAGCAAGGAATTAGGAAAGTAAATGGTATGTTGGCCTTTAATACAAGAAGATTTGAGTATAAGAGTAAAGACGTCTTACTGCAATTATATAGGGCCCTGGTGAGACGACACCTGGAGTATTGTGTACAGTTTTGATCTCCTTACCTAAGGAAGGATGTACTTGCCATAGAGGAAGTGCAACGAAGGTTCACCAGATTGGTTCCTTGGATGGGGGATTTTCGTATGAGGGGTTTTTGAGTAGACTAGGCCTATATTTTCTAAAGTTTAGAAGAATGAGAGGAGATCTCATTGAAACATACACAATTCTTTCAGGGCTTGGTCCAGTACAGCTACAACACTGGCATCTATCCGACAACGTGGAAAACTGCCCAGGTATTTCCTGTCGACAAAGTGCAGGACAAATCCATCCCGACCAATTAGGCTACATCAGTCAACTCTAAATCATCAGCAAAGTGATGGCAGGTGTAATCGATAGTGCTATCAAGAGCACTTACTCACCAATAACCTGCACACTGATGCCCAGTTTGGGTTCCGTCAAGACCACTCGGCTACCGACATTGATCCAAACATGGACAAAGGAGCTGAATTCAAGAGGTGAGGTGAGAGTGACTGTCCTTGACATCAAGGCAGCTTTTGACCTAGCGTGACATCAAGGAGCCTGATTAAAACTGAAGTCAATAGGAATCGGTGGGATGGGGGACGTTCCACTGGCTGGAGTCATACCTAGCAAAAAAGAATGGTTGTGGTGGTTGAAGGTCAATCATCACAGCCTCAGGACATCGCTGCAGGAGTTCCTCAGGGCACTGTCCTAGATCCAACCACCTTCAGCTGTTTCATCAATAACCTTCCCTCCAACATAAGGTCAGAAATGGGGATCTTCTCTGATGACTGCACAGTGTTCAGTGCCATTCACAATTCCTCAGAAATGAAGCAGTCCATGACCGCATGCAACAAGACCTGGACGAAGTTCAGGCTTGGGCTGATAAGTGGCAGGTAGTATTCGCGCCACAGAAGTGCCATGCAATGTCTATCTCCAACATGCCCGTTGACATTCAACACATTACCATCGCCTATTCCCGCACCATCAACTTCCTGGGGGTCAGCATTGACCAGAAACTTAACTGGACCAGGCACATAAATACTGTGGCAACAAGAGCAGGTCATAGGCTAGGTATTCTGCTGCGAGTATATAACCTCCTGACTCCGCAAAGCCTTTCCACCATCTACAAGGCACAAGTACGGAGTGTGATGGAATAATCTCCACTTGCCTGGATGAGTGCAGCTCCAACAACACTCAAGAAGCTCGACACCATACAGGACAAACCAGCCCGCTTGATTGGCACCCCATCCAACACCTTAAAAGTTCACTCCCTCCAACACCGGCGTACCGTGGCTGCAGTGTGTACCATCTACATGATGCACTGCAGCAACTCGCCAACGCTTCTTCGGCATCACCTCCCAAACCCGCGTCCTCTTCCACCTAGAAGGACAAGGGCAAGAAGCGCATGGGAACTCCACCACCTCCAAGTTCCCCTTATGTCACACACCATCCTGAATTGGAAATATATCCCCGATCCTTCATCGTTACTTGGTCAAAAACCTGTAACTCCCTACCGAACAACACTGTAGGAGAACCTTCACCACATGGACTGCAGCTGTTCAAGGAGGCGTCTCACCACCACCTTCTCAAGGGCAATTAGTGATGAGTAATAAATGCTGGCCTTGCCAACGACGCCCAGATTCCATAAACGAATTTTAAAATATAATGCAGTGAGGATGTTTCCCCTGGCTGGGAACTCTAGAAGCAGTGCTCACACTCTCTCAATAAGCGGTTGCCCATTTAGGACTGAGATGAGGAGAAATTTCTTCACTCAGATGGTGCTTAACCTTTGGAATTCTGTGCCCCAGATGGCTATGGCGGCTCAGTGATTGAGTATATTCAAGACACAGCTCGATAAATTTCTGAAAAATAAGGGAATGAAGGGATATGGGGATAGTTCACGAAAGTGGAGATGAGGCAGAAGATCAGCCATGTTCTTATTGAATGCAGAGCAGGCTCGAAGGGCCAAATTGCCTAGTCCAGCTCGTATTTCTTATTTTCTTATGTCATCTAAATAGATGGATAGAAACTGTTCCTATTGGCGGAAGGGTCGAGAATCAAAGGACACAGATTTAAGGTGATTGGCAGAAGAACCAAAGTGGACATGAGGAAAAACTTTCTTTATGCAGCGAATGGTTAGGATCTGGAATTCACTGCCTGAAAGGGTCTGGAGGCAATTTTAATTGTGGCTTTCTGAAGGGTATTGGATAAACACCTGAAGGGAAGAAAATGCGGGGCTACAGGGAAAGGGCGGGCGGGGGAGTGGGACTATCTGAACTGGTCTTGTAGAGAGCCCGCACGGGCTCGACGGGCCGAATGACCTCCTTCTTTGTATTAACCATTCTATGATGCTATGATTCTATGATTTATATCATTGGTTAATATTTTAAGCGTTTTCATTTGATTCCTTGGTATTCATCCATTGGTCCTTTCATTTATTCTTGCCCTCGGAAAAGCACCGTGACATGTTTGGCTGGGTAAGGCAATTCTTTAGAAACAACTTGTTCATGTTCTTGTTCTAGATTCAGGCAGCAGAGAATGCAATGGGAATGAGATTCCTGGACTGAGGCCGGAGCAGTGTAAACTGGGCGGCCCAGGGATTGAGATCCATGTAGTGACGCCGGAGCAGTGTAAACTAGGCGGCCCAGGGATTGAAATTCCTGTACTGAGGCCGGAGCAGTGTAAACTAGGGGGGCCAGGGATTGAAATTCCTGGACTGAGGCCGGAGCAGTGTAAACTAGGGGACCAGGGATTGAAATTCCTGGACTGAGGCGGGAGCAGTGTCATCTAGACGGCCCAGGGACTGAAATTCTTGGACTGAGTCCGGAGCAGTGTAATCTAGGCGGCCCAGGGATAGAAATTCCTGGACTGAGGCATTAGCAGTGGAATCTAGGCGGCCCAGGGATTGAAATTCCTGGAATGAGGCCGGAGCAGTGTAATCCAGGCGGCCCAGGGATTGAAATTCCTGGACTGAGGCAGGAGCAGTGTAGTCTTGGCGGCCCAGGGATTGAAATTCCTGGACTGAGGCAGGAGCTGTGTAATGCAGACGGCCCAGGGATTAAATTCTTGGACTGAGGACGGAGCAGTGTAATCTAGGCGGCCCAGGGACTGAAATTCCTGAAATGAGGCCGGAGCAGTTTAATTTAGGCGTCCCAGGGATTGAAATTCCTGAACTGATGCAGGAGCAGTGCCGTGTAGGCGCGTCCCATCGTTCCATCACTAGAATCATTTCTAAGATACTGCAGTTTAGGAACATTTATTTTTGTTGAATGATTTTACCCTGACGGCCTGGGATGGAAAAAATCAGAGAATAAGTTTGGGGCAATCAAGCTTTGTTCTTCTTTCATTCATTCCTATTTTCTGACACTTCCTCGTTTTCTGTTCTTAGTTTTAGTTCAATGCAGGAAGAGAAACTCCGTTCTCCCTATTCTGTCCTCGGCATTTGATGGGCGGTTGAAATATTTCACATTCGCTCACCTTTAATTTAAAACTGTGAACAATAAGATGTGCTAGAGTGTGATGCAGTAAAGTGTTGTTGTGGCAGTGTTTCAATGAGTCTGTTTGTTCAATGACTGTAATTAAGGCCAGTTACATTGATGCCTAATGATGTCAATCGGGGATTTCTCCCAGCTCGAGAGAAGGTGCTCCCTTCACTGTGTCATCTCACACCATCAGCGCGTTGCATCCGGCACAAATACCACCAGTCACTCACAGAAGTGAAATCATGGTTCTGCCCCCCGCCCCACTTCTTCCAGATAATTATCATGAAGAAGTGAGGATAATTGAAATATTTTGCGATATACAAAGTATTTACTATCCCCTCCTCGCTGTTGTTGGTGTTCCGAGTAAGTATCTATATCCAGTGATTAATTCTATAAGCCATGTTACACTGCGATGTTAGCTTTGCTATTTAACGTCGTAATCTCAAATGTTAATAGTATTCTGTGTTCCAAGTTGTTGCACGATTGTTAACGCTTGTTTTTTTATATAAAAATACTGGCACATACTCTGGGCAGTTGGTGTTCCTGGTAATCCCTATATCCAACAATTAATTTTGTAAACTGTTTCTATCTGTATTACTGTTCTTGTCATTTACTCCCTCCTCCTCCGCCCTCGCTGCTATTGGTGTCCCTGGTAAGTGTCTGTATCCTGTCATTTATTCTGTAAATGATGCTTAACTGTATTTTTCTCCTTGCTATTCGCTATCCCATCCGCGCTGCTGTCGGCTATTGATTCTGTGCATGATACAGTGTCAACAAGCTTCAAAAACTCTACATTCAACTCAAGCAATGTTACTGGACGAGACTCTTTATTTAACGAATTTTGGTCTGCTATTGACACTGAACATTTGTAACAAATCCGAACAATGTTTCTTGCTTTAGGAGATTTTCACCTAATGGCAAAATGTAATCGACTTAACACGATAGCTCTGATTCTCTCTCCACACATGCTGCCTGACCTTCTGATTATTTCTAAAATTTTCATTTTTCATTTCAGATTTTCAACATCCGCAGTATTTTGCTTTAGTTTTCAGCTAATGTTCGGTGTTGTTCCTTACACAGAGTCACAGGAACAAATCCTGGCAGATCACATACACTTTTCAAATGTCTGAAATATCCAGAAATCATTCAGTTGCAGTCAGTGTTTCCTTTCCCACCATCTCCAGTTCTGCATTACTAGCACTGCTTCTGATGGTTAGAATAGATTTACGAGGATAATTCACATTCTCACAAAATTTTCATTCAGCCAGATTTCAATAATTTTATTTCCAATCTTTGTTTTGAATTGACAATTGGATACCATGCCCATCTGTCATACTTCAGTGGATCTCTCTGTGAGACCCAGAGTGATTATCTATTGCCTCCTGCTGTACTTCAGGATAACCATTCCCAGCTGATTGTAACTGAAGTACTGACGGTAAGAAATCCTCTGTTATTCCTCGTTTAATATTCTCTACAGAAGTTGGGAACCAACAGGTGAAAAAGTACAAGGATAATTTTCTTCCATTTGTCTTCAGATATTTAACAAAGCAATCAGCGACACCTGCCTTTTGGATAAGTCTTCTGATTTTGCTGCTACGAAATGCTTTTAATGGGACATTACCTGGTCAATGATAACTGTTTATTTTAATCCAGTGTCCATTCGTTGTAATGTTAATTGTAAAATCTTCCTTTTAGTAAGCTACAATTAATGTATTTCAAAAAATGCAGGAAACTATCGCTTCAAAACACATCGTACAGCCATATCTCCTCATTGCTGCATTGCACTTGTAAATATTATCTTGGCGTTTACATATTACATCCATTCATTTTAAATATAATTGTCTGTAATTATTACATGTCAAGGGTCGCAGTGCCGTATTTTGCTGTAGAATTCATTTTCAGTTCCAAATATAATAGATATTCTAACCAGGAACAGGAATCCAAGCGGGATTTCAACTCTCGCTAAAACAGTGGCACAGGAGCGAATTTTACTGCTCCAAATGCTGACTGATCCTAGGACACAAAGGCTTCCTGAGAGGCTCTGGTCCTTTGTATCTCTGATATCTCGGGCGGTGCTTTTGTCTGCTGGGCTAAAGGTAGATCCAGCATTTAAACTCTCATTGATCAAACATCTGTAATTTTCATGTTGTTTTTATTTCCATTTCAATTATTGATGAATTATTCGTACAATAATCCCTGTATTCAACTATACATGCTGATAGAATTAGATTATATCTTTGAATATCTCTAATGAGTTACAGATTTCACACTGAATTCCTCCAAACTGCTGCTTTTGCTCCCAGCCTGAATATAATTTCCCTGTTTATTTACCTTCCTCACAGTTAACTTAGTGACGATTGTGATCCTGTCTCGAGGAAAGTGCGGTCTCTCCAAATGTGTCACTCGCTACCTGGTGGCCATGGCAGCGGCGGATCTACTGGTCGTTAACCTCGATCTGATATTGAGGCACATTCAGATTGTTTATGCGACACTGTTTCATTATTTTGTGCGGCCTATCTCCGTGTGTAATATACACGCCGTCCTGCTTTATTCAGCCACAGACTGTTCTGTCCGGTTTACCGTCACTTTCAACTTTGATGGATTTGTGGCCATTTGTTGACAGAAGCTGAAATCTAAACATTGCAACGAGAAAACGGCGGCTGTGGTTCTGGGAACAGTGACTGTGCTGAGCTGTTTAAAGAACATCACCTGGTATTTTATGTTGACTGGTAATTATAGGCTTACGAACACTCCCTGGTTTTGTGATGAAACATTAGATATTGGCCCAGAAATTGATCTCGCTCTGTTCCCGCGGGGGTAAGGAGCAGGCGCGATCTCTCACTCCGCGTTGGCTTTTTCAGATCCAGCTCGCACGAACTTGATGTTCTAGACATCAGCTGGGCAGTGCTTGCCTATCCCACCGGCGTAGTGAATTCGTGCGAACTGTGGGATCAAGTGACTCAGTTAGAGCCAATGGCAGCACACCATTTTTCATTCATAAGTTTCACATACGTGCTGTGAAAGCTATGAATCTTACACCCCCCCAAAATAACAGCTAAACCTCAATTAAATTTTTTAAAAAACCATCACATTAATAAAATAAGTATAGTTAAATAAATTAACCATTTTAAATAAAAAATTAAATTTTAGAAAAAATTTAAAATCTTTTAAAAAGTTATAAAAATGAACTTACCTGTCTTTAAAGTCTCTAAAAAAGATATACCTGTTAAAAAAAATTCAAAATAATACTTAATTCACTACTTACCTTGTTAAAAGTGGGTCTTACTCCTCCTTTTTTCATTTCTAAAATCTTCCGTCCTTACCTGCGCGTCCAAAGCACTAAGTGCACAGCGTGCGCGCAGCCTGTAGCGCGCACGCGGTGCACCGAGGAACCGCTCCTTTTCCAAAGACCAAGTGCCGGTTTTCAGCACATGCGCAGTGCATGCAGAAAACCGGCAATTGGAGAGAGAATACGCGAGAGTACGCAGTGCGTACTCTCGCGTAGCGGCATCAATTTTTGGCCCATTATGATTTCACGGAACTGGGCAACAATCGAACTCCTTCATTATATTCTCACCCCGTGTGTCCCATTTCTTCTGATTGTGCTGCTCAATGCTTTAACCGTCAGACACATTTTAGTGGCCAGCAGAGCCCGCAGGAGACTCCGGGGTCACAGCAGTGGGGAGAGTCCCAATGACCCAGAGATGGAGAGCCGAAGGAAATCCATAATTTTACTGTTTGTTATCTCAGGGAATTTTATACTCTTATGGGCAATCTTCATCGTTTATTCTGTATGGAGCCGGATAAGGCATTTGTGGTATCTGTCTGTATCTCTACCTATTTATGTTAAAGAAATAGGATTCATGCTCCAGCTCCTGAGTTGCTGCACAAACACTTGTATTTATGCCGTGACCCAGACTAGGTTCAGAGAGCAGTTGAAGAATGTGGTGAAATATCCCTTTAATCTAATTGTAAAATTCATTAAATGATGTGAATCACTTTCTAACATCAAAACTAAATCACACCTCATATTCTGTCCAATCTACGGGGCCAGTGATATATGTTAATATCAACACACTCACGGAGAGACTGTGTGCAACATAACCAACCGCCAGAGACACCCTGTGAACTGTAAACCTTCCCACTGACCTCGGAAATATTTACACTCTGACAGAGACCACAGGGTAATATTAATACAGTTCTCTGAGACACTCTGCCGGTGCTATTATACTGCAATTGTCTGACGGTAATCAATAAAACCCTCCCACAGATCCTTGGCTCATATTTACAATTAGAGGGAGAGATACCCGCTCTAAATCTAAACCCAGTCCCCATGTATATATTTGTGGAATCACTGATAACCCTGCACACATTAAAAAATTACCAGAGACAGTCAATGTGCAATAGAATTCTCCCACAAATCTAACATAAATATTAACACACGTGTAGAAACACATTGTTCAAAGTAACGCTGTAGGAATATATTCACTTCCACCTGGCCTGCCACATCTCTCATTCTTTCCCACTGACCCATTTTCTCGCCTGTCCTCTCTCGCTCACCTGGCCAGCATCTTTCTCTCTCTGTCTCTCTCCCTCACTTACTCACATACACTCGCGCCTGGCCTACCTCACCTCCCTCACACTCTCTCTCACGGCTGGCCTACCTCACCTCCCTCACACTCTCTCTCACGGCTGGCCTACATTACCTTTCTCTTTCCCTATCACCGGGTGTACTTCACCTCACCTCTCTCTCTCTCTCTCTCTCTCTCTTTCTCGCCTGGGCTACCCAGCCTCTATCTCCCTCACCTGACCAGACTCCCTCTTTCTCTCACTCACTCACATATTCTCTCGCCTGGCCTATTACACCTCTCTCTCGCTCTCTCTAGCCTGGTCTACCTCACCTCTCTGTCTCTCACTCATGCTCTCGGCTAGTCTGCAACTCTCTCACTCACTCTATCTTTTATCTGATGTTCATAGTATAGACAGGAGTTGATACTGATAAATACACGGGCCATACTTTAGCAGACGGGTGTGAATCGTTCCCTATTACCAGCTGTGTGTTGTACATGTACAGGAGCTTTTACTGACATGCACGATCCATACAGTACCATGCGGAAGTGAATCGTACCATTTTACCCGCTGTGTGCTGTACATGTTCAGGAGGTGACACTGAGACACACACGGGCGGTAGAGTACCAGACGCAAAGAGAGAGAGAAAGAGTGTTGTGAATATTTGGAATTTCCTGCCACAGAGGTATGTGAATGCATAGTCTTTGAGTATATTCAAGGCTGAGATAGATAGCTTTTTGGAATCTAGTGGAATCAAGGGAAACGGAGATCGGGCGGGAAAGTGCATTTGAGGTGGATGATCAGCCATGATCTTATTGAATGGCGGCGCAGGCTCGAGGGTTCGCATGGCCTATTCCTGCTCCTATTTCTTATTGTATTATGTTCTTCTGAGAGAGAGAGACAGAATGAGAGAAAGGGAGAGAGAAAGAAGAAAACAGCAGACAATAGAGCGATAGATTGTGAGAGATAAGGAGAAGGGACGAAAGAGAGAGATAGCAGGGTGATACAGAGGGTGAGAGAGAAAGAGACAGGCTGAGTGAGCGATAGGGGGACTGAGAGATAGGGAGAGTGAAAGATAGGGAGAGAGAAAGATAGAAACAGATGGGACTGAGATAAACAGAGTGTGAGAGATAGGGAGAGAGAACAAGAGAGCGGAACAGAAAGGAAGAGAATGAGAGACATGGGAGGGACCTAGAGTGAGAAATGCAGGACAGAGTAAGACAGCGGATGTTTGAGAGAGGCTTCGGAGACAGCGGGGACAGATAGATATTCAAACAACGCAACAGCTTTTAAACTTAATGACGAAACCTGTATCTGTATTTCGTTTTGTATTCCGGGTTTCTGTTACAATATGCTTCTCTCCCAGTGAGGAGTCGGACACTGTCATAAATCTCCCAGTACTGTGTTTACAACAAATAGCCTTGTCCCATTGAAAAATCGCAGGGCAAGTACAGCACAGGTTATATACAGATTAAAGTTCCTCTACACTGTTCCACTAAACACTCACAGGGCAGGTGCAGCCGGGTAAGATATAAAATAACACTCTCTCTACACTGTCCCATCAAACTCTCCCAGGGCAGCTACAGAAAAAGTTAGATAGAGAGTAATGCTCTCCCTACACTGTATCGCCAACACTCCCAAAGCAGGTACAGCACGGAGATAGATACATAATAACGCTCCTTCTGCACTGAAAGAAGCAGCGGCGTGGCGGGATATAAAGCAGAGTGCGGAGGAACAGCGCGGACCTAATCGGAGGCAGCGGCGATGGCGGAACCTTCCACGATTTCCGCCACAGAAACAAGATGTGACGTCACAGGGCAGCAGGTAGGTGATTGATTGAACAGTATTAAGGTTTTTTTCTGTCTAAACTAAGACAGTGGTTAAAAGTAGGAGCGGGAAACTATAACATATTGTTTAAAATATATAGCCTAACTCGTTAAACTAATTAATATAACTCTCAATAATCTCTGAATAAAGACTTTAACTAATTAAATAAAAAATAAGGCTATACTGAGAAATGGCAGGGCAGGTTGTGTGCCTGGACTGTAGAATGTGGGACTTTGTGGACAGCGGGACTGTGCCGAGCAAACACGTCTGCAGGAGATGTCTCCATGACGAATCTCTCCCGCTCTCTGACACATGAAGGAGGGGGAGGAATTTCTGGGCAGTTTTATCCACAATACAGTCACACCCCAGAGGAAAGCACAGGTTCAGGAAATGGAGGGTGTGACTGTTAGGGAGACGGGTAGTGGGGATTTAGAAAGGTTGAGACACTGGTCCTGTCCAACAGGTACGATGTACTCGCTACCTGTGAGTACAATGAGAAGGACTGCAAGGAGGCAAGCCACAATGCAGACCAAGGAAGCGTGATTCAGATGGCTGCCCAAGGTGGGGAAAAGGGGAGGTGGAGTAGCTGCACATATTAGCGATAACATAATGGCAGTAGAAAAAGGTGATGCAAGACAAAAATAGAATTTATATGGACACAGAAAAAAGAAAATAAAGGATCAGTCACACTAACAGGCGTAGTCTGCAGACCACTAATAGTTGAAGGGATGTGGAGGAAGAAATATGCAGACACATTAGGGAAATGATTAAAACACTAATGGGGAAAAATTCAGTCGCGCCTCGTTTGGGGCGCAAATATCGTCCGGGCGCAAAAATTAGCGCCTGGCGCTAATTATCGCCACTGACTGGAAACTTCACTTTTAACGCCCCGGGAGGTGATTGGAGCGCTAAATCAGGCGCTGCACACCTGTCTTAATGCGCAAAGGCCGAGTAGTGAGGCACTAACTCAGAGCACGAGCGCAGCGCAGGTGCTGCCAGTTAGCGAGGTAACACAGACACACTGGGGCCGGCCAGTTCTTAAAGGGGGGGGGCGATTTTGCTCCCCAGCCACACCCTGCTCATTGCAGCCTTGAATCTCGACCTGGAGAGACCTGAGATTCCATTTTCCAGCCAAGGATGGAGAGGGCGAGAGAACGAGCTGAGCGCTTCACCGAGCGGGCCTTGGATGCTCTGGTTATCGTGGTGGAGCGCCGAAGAGCAATACTGTACCCGGGGAGTGGCAGGAGGCCTTTGCCGCGTGACTACAGAAGAGTGTGGAGGGAGGTGGCTCAGCACGTCTCCTCCAGGAGCATGGTGCCCAGGACCCATGTCCAATGCCGGAAAAAGTTCAACGACCTAACTCGGGTCGTCAGGGTGAGTGGCTTTTTCTCAATACCTCTCCATCCCTCCATCTCAACCTCACTCTATGGCCAGAGGGTCTTAAAACCACAATTAACAACACTCATCCAACACCTATGCCCTTTCATGAAGCATACACACACATTCCATACATTGCCTACAGTAAGGGCTATTCACCTATGGGAGGCACATCAGGCAAGACCATGGCTGCATACAGTAAGGGCTATTCACCTATGGGAGGCACATCAGGCAAGACCATGTCTGTATACAGTAAGGGCTATTCACCTATGGGAGGCACATCAGACAAGACCATGGCTGTATACAGTAAGGGCTATTCACCGATGGGAGGCACATCAGGCAAGACCATGGCTGTATATTTACTCAGAAGCCGTCCTTTTTCTTGCAGGCCAAGCTGGCGCATAATAGGAGACAGCAGCAACGGACGGGTGGAGGGCGGCCTCCGCTGCAACCCCTCAGCGATCTTGAGGAGCGCGTCCACAGGATTGTGGCAAGCCGGGTGATTGGTCCCGTTGCCACTGGAGACGCCGACCCCGTTCTGGACAGGAATGGTAAGGTCATCACCTTTTTGTCCTCTGTCCTTCCAATTGTCCCTCACAACACCAGCCTTTGACACTTTCAATCCAACTTGCTAACTCGCTGCACTTATTCCTCCCTTACTGCCACCCTGTCCTCACGCTAAAGCCACTCTTGTACCTCCCTGCTTTCAGATGGTGATTCACCAGCTGAGGAGACGGGCCCTGAAGCTGCCAGTGGGAGTGAAGCTGCAGCCGAGGAGGAAGAGGAAGCCGGAGCATCAGTGCCACCCTCTCCCGAGGAAGCCCATGCCGACACTGGGAACACGCCTTCCCTGGAGGGGAGCAGGGGGGAAGGGTCTGATGAGGGTGAGGCTCCAGGACCCAGCGAGCTGCAGCAACGCGATGGGGGTAGGGAAGCTCGGGGGCGTTCTCCCCGGAGGGCGAGTATGCCAGCGAGTCCTGCTGCACTGGACGCAGAGGAGGAGCGGCTGATCGTGGAAATGAGCACCCAGGCGGTGGGCATGCACACTGAGCTCATGGCTGCAGTGGGTAGGGTGCCCGAATGCATTGAAGCACTGTCAAGGAGTGTGGAGCACTTCGCTGCAGCGCAGGCGGATGCAACACTGGTTCGTTCACATTTCCCCGGGGCTCTCACCGCGCCGCAGCAGGCCAGCAATCTGTGCTCCAGCAGATTGCTCTGGATGCTGAGGTGCTGCCCCGTGGTAGTGCCAGTGTGCCGGTCGAGCAGGGAGTTGCTGTCCTCGGTCAAGATGACAGCATTCCTGCTGCTACCACTGTCACTTCTCCACTGCAGTTGCCACCGGCTGTAGGACAGACTGCTGCCGCCCATGCAGAGTTGGTGAAGTCTGCAGCCGGGCCCTCCAGGCCCAGAACTGGTCGAGGCCGTCCCTCAAGGGCATCTGCATTGTCAGGGCCTGACAGTGAGCAGCCTTCCACCAGCCTTGCTGCAGCCACTGAGGTCCCATTGCGGAGGAGCAGTAGGGTAAGAAGGGGGGAAGGGCGCACGGGAAAGAGTTCACCCTCGATGTAGGAGGTGTGACAAAATGCTGGTCATTTTTTTATTAAAGGCCGAGGTTCGTGGTCAAACTTTTGTTGAGTGTTTTACACATGATCTCCAGGTTATGAGAACCAGTTATGGTAATGTTTGTTTTTTTGTGTTTATTTGTATGAGTTTGTCATGAAGAAATGACACACACAGAGTTTGTAAAATAAATAAGTTTTGGTACTCAAAATATACATGTTTGGTGTTTGGAATCATTGGTGCCTTGGCCGGCTTAGGGGTTGCGTGTTGGGTTCATTCATGCTGTTCTCAATGGCAGAAGCCATTTCCACAGCAGGGGCCTAGAAGCGGCTTGCTATCAGCCGCTGACGGACGGCCCTTGCAGTTTCACCATTGTGGGCCGCCCTCACGCCTTGGTGCTGCTGCTGATCATCCTCCTCCTCCTCTTCCTCCTCTTCCCCCCCTCCTCTGGTGGTGCTCCAAAGCCTGGTGGCATTGGCTTGGTCCTGAGGATTGCCATGTTATGCAGCATGCAGCACACAACTACGATGTTCGAAACTCGCTCAGGCGAGTACTGCAGGGCTCCTCCAGAATGGTCGAGACAGCGGAACCGTTGCTTCAGCACGCCGATTGTGTGCTCCACGATGTTCCTGGTAGCTTGATGGCTCTCGTTGTACCGCAGCTCCGCAGGGGTGTTGGGCGTAGGGAGCGGTGTCATCAGCCAGGTGCTCAGTGGATACCCCTTGTCCCCGAGAAGCCAACCAACTGGCTGATGCGGTGCCTCGAAAAGTTCTGCCACAGTAGTCTGGCACAGGATGAAAGCATCGTGGCAGCTGCCAGGATAGCGGGCATTGACAGCGAGTATCAGCTGTCTGTGGTCACAGACCAACTGAACATTCAACGAATGGAACCCCATTTCTGTTCTGGAAATCCTCGGCATTCTCATGTGGAGCACGCAAAGCCACATGCGTGCAGTCAATGGCGCCCTGCACCATGGGGAAGCCCGCTATCCTCGCAAAGCCCAGAGCGCGTTCTTGCTGCTTGTCTGGGGTCATGGGGAAAGAGATGAACTCTCGTCTCCTTTTAAAGAGGGCATTTGTGACCTTCCGGATGCAGCAATGCACCGCGAACTGGGAGATATTGGCGATGTCCCCAACAGCAGATTGAAATGAGCCAGTAGCATAAAAGTTCAGAGCCACTGTGACCTTCACTGCCACCGACAGAGACGTCCTGGACCTCAGTTGAGGCTGCAGATCTGGCTGCAGCAGGTGGCAGAGCTCGGTGACCACCTCCTTGCTGAAGCGCAGCCTTCGCAGACACTGCTCCTCAGACATATGAATGTAGGAGAGCTGTTCACGATATACCCTGGGAGGGTAAGCTCTCCTGTACAGACGCCTGTTGGCCCTCCTCCGTCTGGCCATCATTGCCACTCTCTCTCTGCGTCTCTGTCTCCTCCGATTCAGCTGGCGAAGAACGACGCCCCCCATCAGCGCAGACCCCATGGGGTAGAAATTAGGTCGCGCCCCATTTGGGGCGCAAATATCGTCCGGACGCAAATATTAGTGCCTGGCGCTAATTATCGGCACTGACGGGAAACTTCACTTTTACCGCCCCGGGAGGTGAGTGGAGCGCTAAAGCAGGCGCTGCACACCTCTCTTAAGGCGCAAAGGCCGAGCAGTGAGGCGCTAACTCGGAGCGCTGGCGAAGCTCATGTAATGTCAGTCAGCAATGGAACACACACACAATGGCACCGGCCAGTTCTTAAAGGGGATGGTTAATCTTGCTTTCCATCCACATCCTGTTCATTGCAGCCTTGAATCTCGGCCTGGAGAGACTTGCACGTCAAATGTGCTGGAAAGAACAATGGAGAGCACCAGGCAAAGAGCTCAGAGTGCAGCTCCCACGGTCTCTGCTAAATCGATACAAGGAATGGCAAATCAAAATGAACCTGCAAAGTCCTGCTCAGTACCCAAAACTCCTTCACACAACGTTGAATCTCTCCAGAAGTCTCTCCCTCTCTCTCTCAGAATGCATAGTTCAAAAATGCCACCAACAATAAAAGACAGGAAGAGGCCCCATTTAAATAGCGCCCCACCCCAGCCCCACAGCGATTGATAGCGTTCCAGTCTTCTGGTCGTTGGAAGCGCCAGGCGGTAAGGCAGGGGGCGCCACTCAATTTCCGCTACGGGGCGCCCCAAGGGCGTTGCACCATGGAATGACGTCACAATCTGCGCGCGCAGGTGGTCGCAGCGGTAAGTTTTAGCGCCGCCGCACAATCTCAAGTTAAGTTCTCGAGCGGCGCAAACATCGCTGCGCCCGGGCGTTAGCGGCTTTGCGCCCCATTAGCGCCCTCTTAAGGCGCTAACGGGTGGCGCAACCAAGTGAATTTTTACCCCCATATCTCTTAGCAAGCAAAGTTATGAAGGCCAGAAACCAAAGTACCAGCGAAGTTAGGATGTGTAGCCAAAACTACCTCACACAGCGTTGACTCATTGCAGAAGTCTCTCTTTCTCAATCTCCGAATCTCTCTCTCTATCTCAGAACGAGTGGTGCTAAAATGTCAACCACAGAGAAAGGCAGGAAGAGGCCCCATTTAAATAGCGCCCCCCCCCCTAGCCCCACAGCGATTGATAGCGTTCCAGTCTACCGGTCGTTGGATGCGGTAAGGATGGGGGTGCCACTGAAATTCTGCTCCGGGGCGCCACAAGGGCGTTGCACTCTCGTATGACATCACAATCTGCGCGCGCAGGAGATCGCGGCGATAAAGTTTAGTGCCGCCGCAAAATGTCTGGTTAAGTTCGCGAGCGGCGCAAACTTCGCTGTGCCCGGGCGCCAGCTGCTTTGCACCCCATTAGCGCCCTCTTAAGGCGCTAACGGGAGGAGCAACCAACTGAATTTTTCCCCCATATACTCTAGGACTCGAGCCCCATAATCCAGGCCCACACTCCCCAGTTTCAATACTGAGAGAGCGATGCACTGTCGGAGGTAGATGTATATACTCTAGGACTCGAGACCCATAATCCATGCCCACACTCCCCGGTGCCAGTACTGAGTGAGCGCTCAACTATCGTAGTTTGATATATACACTCTTGGACTTGAGATCCATAATACAGGCTCACACTCCCCGGTGCCAGTGGTGAGGGAGCGCTACACTATCGGAGGCAGATGTATATAGTCTTGGACTTGAGATTCATAATCCAGGCCGACACTCCGTGGCGACAGTGCTGAGGGAAAACTCCACTATCGGTGGTAGATTTATATACTCTCGGACACGAGCCCCATAATCCAGGCCCAAACTCCCTGGTGCCTGTACTGAGGGGACGCTCCACTATCGGAGGTAGAGGTATATACTCTCGAAAACGAGCTACATAATCCAGGCCCAAACTCCCCGGTGCCAGTACCGAGGGGGTGCTGCATTGTCGGAAGTATATGTATATCCACTCGAATTCGCGCCCCAAAATCCAGGCCCAGACTTACCCGTGCCAGGGCTGAGGGAGCGCTTCACTATTTGAGGTAGATGTATTTACGCTCGGACTCGAGCCCCATGATCCAGGACGGCACTCCCCGGTGCCAGTGCTGCTAGAGCGCTGCACTGTCGGAGGTAGATTTAAATACACCAGGACACGAGCCACATAATCCAGACCCACGCTCCCCGGTGCCAGTACTGAGGGAGCGCTGCACTATCGGAGGTAGATGTATTTACTCTAGGACTCGAGCTCCATAATCCAGGCCCACTCTCCCCGGAGCCAATGCTGAGAGAGCGCTGCACTGTCGGGGGTAGATGCATATACTCTAGGACTCGAGCCCCATAATCCAGGCCCACACTCACCGTCGCCAGTACTGAGGGAGTGCTGCATTATCGGAGGTCGAGGTATATACTCACGGACTCGAGCGTCATAATCCAGGCCCACACTCCCCGGTGCTAGTACTGAGGGAGCCCTCCACTATCGGAGGTAGAGGTATATAGTCTAGGCCTCGAGCCCCATAATCCAGGCCCACAAACCACGGTGCCAGTGCTGAGGGAGCGCTGCACTTTCGGAGGTAGAGGTATATCCACTCGGACTCGAGCACCATAATACAGCCCGACACTCCTCGGTGCCAGTACTGAGGGAGCGCTGCAGGGTCGGCGGCAGATTTATATACTCGTGGACTTCAACTCCATATTCCAGGCCAACACTACCTGGTGCCAGTACTGAAAGAACGCTACAATTTCGTAGGTAGATGTATATACTCCATGACTTTAACCCCATAATCCAAGCTGACACTCACCGGTGCCAATACTGAGGGAGTGTTGCACTGTTAGAGGTCGATGTATATACTCTAGGACTTGAGTTCCATAATCCAGGCCCACACTCCCCAGTGCCACTGCTGAGTGAGCGCTACACTATAGGAGGTAGAGGTATATGCTCTCGGACTCGACCACCATAATCAATCCCAAACTTGCCGCTGCCAGTGCTACGGGAGCGCTCCACTATCGGAGGTAGATATATATACTCTCGGACTCGAGCGCCACAATCCAGGCCCACAATCCCCGGTGCCAGTGCTGATGGAGCGCTCCACTGTCGGAGGTAGATGTATATACTCTCGGACTCAAGCACAATAATCCAGGCCCAAAAACCCCGGAGCCAGTGCTGAGGGAGCGCTCCAATTTCGGAGTTAGAGCTATATACACACGGACTCGAGAGCCATAAACCAAGCCAGCACTCCCCGGTGCCAGTACAGAGGGAGCGCGGCAATGTCGGAGGTAGATATCTGTATTCTCGGACTCGAGCCCCTTATTCCAAGACCAAACTACCCGGTGCTAGTACTGAGGGAGCGCTCCACTATCGGAGGTAGATATATATACTCTAGGACACGAGCCCCACAATCCAGGCCCAAACTTCCTGGTGCCAGTGCTGAGGGAGCGCTCCACTATCGCAGGTAGAGCTATATACCCTGGATCTCGAGCTCCATAATCTAGGCCCATACTCCCCGTTGCCAGTACTGAGGATGCGCTCCACTATCGGATTTGATGTATACACTCTTGGACTTGAGATCCACAATCCAGGCACACACTCCCCAGTGCCAGTGGGGAGGGAGCACTCCACTTTCGGAGGTAGATGTATATACGCTTGGACATGAGATTCATAATCCAGGCCGACGCTCCGCGGAGCCAGTGCTGAGGGAGCGCTCCACTATTGGAGGGAGATGTATATACTCTCGGACTCGAGCCCCATAATCCAGGCCCACACTCCCCGGTGCCAGTACTGATGGGACGCTCCATTATCGGAGGTAGAGGTATATACTCTCCGACTCGAGCTACAAAATCCAGGCACAAACTTCCCGGTGCCATTTCCGAGGAAGCGCTCCACTATCGGAGGTAGATGTATGTACTGTTGGACTCGAACCCCATAATCCAGGCCGAAACGCCCCAGAGAAAGTGCTGAGGGAGCCCTCCACTTTCGGAGGTAAAGGTATATACTCTCGGACTCGAGCTCCATAATCCAGGCCCACACTTCCCGTTGCCAGTACTGAGGGAGCGTTCCACTATTGAAGGTAGATGAAATTACGCTCGGACTCGTGCCCCATAATCCAGGCCAACACTCCCCGGTTTCAATACTGAGGGTGCGCTGCACTGTCGGAGGTAGATGTATTTACTCTAGGACTCGAGACCCATAATCCAGGCCCACACTCCCCAGTGTCATTACTGAGGGAGCCCTGCACTATTGGAGGTAAAGTTATATACTGTCGGACTCGAGCTCCATAATCCAGGCCCACACTCCCCGGTGCCAGTTCCGAGGGAGCGCTGCATTGTCGGAGGTAGAAATATATACTCTAGAATTCGAGCCCCAAAATCCAGGCCCACACTTCCCAGTGCCAGTACTGAGGGAGCGCACCACTATTGGAGGTAGATGGATATACACTAGGACTCGAGCTCCATAATCCAGGCCGGCAGTCCCCGGTGCCAGTGCTGAGGGAGCGCTGCACTGTCGGAGGTAGATGTATATACTCAAGGTCTTGAATTCCATAATCCAGGCCCACACTCCCCGGTGCGACAGCTGAGGGAGCGCTACACTATCGGAGGTAGATGTGTATGGTCTCGGACTCGACCCCCATAATCAATCCCAAACTTGCCGTTGCCTGTGCTAAGGGAGCGCTACACTATCGGAGATGGATATATATACTCTCGGACTCGAGCTCCATAATCAAGGCCCACACTCCCCGCTGCCAGGTCTGAGGGAGCGCTCCACTGTCTGAGGTAGATGTATATAATCTAGGATTCAATTCCAATAATCCAGGTCCAAACACCCGGAGCCAGTGATGAGGAAGCGCTCCAATTTCGGAGTTAGAGCTATATACTCTAGGACTTGAGAGCCATAATCCAAGCCCAAACTCCCCGGTGCCAGTACTGAGGGAGCGCTGCACTGTCGGAGGTAGATGTCTATACACTCGGACTCGAGCTCCATAATCCAGGCCGGCAGTCCCCGGTGCCAGTGCTGAGAGAGCGCTCCACTATCGGAGGTAGATGTATATACTCGAGAACTCGAGCCCCATATTTCAGGCCCACACTCCCCAGAGCCAGTGCTGAGGGAGCCCTCCACTTTTAGAGGTAGAGGTATATACTCTCGGACTCGAGCTCCATAATCCAGGCCCACACTTCCCGTTGCCAGTACTGAGGGAGCGTTCCACTATTGGAGGTAGCTGTATTTACGGTCGGACTCGAGCCCCATAATCCAGGCCGGCACTCCCTGGTGCCAGTAATGAGGCAGTGCAGCACTATCGGAGATAGATTTAAATACTCCAGTACTCGAGCCCCATAATCCAGGACCACACACCCTGGTTTCAATATTGAGGGTGCGCTGCACTGTCGGAGGTTGATGTATTTACTCTAGGACTCGAGACCCATAATCCAGGCCCAAACTCCCCGGTGCCATTACTGAGGGAGCTCTGCACTATTGGAGGTAAAGGTATATACTGTCGGACTCGAGCTCCATAATCCAGGCCCACACTCCCCGGTGCCAGTACTGAGGGACCGCTCCACTATCGGAGGTAGAGGTTTATACATCAGGACTCGAGCCCCATAATCCAGGCCCACACTCGCCCGAGCCGGTACTGAGGGAGCGCTCCACTATCGCAGTTTGATGTATACACTCTTGGACTTGAGATCCATAATCCAGGCCAACACTCCACGGTGCCAGTGGTGAGGGAGCGCTACACTATCGGAGGCAGATGTATATACACTTGGACTTGAGATTCATAATCCAGGCCGACACTCCGTAGAGCCACTGCTGAGGGAACACCCTACTATCTGTGGTAAATGTATATACTCTCGGACACGAGCACCATAATCCAGGCCCAAACTCCCCGGTGCCTGTGCTGGGTGGACGCTCCACTATCGGAGGTTGAGGTATATACTCTCGGACTCGAGCTACATAATCCAGGCCCAAACTTCTCGGTGCTAGTTCTGAGGAAGCGCTCCACAATCGGAGGTACATGTATATACTCTTGGACTCGAACCCCATAATCCAGGCCCAAACTCCTCGGAGCCAGTGCCGAGGGAGCGCTTCATTGTCGGAGGCAGATATGCATACTGTCGAATTCCAGCCCCAAAATCCAGGCCCACACTTCCCCGTGCGAGTACTAAGGGAGCGCTCCACTATTGGACGTAGATGTATTTCCGCTCGGACTCGAGCCCCATCATCCAGGCCGGCACTCCCCGGTGCCAGTGCTGATAGAGCGCTGCACTGTCGGAGGTAGATTTAAATACTCCAGGACTCGAGCCACATAATCCAGACCCAAGCTCCCCGGTGCCAGTACTGAGGGAGCGCTCCACAATCGGAGGTAGAGATAGATACTGTAGGCCTCGAGCTGCATAATCCAGGCCAACACTTCCCGGTGCCAGTGCTGAGAGAGTGCTGCACTGTCGGGGGTAGATGTATATACTCTAGGACTCGAGCCCCATAATCCAGGCACCCACTCACCGGAGCCAGTACTGAGGGAGCGCTGCATTATCGGAGGTCGAGGTTTATACTCACGGACTCGAGCGTCATAATCCAAGCCCACACTCCCCGGTGCCAGTACTGTGGGAGAGCAGCACTGTCGGAGGCAGATGTATGTACTCTCGGACTCGAGCTCCATCATCCAGCCCGAAACTCCTCGGTGCCAGTACTGAGGGAGCGCTGCACTGTCGGCAGCAGATGTATATACTCGTGGACTTCAACTCCATAATCCAGGCCAACACTCCCTATTGCCAGTACTGATGGAACGCTACAATTTCGGAGGTAGATGTATATACTCCATGACATTAGCCCTAATATCCAAACCGACACTCACCGGTGCCAATACTGAGGGAGTGTTGCTCTGTTGGGGGTAGATATATATACTCTAGTACTTGAATTCCATAATCCAGCCCCACACTCCTCGGTGCGACTGCTGAGGGAGCGCTACACTATCGAAGTTATATGTGTATGGTCTCGGACTCGACCACCATAATTCAGGCCCACACTCCCCGGTGCCAGTAATGAGGGGGCGCTCCACTATCGGAGGGAGAGGTATATACTCTCGGACTCGAGCTACATCATCCAGGCACAAACTTCTCGGTGCCAGTTCTGAGGAAGCGCTCCACTATCGGAGGTAGATGTATGTACTGTTGGACTCGAGCCCCATAATCCAGGCCCAATCTCCCCAGAGCCAGTGCTGAGCGAGCCCTCCACTTTCGGAGGTAAAGATATATACTCTCGGACTCGAGCTCCATAATCCAGGCCCACACATCTCGGTTCCAGTACTGAGGGAGCGCTCCACTATTGGAGATAGATGTATTTACACTCGGACTCGAGCCCCACAATCCAGGCCCACACTTCTTGGTGCCAGTGCTGAGGGAGCGCTCCACTATCGGAGGTACAGCTATATACCCTGGATCTCGAGCTCCATAATCTAGGCCCACACTCCCCGTTGCCAGTACTGAGGAAGCGCTCCACTATCAGAGTTTGATGTATACACTCTTGGACTTGAGATCCACAATCCAGGCACAAACTCACCAGTGCCAGTGGTGAGAGAGCACTCCACTATCGGAGGTAGATGTATATACTCTTGGACATGAGATTCATAATCCAGGCCGACACTCCGTGGAGCCAGTGCTGAGGGGGTGCTCCACTATTGGAGGTAGATATATATACTCTCGGACACGAGCCCCATAATCCAGGCCCACACTCCCCGGAGCCAGTACTGAGGGGACGCTCCACTATCGGAGGTAGAGGTATATACACTCTGACTCGAGCTACATAATCCAGGCACAAACTTCCCGGTGCCAGTTCTGAGGAAGCGCTCCACTATCGGAGGTAGATGTATGTACTGTTGGACTCGAGCCCAATAATCCAGGCCCAAACTCCCCAGAGCCAGTGCTGAGGGAGCCCTACACTTTTGGAGGAAGACGTATATACTCTCGGACTCGAGCTCCATAATCCAGACCCACACTTCCCGGTGCCAGTACTGAGGGAGCGCTCCACTATTGGAGGTAGCTGTATTTACGCTCGGACTCGAGCCCCATAATCCAGGCCGGCACTCCCCGGTGCCAGTACTGAGGGAGCGCAGCACTATCAGAGATAGATTTAAATACTCCAGTACTCGAGCCCCATAATCCAGGCCCACACACCCCGGTTTCAATATTGAGGGTGCGCTGCACTGTCGGAGGTTGATGTATTTACTCTAGGACTCGAGACCCATAATCCAGGCCCAAACTCCCCGGTGCCATTACTGAGGGAGCTCTGCACTATTGGAGGTAAAGGTATATACTGTCGGACTCGAGCTCCATAATCCAGGCCCACACTCCCCGGTGCCAGTACTGAGGGACCGCTCCACTATCGGAGGTAGAGGTTTATACATCAGGACTCGAGCCCCATAATCCAGGCCCACACTCGCCCGTGTCAGTACTGAGGGAGCGCTCCACTATCGGAGTTTGATGTATACACTCTTGGACTTGAGATCCATAATCCAGGGCCACACTCCCCGCTGCCAGTGGTGAGGGAGCGCTACACTATTGCAGGCAGATATATATACACTTGGACTTGAGATTCATATTCCAGGCCGACACTCCGTGGAGCCACTGCTGAGGGAACACTCCACTATCTGTGGTAAATGTATATACTCTCGGACACGAGCACCATAATCCAGGCCCAAACTCCCCGGTGCCTGTACTGGGTGGACGCTCCACTATCGGAGGTAGAGGTATATACTCTCGGACTCGAGCTACATAATCCAGGCCCAAATTTCTCGGTGCTAGTTCTGAGGAAGCGCTCCACAATCGGAAGTAAATGTATATACTCTTGGACTCGAACCCCATAATCCAGGCCCAAACTCCTCGGAGCCAGTGCCGAGGGAGCGCTTCATTGTCGGAGGCAGATATATATACTGTCGAATTCCAGCCCCAAAATCCAGGCCCACACTTCCCCGTGCGAGTACTAAGGGAGCGCTCCACTATTGGAGGTAGATGTATTTCCGCTCGGACTCAAGCCCCATGATCCAGGCCGGCACTCCCCGGTGCCAGTGCTGATAGAGCGCTGCACTGTCGGAGGTAGATTTAAATACTCCAGGACTCGAGCCACATAATCCAGACCCAAGCTCCCCGGTGCCAGTACTGAGGGAGCGCTCCACAATCGGAGGTAGAGATAGATACTGTAGGCCTCGAGCTGCATAATCCAGGCCAACACTTCCCGGTGCCAGTGCTGAGAGAGCGCTGCACTGTCGAGGGTAGATGTATATACTCTAGGATTCGAGCCCCATAATCCAGGCACCCACTCACCGGAGCCAGTACTGAGGGAGCGCTGCATTATCGGAGGTCGAGGTTTATACTCTCGGACTCGAGCTCCATCATCCAGCCCGAAACTCCTCGGTGCCAGTACTGAGGGAGCGCTGCACTGTCGGCGGCAGATGTATATACTCGTGGACTTCAACTCCATAATCCAGGCCAACACTCCCTAATGCCAGTACTGATAGAACGCTACAATTTCGGAGGTAGATGTATATACTCCATGACATTAGCCCCAATATCCAAACTGACACTCACCGGTGCCAATACTGAGGGAGTGTTGCACTGTTGGGGGTAGATGTATATACTCTAGTACTTGAATTCCATATTCCAGGCCCACACTCCTCGGTGCGACTGCTGAGGGAGCGCTACACTATCGGAGTTATATGCGTATGGTCTCGGACTCGACCACCATAATCAATCCCAAACTTGCCGTTGCCTGTGCTAAGGGAGCGCTACACTATCGGAGGTAGATATATATACTCTCGGACTCGAGCTCCATAATCAAGGCCCACACTCCCCGGTGTCAGGGCTGAGGGAGCGCTGCACTGTATGAGGTAGATGTATATACTCTAGGACTCAAGTCCAATAATCCAGGCCCAAACATGCCGGAGCCAGTGATGAGGGAGCGCTCCAATTTCGGAGGTAGAGCTATATACTCTAGGACTTGAGAGCCATAATCCAAGCCCACACTCCCTGGTGCCAGTAATGAGGGAGCGCGGCAATGTCGGAGTTAGATGTATATACTCTCGGACTCGAGTCCCTTATTCCAAGCCCAAACTACCCGGTGCCAGTACTGAGGGAGCGCTCCACTATCGGAGGTAGAGGTACATACACTAGGACTCGCGCCCCACAATCCAAGCCCACACTTCCTGGTGCCAGTGCTGAGGGAGCGCTCCACTATCGCAGGTAGAGGTATATACCCTGGATCTCGAGCTCCATAATCAAGGCTCACACTCCCCGGTGCCTGTACTATAGGAGCGCTCCAAAATCGGAGTTTGATGTTTCCACTCTTGGACTTGAGATCCACAATCCTGGCACACACTCCCCAGTGCCAGTGGTGAGGGAGCGCTGCACTATCGGAGGTAGATGTATATACGCTTGGACTTGAGATTCATAATCCAGGCCGACACTCCGCGGAGCCAGTGAAGAGGGAGCGCTCCACTTTCGGAGGTAGATGGATATACTCTCGGACTCGAGCCCCATAATCCAGGCCCACACTCCCCGGTGCCATTACTGAGGGAGTGCTCCACTATTGGAGATAGATGTATTTACGCTCGGACTCGAGCCCCATAATCCAGTCCGGCACTTTCCGGTGCCAGTAATGAGGGAGCGCAGCACTATTGGAGGTAGAACATAAGAACATAAGAACATAAGAAATAGGAGCAGGAGTAGGCCAATCGGCCCCTCGAGCCTGCTCCGCCATTCAATAAGATCATGGCTGATCTGATCCTAACCGCCAATCTACTATCTATCACAGAACCATCTCCTGCATCTAACAGAATTGCACACACGAAATAGGAGCAGAATCAGGCTACACAGTCCCTGGGCCCGCTCCACTACCCACAGGGCCATGACCGATCCGAACCTAGACTCATGTCCAAATTCCTGCCCGCTCCCCGTAACCCTTAATGCCCTTTACTTCTAGGAAACTGTCTATTTCTGTTTTAAATTTAATTAATGTTGTAGCTTCTACAGCTTTTTGTGGCAGCATATTCCATGGACCTACCACCCTCTGAGTGAAGTAGTTCCTCCTCATCTCAGTTTTGAAAGAGCAGCCCCTTATTCTAAGACTATGTCCCCTAGTTCTCGTCTCACCCGTCATCGGGAACATCCTCCCCGCATCCACCCGATCCAACCCCTTCACAATCTTATATGTTTCAATAAGATCGCCTCTCATTCTTCTGAACTCCAATGAGTAGAGTCCCAATCTACCCAACCTCTTCTCATATGACCACCCCCTCATCCCCGGGATTAACCGAGTGAACCTTTTTTGCACTGCCTCGAGAGCAAGGATGTCTTTCCTTAAGTAAGGACACCAAAACTGTATGCAGTATTCCAGGTGCGGTCTCACCAATACCTTGTACAACTGAAGCAATACCTCCCTATTTTTATATTCTATCCCCCTAGCAATGAAAGCCAACATTCCATTTGCCTTCTTAATCACTTGCTGCACCTGCATACTAACCTTTTGAGTTTCGTGCACCAGGACCCCCAGATCCCTTTGCACTTCAGTACTCTCCAGTTTCTTGCCATTAAGATAATAAATTGCTCTAGGATTTTTCCTGCCAAAGTGCATCACCTCACACTTTCCAGTGTTGTATTCCATCTGCCAAATCTCTGCCCACTTACTTAGCCTGTCTATGTCCCCTTGCAGGTTTTTTATGTCCTCCTCACTCACTACTTTCCCTCCCATCTTTGTATCATCTGCAAATTTTGATATGTTACACTTGGTCCCTTCCTCCAAATCGATAATATAGATTGTGAAGAGTTGGGGACCCAGCACTGACCCCTGTGGAACACCACTAGTTACTGATTGCCAGTCTGAGAATGAACCATTTATCCCAACTCTTTGCTTTCTGTTAGATAGCCAATCCTCTATCCATGCCAGAATATTACCCCCAATCCCGTGATTTTTTACCTTAAGCAATAATCTTTTGTGTGGCACCTTGTCAAATGCCTTTTGGAAGTCTAAATACACTACGTCCACTGGTTCCCCTTTATCCACTCTATATGTTACTTCCTCAAAGAACTCCAGCAAATTTGTCAAACATGACTTCCCCTTCGTAAAACCATGCTGACTTTGTCCTATTAAATTATGATTATCCAAATGTCCTGTTACTGTTTCCTTAATAATGGACTCCAAAATTTTACCTACCACAGATGTTAGGCTAACCGGTCTATAGTTACCAGCCTTCTGTCTACTGCCCTTTTTAAATAAGGGTGTTACATTAGCAGTTTTCCAGTCTGCCGGGACCTTAGCGGAATCCAGGGAGTTTTGAAAAATTATTACCAATGCATCTACAATCCCTACCGCCACTTCCTTCAAGACTCTAGGATGTAAGCCATCAGGTCCAGGTGATTTATCCGCCTTGAGTCCCATTATTTTACCGAGTACCACTTCCTTAGTGATTTTGATCGTGTTTAGCTCCTCTCCCCCTATAGCCCCCTGTTTGTCCAGTGTTGGGATATTCTTAGTGTCCTCTACTGTAAAGACTGATACAAAATATTCATTCAGTGTTTTTGCCATCTCCATATTTCCCACCATTAATTTCCCGGTCTCATCCTCTAAGGGACCAACATTTACTTTAGCCACCCTTTTTCTTTTTATATAACTATAAAAACTCTTACTATCTGTTTTTATATTTTTTGCTAATTTACTTTCATAATCTATCTTCCCTTTCTTAATCATTCTTTTTGTTATTTTTTGCTGCCTTTTAAAGTTTTCCCAATCCTCTGTCCTCCCACTAGATTTCGCTACCTTATATGCCCTTGTTTTTAGTCGAATACTATCCTTAATTTCTTTACTTAGCCACGGATGACTGTCCTTTCTTTTACACCCTTTTCTTTTCAGTGGAATATATATTTTTTGGAAGTTGTAAAATAACTCCTTGAATGTACACCACTGATCATGTGTCGTCTTACCCTTTAATCTATTTTCCCAATCCACTCTACTCAATTCCGCTCGCATACCTTCATAGTCTCCTTTATTCAAGCTTAGCACGCTTGTTTGAGATCCAACCTTCTCACCCTCTAATTGAATATGGAATTCAACCATGTTATGGTCACTCATTCCAAGGGGATCCTTTACTAGGACATTTTTAATTAATCCTGTCTCGTTACACAGGACCAGATCTAAGGTTGCTTGCCCCCTGGTCGGTTCAGTTACATACTGCTCAAGAAACCCATCCCTAATACACTCAATGAACTCATCCTCAAGGCAGCCCTGCCCCATTTGATTTGTCCAATTAATATGATAGTTAAAATCCCCCATAATTATAGATGTTCCCTTATTACATGCCTCAACTATTTCCTGATTGATACTCCGTCCAATAGAGTTGCAACTGTTCGGAGGCCTATAGACTACGCCCACTAATGTTTTTTTCCCCTTATTATTCCTTATCTCCACCCAAACTGTTTCATTATCATGATTTTTTGACCCAATATCATTACTCTGTATTACAGTGATTCCTTCCTTTATTAACATAGCCACCCCACCTCCCCTTCCTTCCTGCCTGTCCTTCCTGATCGTTAAATAACCTGGTATGTTTAATTCCCAGGCATTGTCACCCTGCAGCCATGTTTCTGTAATGGCCACAATATCATAACCATATGTAGTTATTTCTGCCATTAACTCTTCAATTTTGTTACGAATGCTACGTGCATTCAGATAGAGAACTTTCAAATATGCTTTGTGGCACTTAGTTCCTGCTTTTTCACTTTTTACCAGTTTACCTTTTACTCCACACACTCTGTCCCTTCCTGCCACGCTCTGATTTGTGATTCCCCTACTGCTACCTATGTCTATGACCCTCTCTGTTGTCATTTTTATTTTTTGCTCTCTTGAAACCTCCCCCCCACTAATTAGTTTAAAGCCCTCTCCACAGCCCTAGTTATTCGATTCGCCAGGACACTAGTCCCAACACTGGCCAAGTGAAGTCCGTCCCAACGGAACAGCTCTCTCCTGCCCCAGTACTGGTGCCAGTGTCCCAAGAAGCAAAACCCATTTTTCCCACACCAGTCTTTGAGCCACGCATTCAACTCCCTGATTTTATTTACCCTAGCCAAATTTGCTCCTGGCTCAGGTAGTAATCCAGAGATTATTACCCTCGAGGTTCTGCTTTTTAATTTGGCCCCTAGCTGCTCAAACTCCCTCAGCAGAACCTCTTTCCTTGTCCTATCTATGTCATTGGTACCAACATGGACCACGACAACTGGATCCTCCCCCTCCCACTCCAAGTTTCTCTCCAGCCCAGAGGAGATGTCCTTAACCCTGGCACCGGGCAGGCAACACAGCCTTCGGGACTCTCGCTCTTGGCTGCAAAGAACCCTATCTATCCCCCTAATGATACTATCCCCCACCACTACAACATTTCTTTTTACTCCCCCCACTTGAATGGCCCCCCTTACCACGGTGCTGTGGCCAGGTTGCTCATCCTCCCTGCAGTCCCCGCTCCTATCCACACAGGGAGTAAGAGCCTCGAACCTGTTGGACAAGAGCAAGGGCTGCGGCTCCTCCAACACTACCTCCTGGATCCCTGTACCTGCCTCACTCGTAGTCACACCTTCCTGTCCCTGACCACGGGCTACTTCTGAATTAGTTACTCTAATTGGTGTGACTACCTCCTGAAACACGGAGTCCAGGTAACTCTCCCCCTCCCTGATGTGTCGCAGTGTTTGAAGCTCGGAATCCAGCTCATCAACACGGAGCCGGAGTTCCTCGAGCAGCCAACACTTACTGCAAATGTGTTCACCGTGAACATCAATATGTAGATTTAAATACTCCAGTACTCGAACCCCATAATCCAGGCCAACACTCCCCGGTTTCAATACAGAGGGAGCGCTGCACTGTCGGAGGTAGATGTATATACTCTTGGACTCGAGACCCATAATCCAGGCCCACACTGCCCGCTGCCATTACTGAGGGAGCTCTGCACTATTGGAGGTAAATGTATATACTGTCGTACTCGAGCTCCATAATCCAGGCCCACACTCCCCGGTGCCAGTACTGAGTGGCCGCTCCACTAACGGAGGTAGAGGTAGATACATAAGGTCTCGAGCCCCATAATCCAGGCCCACACTCGCCGGTGCCAGTACAGAGGGAGCGCTCCGCTATCGGAGTTTGATGTATACACTCTTGGACTTGAGATCCATAATCCAGGCCCACACTCCCCGGTGCCAGTGGTGAGGGAGCGCTACACTATCGGAGGCAGATGCATATACTCTTGGACTTGAGATTCCTAATCCAGGCCGAAACTCCGTGGAGCCACTGCTGAGGGAACACTCCACTATCTGTGGTAGATGTATATACTCTCGGACACGAGCCCCATAATCCAGGCCCAAACTCCACGGTGCCTGTCCTGAGGCGACGCTCCACTATCGGAGGTAGAGGTATATACTCTCGGACTCGAGCAACATAATCCAGGCCCAAACTTCTCGGTGCCAGTTCTGAAGAAGCGCTCCACTATCGGAGGTAGATGTATATACTCTAGGACTCGAGCCCCATAATCCAGGTGCTAACTCCCCGGAGCCAGTGCCGAGGGAGCGCTGCATTGTCGGATGTAGATGTATATACTCTCGAATTCGAGCCCCAAAATCCAGGCCCACACTTCCCCGTGCCAGTACTGAGGGAGAGCTCCACTATTGGAGATAGATGTATTTCCGCTCGGACTCGAGCCCCATGCTCCAGGCCGGCACTCCCCGGTGCCAGTGCTGATAGAGCGCTGCAATGTCGGAGGTAGATTTAAATACTCCAGGACTCGAGCCACATAATCCAGACCCACGCTCCCCGGTGCCAGTACTGAGGGAGCGCTGTACTATCGGAGGTAGAGGTATATACTCTCGGACTCGAGCCCCATCATCCAGGTACACACTCACCGGCGCCAGTACTGAGGGAGTGCTGCATTATCGGAGGTCGAGGTATATACTTACGGACTCGAGCGTCATAATCCAAGCCCACACTCCCCGGTGCCAGTACTGAAGGAGCGCTCCACTATCGGAGGTGGAGGTATAGAGTCTAGGCCTCGAGTCCCATAATCCAGGCCCACAATCCTCGGTGCCAGTGCTGAGAGAGCGCTGCACTATTGGAGGTAGAGGAATATACACTCGGACTCGAGCCGCATAATCCAGGCTCACACTCCCCGATGCCAGTACTGTGGGAGCGCAGCACTGTCGGAGGCAGATGTATGAACTCTCGGACTCGAGCTCCATAATCCACCTCGACTCTCCTCGGTGCCAGTACTGAGGGAGCGCTGCACTGACGGCGGCAGATTGATATACTCGTGGACTTCAATTCCATAATCCAGGCCAACACTCCCTATTGCCAGTACTGATGGAACGCTACAATTTCGGAGTTAGATTGATATACTCCATTTGTCTTTAAAAGGGTTCCCTGATGGTGAGACTCTGTCTTTAAAATATGTCCATGATGTTGAGAATACCTCTTTGACAGGGGTCCCTAATGGGGAGACACTCTCTTTAAAAGTGGTCCCTGATAGCAAAACTCCCTCTTTAAAATGGGTACCTGATAGAAATTCTCTCTCTTTAAAATGGTTCCCCGAGAGTGAGGCTCCCTCTTTAAATGCGACCCCTGATTATGAGACTCTTTTAAAGTGGTCCCTGATGGCGAGATTCTCTCTTTTAAAGGTATCCCTGATGATGAGACACCCTATTTAAAATGGGTACCTGATTGTGTGACTCCCTCTTTAAAACGGTTCACCATTGGAGAGACTCTCTCATTAAAAGGCGGCCCTAATGGGATACTACCTCTTCAAAAGTGGCCCCTGATGGTGAGACTTTTAAAAAGACGGCCCTGATGCTGAAACATACTCTTTAAAAGTGGTTCCTGATTGTGAGATTATCTCTTTTAAAGTGGAGCCTGATGGGGAGACACCCGCTTTGAAATGGTGTCCCTGATTGAGAGACTCTCTCTTTAAAAGGGTCCCTGTTGGTGAAACTCCCTCTTTAATTCGGGAACCTGATAGTGAGACTCTCTCTTTAAAATGAGTCCCTCATGGTGAGACTCCTTCTTTAAAAGTGGTCCCTGATGCTGAAACTCCCTCTGTAAAAGGGTTCTCTCACGGTGAGATTCCCTCTTTCAAAGGGGTCCCTGGTGGAGAGTCTCTCTGATTAGAAGGGGTCCCTGATGGGAATAACACCTCTTTAAAATGTTTTCCTGGTGGTGAGACTCCGTCTTTAAAATTGGGCCCTGATAGTGAGACTCCCTCTTTAAAAGGGGTCCCTGATGCTGAAACACCCTCTTTAAAAGGGGATCCTGATGGTGCCACTGTCTCTTTAAAAGGGGTACCTGATGGGGAGACTCCCTTTTTAAAACGGGTCCCTGAATGTGAGATTCCCTGTTTAAAAGATGTCCCAGCTGGTGAGACACCCTCTTTAAAATTGGTCCCTGATGCGGAAACTCCCTCTGTAAAAGGTATCCCTCATGGTGAGAGTCCCTGTTTAAAATGGGTCCCTGGTGTAGAGACTGACTCATAAAAAGTGGTCCCTGAAGGGTATAATCCCTCTTTATAACGGGCTCCTGATGCTGAGACTTTTGCTTTAAAAGTGGTCCCTGATGCTGAAACACCCTGTTTACAATGGATTCCTGATGGTGAGACTCCCTCTTTAAAGGGGGTCACTAATGGCGAGGTCAAGTTTAAAAGCGGTCCCTGATGGGGAGTCTCCCTCTTTCAAATACCCCCCAGATTCCCTCCCTCTTTTAAAGTGGTCCATAATGTTGAGACTCTCTCTTGAAAAGTGGTCCCTGATTGAAAGACGCCGTCTTTAAAAGGAGTCCCTAATAGAAAGAATTTATCTTTAATATGGGTCCCTGAGGTTGAGACTTCCTCTTTAAAAGGGGTCACTTTTAGAAAAAACTCTCTCTTTAAAAGTCGCCCTGATGGTGAGTCTCCCTCTTTAAAAGGGGTCCCTGATGCTGAGACTCCTTCTTTAAAAAGGCTCCCTCATAAAAAGACTCTCTCTTTAAAATGAATCGCTGATGGTTAAACTTACTCTTTAAAAGGGCTTTTTGATACGAAGACTACCTCTTTACAAGGGTCTCTGATCGTGAGACTCCCTCTTTAAAAGTGATCCCTATTGGTAAGACTCTCTCTTTAAAAGGGGTCCCTGAGTGTGAGACTCCCTCCTTAAAAGTGATCACTGATGGTGAGAGACTCTCTTTAAAAGTGATCCCTGATGGTCAAACATCCTCTTTAAATGTGATGCATAAGGGGGAGTTTCTCTCTTTAAAACTGGTCCCTGATGCTGAGACTCCTTCTTTAAAAGGTATCCCTGATGGAGACACTCCCTCTTTAAAGGGGGACCCTGATAGGGAGACTCCCTCTTTAAAAGGGGTCCCTAACAGGAAGATTCTTTTTAAAAGGGGTCCCTGATAATGATGTGATAATTACTAGTCCTAGCCCCTTTAGGGCTACCCCAGGACAGTCGCATTCCCCAGACGTTCACATTCAACTAAATTTTGAGGTAGCCGAATCCTAAAGACGCTTAATTGGGTCTAAAGTTGCGAACTATCTCTCCCTAAAGGAAAGGAACAACCTGAAAATGTTACCGTCCTCCAGATAGCACTTCGAATAAGTTTAGCGAGACTGTAACGTTCCGGATATTATGGTGGTTCGGAAAACTCCCCCGGAATTCTGCAACTCCTCACCAAAGAGCATACAGAGATTGAGTTCACGAGTTTTATACAGAAGTATTATGTTGGACAATTCGAGAAATATATAGATATATTAAAGAACCGACATGTACTTTATAGTTGGTGATTCAATCGCAACATTGACAGTTCCAAAAAGAGAAAGCTTTCAATTCTATTATCAGAGATCCTTATTCCCAAATCTTAACTTCGCTATAGTTTTACAGTTCTTAATTTATTCAGGATATCCACCAAAATCAAATAGAGTACCTTGATCCCCGAGATACAAGCAGTTGTAGACTTACAGAGCCTGCCTCTGAAGCCTGAGATTCACTTTGCCCCTTCACAGCGAACCTATTATCCAATTTGCTAGTTCCATATTTATACAATTTTTCACTGGTATTTCCTTTGATGTTTTCTGCTGATGTAAGCTAATTATCGCTAGCCATCTTTCTGCTGACTTCTGCAATTCCTACATTCAGATCAGCTGATAGCATTAAGAATTGTGTATCTACCCTAGGTATTCGAAGCTTACCATAAAAAACGGTGTAACAGCAGGTGTTTCTATTTGATGACATTTTTACTAAGGCCTTGAGTTTGTGCTCTTGCAATTAGAACACCTTAACTAGGGTGATCTATGCAATTCATAGTCACCTCAGCTGGTTGCAATACAGAATTATGTCTCCTGTGTATGTGTCTTAAGCTTAACACAAAAACATTGTGACGGCAGGTGTTTCTTTTACTTGATGTCATTTTTACGAAGGCATATGGTTCTTAATTTTATGTGCCTGGTTACGAAGTGTAACTTAGAAAACCTTTACCAGGAAGCACCATTGTCTTCTTTCCAAAGATTCAGAATGTCAGGAGCCTCCAACCTTCTGTTTCAATAAGGTTATTGATTCAGTATCAAGAACAATCCCATCCCCATAGCCAGAACGTTGTTAACAATATAGCTTCTCCATTTGTTAGATTTTTAGATTTCCAAACCCAGTTTGTCATGTTTTAAAAAGGCCAGTATAGTTTTATTGAATGGTTTCTTTTTCTGAATAGGTTATATGGCTGATTCCTTCAGAATAGAAAGACTCCCTCTTTAAAAGGGGTCCCTGATAGAAAAACTCTCTCTTTCAAAGGAGTCCGTGATGGTGAGACTCTCTCTTTAAAAGGGGTCCCAGATGGTGAGAGTCCCTCTTTAATAGTGATCCCGTATGGCGAGAATCACTCTTTAAAATATATCTCTGATGATGAGACACCCACTTTAAAAGGTGTGACTGAAGGTGAGACGCCCTCTTTAAAAGTGGTCATTGATTGGCAGACACCCTCTTTAAAAGGTGTCCCTGTTGGAGACACTCCCTCTTTAAAAGGGGTTCCTGATGATGAAACTCCCTCTTTAAAAGGGGTCCCTGATTGGTAGACACCCTCTTTAAAAGGTGTCCCTGTTGGAGACACTCCCTCTTTAAAAGGGATTCCTGATGGTGAGACTCTCTCATTAAAAGTGGTCGCTGATTGTGAGACTCTATCTTTAAAAGGGATCCCTGCTGGTAAGACTCACTCTTTAAAAGGCGTCCCTGATCGTAAAACTCTCTTTAAAAGGTCTCCCTGATAGAAAGACTCGCTCTTTAAAAGCGATCCCTGATGGTGGGACTCACTGTTTAAAAGGGATTGCTGATGGTGCGCCACACTCTTTAAAAGGGTCTCTGACGTTGAGACACTCTTTAAAAGGGATCCCTCATGCTGAAACACCCTCTTTAAAGGTGGTCCCTGATGGCGAGACTCTCTTTAAAAGGGGTCCCTGATGGGGAGACTCGCTCTTTAAAAGGCGCCCCTGATCGTGAGGCTACCTCGTTAAAATGGGTCCCTAATGGGTTGACTCTCTCTTTAAAAGGTATCTGTCATGGAGAGACTCTCTCTTTAAAATGGGTACCTGATGGAGAGACGCCCTCATTAAAAGGCATGCCTGATGTTTACGCTCTCTATTTAATAGGGGTTTCCGTAATGGTGAGAATTCCTATTTAAATGGGGTCCCTGACTTTGTGACACCCTGTTAAAAAGGCGACCATGATGGTGAGATTCTCTCTTTAAAAGGGATACCTAATGGTGAGACTCCCTCTTTAAAGGGGGTCGCTGATGGCAAGACTCTCTTTAAAAGGGGTCCCTGATGGGGAGACTCCCTCTTTAAAAGGCGCCCCTGATCGTGAGGCTACCTCGTTAAAATGTGTCCCTAATGGTGTGACATCCTCTTTAAAAGGGGTCCCTGATGGTGTGATTGTCTCTTTAAAAGACATCCCTGATGGTGAGACTCTCTCTTTAATAGTGCTCCCTGATGCTGAAACATCCTCTTTAAAAGGTGTTCCTAATGGTGAGACTCCCTCTTTGAAGAGGGTCCTGATGGCGAGACTCTCTTTAAAAGGGGTCCATGGTAGAAAGACTCTCTCTTTAAAAGAGGTCCCTGATGGTGAGACCCTCTTTAAAATGGCTACCTGATGGTGAGACTCGCTCATTAAAAGGCGTCCCTGGTGGAGAGTCTCTCTAATTGAAAGGGGTCCCTGCCGGGTATACACCCTCTTTAAAAGGGGCCTCTGATGGTGAGACTCGTCCTTTTAAAAGTGTGCCTGATGCTGAAGCATTCTCTGAAAGTGTTTCCTGATGGCGATAATCTCTCTTTAAAAGAGCAACCTGATAGAAATAATCTATCTTTAAAAGGATCTCTGATGGTGAGACTCTTTCTTTAAAAGACGTTCCTGATGGTGAGACTCCCTCTCTAAAACGGGTCTCTGAGTGTGAGTCTCTCTCTTTAAAAGGGGTCCCGGATGGTAAGACTCTCTTTAAAAGGGGCCCTGATGCCGAAACTCCCTCTTTAAAAGGGGCCCCTGATGGTGAGACTCCCTTTAAAAAGGGACCCTGATGCTGAAACACTCTCTTAAAAAGGTCTTCCTGATGGTGAGACTCCCTCTTTAAAAGGGGTCCTTGATGTCGAGACTCTCTCTTTAAAAGGGCTCCCTGATAAAAAGACGTCCTCTTTAATAGTGGTCCCTCTTCGAAATATTCCCTCTTTAAAATGGTTCCGTGATGGGGAGAGTCTCTCTTTAAAAGTGGTCTCTGATGCTGAAGCACCCTCTTTAAAAGGGGTCCCTGATAGATAATCTCCCTCTTTAAAAGGGGTCCCTAATGTGGAGAGTCTCTCGTTAAAAGGGGTCCCTGATAGAAACAATACTCTTTAAAAGGAGTCCCTGAGAGAAAGACTCTCTCTTTAAAATGTGTCCCTGAAAGTGAGACTCTCTCTTAAAAAGATATCCCTGATGGTGTGACTCTCTCTTTAAAAGGGGTCCCTAATGTTGAGACTCCCTCTTTAAAAGGTGTCCCTGATGGAGACACTCCCTCATTACAAGGGTCCCTGATGGAGGCACTCTTCTTCAAAAGGGTTCCCTGATGGTGAGACTCCCTCTGTAAAATGTGTCCCTTTTGGGGAGGCACACTCTTTAAATGGTATCCCTGATGGAGACACTCCCGCTTTAAAAGGTGTCCCTGATGGTGAGAGGCTCTCTTTAAAAGGTGTCCCTAATAGGAAGATTCTCATTAAAAGTGGTCAATGATAGAAAGACTCCCTCTTTAAAAGGGGTCCTTGATAGAAATACTCTCTCTTTAAAATGGGTCCCCGAGTTTGAGACTCCCTGTTTAACATGGTCCCTAATGGGAAGACTCTCTCTTTAAAAAGGGTCCCTGATAGAAAGACGCCCTCTTGAAAAGTTTTGCCTGATAGAAAGACTCTCTCTTGAAAGGGGTCCCTGATGGTGAGCCTCACTCATTAAGAGGGATCGCTAATTGCGAGATTCTCTCTCTTTAAAAGTGGTCCCTGAGCCTGAGACTCACTCTTTAATAGGGATCTCTGATGTTGCGACACTTTTTAAAAGGGGTCCATGATGGTGATAGTCTCTCTTTAAAATGGGTCCTCGATGCTGAAACATCCTCTTAAAAAGGGGTCCCTGATGGTGAGACTCTATCTTTAAAAGGGTTACTTGATGGTGAGACTCCATTTTTAAAAGGGGTCCTTGATAGAAATACACTCTCTTTAAAAAGGGTCCCGGGCGTGAGACTCCCTGTTTAAAATGGGTCACTAATGGGGAGACGCTCACTTTAAAAAAGATCCCTGATAGAACGACGCCCCCTTTAAAAGGGGTCCCTGATAGAAAGACTCTCTCTTTAAAAGGGGTCCCTGATAGAAAGACTCTCTCTTTAAAGGCGTCCCTGATGGTGAGCCTCACTCTTTAAGAGGGAGCCCTAATTGCAAGATTCTCTCTTTAAAATGGGTCCCTGAGTCTGAGACTCTCTTTAAAATGGATCCCTGATGGTGAGACTCACTCTTTAAAAGGGGTCCCTGATACTGATAGCCTCTCTTTAAAATGGGTCCTTGATGCTGAAACATCCTCTTAAAAAGGGTTCCCTGATGGTGAGACTCTATCTTTAAAAGGTTCCCTTGATGGTGAGACTCCCTCTTTAAAAGAGGCCCCTGATGGTGAGTCTCTCTCTTTAAAAGGGTTCTCTGATGGTGAGAATCTCTCTTTAAAAGGGGTCCCTGATGGTGAGACTCTATCTTTAAAAGGGTTCCCTGATGGTGAGAGTCCCTGTTTAAAAGGGGTCCCTGATGGCGAGACTCTCTCTTTAAAAATGGTCCCTGATGGTGAGACTCCACTTTAAAATGGGTGCCTGATAGGAAGATTCTCATTACAAGGGGTCCCAGGTAGAAAGACTCTCTCTTTAAGTGGAGACCTTGAAAGAAAAGCTCTCTCTTTAAAATAGTCACCGAGGGTGAGACTCCCTCTTTAAAAGGGTTCCCTGATGTTGAGTCTCTCTTTTTAAAAGGCTTCCCTGATGTGAGACTCCCTCTTTAAAATTTGTCCCTGATGTGGAGGCATCCTCTTTAAAAGCTGTCCCAGGTGGAGACACTCCCTCATTAAAAGATTTCCCTGATGGAGGCACTCCCTCCTACAAAGGGGTCCCTAATGGAGAGACTCTCTTTTAAAAAGAGTTCCCTGATGGTGAGACTCCCTCTTTATAATGTGTCCCTGTTGGGGAGGCACACTCTTTAAATGGTGTCCCTGATGGAGACACTCCCTCTTTAAAAGTTGTCCCTGATGATGGGACTCTCTCTTTAAAAGTGTCCCGAATAGGAAGTTTCTCATTAAAAGGGGTCCCTGATAGAAAGACTCCCTCTTTAAAAGGTGTCCTTGATATAAATAATCTCTCTTTAAAATGGGTCCCCGAGTGTGAGACTCCCTCTTTAAAAGGGTCTCTGATGGCGAGACTCTCTCTTTAAAAGGGGTCCCTGATGGTTAGACTCCCACTTTAAAATGGTTCCCTAATGGGGAGACTCTCTCTTTAAAAGGTGTCCCTCATAGAAAGACGCCCTCTTTAAAAGGGTTCCCTGATAGAAAGATTCTCTTTATAGGGGTATTTGATGGTGAGCCTCACTTTTTAAGAGGTACCCTAATTGCGAGATTCTCTCTTTAAAAGGAGTCCCTGATGGTGATAGTCTATCTTTAAAATGGGTCATTGATGCTGAATCACCCTCTTCAAAAAGGGAATCCTGATTGCGAGACTTTATCTTTAAAAGCGGTCCCTGGTGGTGAGACTCCCTCATAAAAGAGGCCCCTGGTTTTGAGACTCCCTCTTAAAAAGTGACCCTGAAGGTGAGACTCTGTGTTTAAAAGGTGTCCCTGATGGTGTGACTCCCTCTTTAAAAGGGTCTCTGATGGAGACACTTCCTCATTAAAAGGGGTCCCTGATGGTGAGACTCTCTCTGTAATAGGTGTCCTTAATAGGAAGGTTCTTTTTGAAAGGGGTTCCAGGTAGAAATACTCTCTCTTTAAATGGGGTCCTTGATAGAAATACTCTCTCTTTAAAATGGGTCACCGAGGGTAAGATTCCCTCTTTAAAAGGGACTCTGATGGAGAGATTCCCTGTTTAAAAGGGGTCCCTGATGGCGAGACTCTCTCTTTAAAAGGAGTCCCTGATGGTGAGAATCTCACTTTAAAAGGGGTCCCTGATGGCGAGACTCTCTCTTTAAAAGGGGTCCCTGATGGTGAGACTCTCTCTTAAAAAGGGGGCCCAGATGGTGAGACTCCCTCTTTAAAATGTGTCCCTGATGGGCACGCACACTCTTTAAATGGTGTCCCAGATGGAGACACTCCCTCTTTAAAAGGTGTCGCTGATGGTGAGACTCTCTGTTTAAAAGGTGTCCCTAATAGGAAGATTCTCATTAAAATGGGTCCCTGATAGAAATACACCCTCTTTAAAAGTGTCTCTGACGGTGAGACTCTCACTTTAAATGGGATCCCTTGTTGAGGCTGCTGCGAAACACGAATTAAGGCTGAATCCATGTGTGGAATACAAGAGACTTTTTTAATAACTGCATGGTACAAAATGGCTGAACAGACTTATCCCAGAATTCTCTGGAAAAATCCTGAGGACCAGCCCACTCCTGCCTTAAAGGTAAGGTGCCTTAAAGGGAAGGTGCTCGATATTTGTCCACGGACGGAAAAGTGGATAATGCCCGTTTAGGTGGCGGTCTGCCACACAGCTCCCCCCAGAATCCGCTTAGCAGGTGTGGACGAGACGGGGCGGCGGTCTGTTGGGCCAGCCGGTGTGGCTCTTGTAGGATGCCGGTGGACGTGGAACGGCCAGGCGTGGAGCAGCCGGGTGAACTGGCTTGAGGGCAGTTCGGCCGCGTGGCAGTGGACGAGCTACAGGGACCTGCTCACCGGGCTCCGAGTGTGTTGGCTTGAGTCGATCAACCGACACTTTTACGGTCCTGTCGCCCACTTGCAGGGTGAAAAATTTGTCCCCAGCCTGTAGCACCTCGTAGGGCCCGTCGTACGGGGGTTGAAGGGGTCCACGGTGGGCGTCGTGCTGGACGAAAACAAACCGTGCCTGGTGCAGGCTTAGTGGGACGTGTGAGGTGGATTCGCTGTGTTGGGCAATGGGCACCGGGGCGAACTGCACCGCCGGTGAGGCGAAGTCATGGTGTTGCTGGTCGGCTGACCAGGGTTTCGTGGCGGTGGGCAGGAACTCGCCGGGTACGCGCAGTGGTTGACCGTACATGAGCTCTGCTGCCGATGCGTGGAGGTCTTCTTTAACCACGGTGCGCAGGCCGAGGAGGCCCCACGGAAGTCGGTCGGTCCAGGCGCCATCCTGGAGGCTGGCTCGAAGAGATGCCTTCAAGGATCTGTGGAACCACACACACAGTCCGTTGGCTTGGGGGTGGTACACTGTGGTGCAGTGAATGGTCACCCCGAGATTGCGTGCGACGGCGGTCCAGAGTTCAGAGGTAAATTGCGGACCTCTGTCCGACGTCATGTCGGAGGGGACGCCGAACCGTGCGACCCAGGTGCTGACGAAGCCTCTGGCGATGTTGCCGGTGGTGGTAGAGGTTAGTGGAATTTCCTCGGGCCAGCGCGTGGTGCGGTCAACGATCGTCAGCAAGTGCCTGTGGCCTTGCGATGGCGGCAGGGGCCGGACGATGTCCACGTGGATGTGGTCGAATCTCCGCGAAGGGATGGTAAACACCTCGAGGGGTGCTTTCGTGTGTTGCTGTAGCTTGGCCCGTTGGAAGGCTAGGCAGGAGTTGGCCCAAGTACGCACATCCTTGCGAAGGCCGCGCCAGTCGAAACGGTTGCCTACCAATTTGATGGATGCGCGGGCGCCGGGGTGGGAGAGGTTGTGGAGAATGTCGAAAAACCGGCGGCGCCAGGACGCTGGGACAACGGGCCGAGGTTGACATAGGGATATGTCGCACTTGACCGTGACTGCGGTCGGGCCACAGGCGACGTCGGCCAGGCGTAGCCCTGGTCGGTTGGTGGGTGCGGAGAGCAGATCAGGTTCGGTGATCTGGTCTGCTGCGATTTGAGCGTCGTCGACTGCCAGGTGTGCGGCGTGGATGGCGGGGCGGGAGGGGCAGTCGGCTATCACATTGGCTTGGCCGGTAACGTGTTGGATGTCCGTGGTGAACTCGGACACTGCCGCGAGCTGGCGCTGCTGCCTGGCGGACCAGGGGTCAGTTGTCTTTGCCATTGCGAATGTCAGGGGCTTGTGGTCGACGAACGCAGTGAAGGGGTGGAACTCAAGCAAAAACCGGAAATGGCGGACTGCCAGGAACAGCGCGAGGAGCTCGCGGTCGAAGGTGCTGTACTTGACCACCGGGGGGCGTAGTTGGCGGCTGAAGAAGGCAAGTGGTTGCCAGGCGCCGTCGACCCACTGCTCATACATGGCGCCGACCGCGTGGTCGGAGGCGTCCGTGGTGAGCGCTACCCTGTCATTGGTCCGTGGGTGCGCGAGCAGGGTGGCGTTGGCGAGCGCGGTCTTGGTGGAGTTGAAGGCGGTGGATGCGTCTGCCGTCCATTCGACCGCCATCTTGCCGCTCCTGCCCGGGAGGGCTTCATACAGCGGCCTCATGAGGGACGCCGCTTTGGAGATGAAGCGGTTATAGAAATTCACAATCCCGAGGAACTCCTGGAGGCCTTTGATGGTGGTGGGGTGGGGAAATTGTTGGACGGCCTGCACGTTGGTGGGCAGGGGAGTGTCCCCAGCATGGGTGATGTGATGGCCAAGGAAGTCGATCTTGTCCAGGCCGAACTGGCTGGGCTGAGGATGAGCCCGTGGTCGCTGAGGCGTCCGAATAGGATGCGAAGGTGTTCAAGGTCTTCCTGCTGGGAGCAACTGGCTACCAGGATGTCGTCCAGGTAGACGAACAGGAACTTCAGGTCCCGACGGACCGAGTCCATGAGCCGTTGGAATGCCTGGGCTGCGTTTTTGAGTCCGATGGGCATCCGCAGGAACTCGAACAGGCCGAAGGGGGTGATTACGGCCGTCTTGGGGACGTCCGCGGAGTGGACGGGGACTTGATGGTAGACGCGCATCAGGTCTACCTTGGAAAAGACTGAGCGGCAGGCCAGTCTAGCCGAGAAGTCCTGAATGTGCGGCACGGGGTACCGATCAGGGGTGGTGGCGTCGTTGAGGCGGCGGTAATCCCCGAAGGGGCGCCCACCTCTGCCTGGGTTGGGGCCGATGTGGAGTGGGGAGGGCCAGGGACTGTTGCAGCGGCGGATGATGCCGAGCTTTTCCATGGTGGCAAACTCGGTCCACGCAATCTCCAGTTTGGTCGGTTCCAGCCTGCGGGGTTGGGCGTACACTGGGGGGCCTGTGGTGGGGATGAAGTGTTCCACACCGTGTTTGGCGGCCTTCACAGAGAAGGTCGGATTGGCAAGGGCCGGGAATTCGGCAAGGAGTGCCGAATATTCATCCGTGGCCCGGGCGTGGCACTGTGACGCAATGTCGGCGGGTTGACGGGTGGCCATGGTGCCCAGGATGGGGGACGACTGCCTCTTTCTGGGACTCTGCCTCTTTCTGGGACTCTGCCTCTTTCTGGGACTCTGCCTCTTTCTGGGACTCTGCCTCTTTCTGGGTCTGCCTCTTTCTGGGACGACTGCCTCTTTCTGGGACTCTGCCTCTTTCTGGGACTCTGCCTCTTTCTGGGACGACTGCCTCTTTCTGGGACTCTGCCTCTTTCTGGGACTCTGCCTCTTTCTTGGACTGCCTCTTTCTGGTACTCTGCCTCTTTCTGGGACGACTGCCTCTTTCTGGGACTCTGCCTCTTTCTGGGTCTGCCTCTTTCTGGGACTCTGCCTCTTTCTGGGACTCTGCCTCTTTCTGGGACTCTGCCTCTTTCTGGGACTCTGCCTCTTTCTTGGACTGCCTCTTTCTGGTACTCTGCCTCTTTCTGGGACGACTGCCTCTTTCTGGGACTCTGCCTCTTTCTGGGACTCTGCCTCTTTCTGGGTCTGCCTCTTTCTGGGACGACTGCCTCTTTCTGGGACTCTGCCTCTTTCTGGGACGACTGCCTCTTTCTGGGACTCTGCCTCTTTCTGGGACTCTGCCTCTTTCTGGTGCTCTGCCTCTTTCTGGGACTCTGCCTCTTTCTGGGACTCTGCCTCTTTCTTGGACTGCCTCTTTCTGGTACTCTGCCTCTTTCTGGGACGACTGCCTCTTTCTGGGACTCTGCCTCTTTCTGGGACTCTGCCTCTTTCTGGGACTCTGACTCTTACTGGGATTGCCTCTTTCTGGGACGACTGCCTCTTTCTGGGACTCTGCCTCTTTCTGGGACAATGCCTCTTTCTGGGATTATGCCTCTTTCTGCGACTCTGCCTCTTTCTGGGACTCTGCCTCTTTCTTGGACTCTGCCTCTTTCTGGGACTCTGCCTCTTTCTGGGACTCTGCCTCTTTCTGGGTCTGCCTCTTTCTGGGACTCTGCCTCTTTCTGGGACTCTGCCTCTTTCTGGGACTCTGCCTCTTTCTGGGACTCTGCCTCTTTCTGGGACTCTGCCTCTTTCTGGGACTCTGCCTCTTTCTCGGCCTCTGCCTCTTTCTGGGACTCTGCCTCTTTCTGGGACTCTGCCTCTTTCTGGGACTCTGACTCTTACTGGGATTGCCTCTTTCTGGGACGACTGCCTCTTTCTGGGACTCTGCCTCTTTCTGGGACAATGCCTCTTTCTGGGACTCTGCCTCTTTCTGGGACTCTGCCTCTTTCTGGGACTCTGCCTCTTTCTTGGACTCTGCCTCTTTCTGGGACTCTGCCTCTTTCTGGGACTCTGCCTCTTTCTGGGTCTGCCTCTTTCTGGGACGACTGCCTCTTTCTGGGACTCTGCCTCTTTCTGGGACTCTGCCTCTTTCTTGGACTGCCTCTTTCTGGTACTCTGCCTCTTTCTGGGACGACTGCCTCTTTCTGGGACTCTGCCTCTTTCTGGGACTCTGCCTCTTTCTGGGTCTGCCTCTTTCTGGGACGACTGCCTCTTTCTGGGACTCTGCCTCTTTCTGGGACGACTGCCTCTTTCTGGGACTCTGCCTCTTTCTGGGACTCTGCCTCTTTCTGGTGCTCTGCCTCTTTCTGGGACTCTGCCTCTTTCTGGGACTCTGCCTCTTTCTTGGACTGCCTCTTTCTGGTACTCAGCCTCTTTCTGGGACTCTGCCTCTTTCTGGGACTCTGCCTCTTTCTGGGACTCTGCCTCTTTCTGGGACTCTGCCTCTTTCTGGGACTCTGCCTCTTTCTGGGACTCTGCCTCTTTCTGGGACTCTGCCTCTTTCTGGGACTCTGCCTCTTTCTGGGACTCTGCCTCTTTCTGGGACTCTGCCTCTTTCTGGGACTCTGCCTCTTTCTGGGACTCTGCCTCTTTCTGGGACTCTGCCTCTTTCTGGGACTCTGCCTCTTTCTGGGACTCTGCCTCTTTCTGGGACTCTGCCTCTTTCTGGGACTCTGCCTCTTTCTGGGACTCTGCCTCTTTCTGGGACTCTGCCTCTTTCTGGGACTCTGCCTCTTTCTGGGACTCTGCCTCTTTCTGGGACTCTGCCTCTTTCTGGGACTCTGCCTCTTTCTGGGACTCTGCCTCTTTCTGGGACTCTGCCTCTTTCTGGGACTCTGCCTCTTTCTGGGACTCTGCCTCTTTCTGGGACTCTGCCTCTTTCTGGGACTCTGCCTCTTTCTGGGACTCTGCCTCTTTCTGGGACTCTGCCTCTTTCTGGGACTCTGCCTCTTTCTGGGACTCTGCCTCTTTCTGGGACTCTGCCTCTTTCTGGGACTCTGCCTCTTTCTGGGACTCTGCCTCTTTCTGGGACTCTGCCTCTTTCTGGGACTCTGCCTCTTTCTGGGACTCTGCCTCTTTCTGGGACTCTGCCTCTTTCTGGGACTCTGCCTCTTTCTGGGACTCTGCCTCTTTCTGGGACTCTGCCTCTTTCTGGGACTCTGCCTCTTTCTGGGACTCTGCCTCTTTCTGGGACTCTGCCTCTTTCTGGGACTCTGCCTCTTTCTGGGACTCTGCCTCTTTCTGGGACTCTGCCTCTTTCTGGGACTCTGCCTCTTTCTGGGACTCTGCCTCTTTCTGGGACTCTGCCTCTTTCTGGGACTCTGCCTCTTTCTGGGACTCTGCCTCTTTCTGGGACCTGCCTCTTTCTGGGACTCTGCCTCTTTCTGGGACTCTGCCTCTTTCTGGGACTCTGCCTCTTTCTGGGACTCTGCCTCTTTCTGGGACTCTGCCTCTTTCTGGGACTCTGCCTCTTTCTGGGACTCTGCCTCTTTCTGGGACTCTGCCTCTTTCTGGGACTCTGCCTCTTTCTGGGACTCTGCCTCTTTCTGGGACTCTGCCTCTTTCTGGGACTCTGCCTCTTTCTGGGACTCTGCCTCTTTCTGGGACTCTGCCTCTTTCTGGGACTCTGCCTCTTTCTGGGACTCTGCCTCTTTCTGGGACTCTGCCTCTTTCTGGGACTCTGCCTCTTTCTGGGACTCTGCCTCTTTCTGGGACTCTGCCTCTTTCTGGGACTCTGCCTCTTTCTGGGACTCTGCCTCTTTCTGGGACTCTGCCTCTTTCTGGGACTCTGCCTCTTTCTGGGACTCTGCCTCTTTCTGGGACTCTGCCTCTTTCTGGGACTCTGCCTCTTTCTGGGACTCTGCCTCTTTCTGGGACTCTGCCTCTTTCTGGGACTCTGCCTCTTTCTGGGACTCTGCCTCTTTCTGGGACTCTGCCTCTTTCTGGGACTCTGCCTCTTTCTGGGACTCTGCCTCTTTCTGGGACTCTGCCTCTTTCTGGGACTCTGCCTCTTTCTGGGACTCTGCCTCTTTCTGGGACTCTGCCTCTTTCTGGGACTCTGCCTCTTTCTGGGACTCTGCCTCTTTCTGGGACTCTGCCTCTTTCTGGGACTCTGCCTCTTTCTGGGACTCTGCCTCTTTCTGGGACTCTGCCTCTTTCTGGGACTCTGCCTCTTTCTGGGACTCTGCCTCTTTCTGGGACTCTGCCTCTTTCTGGGACTCTGCCTCTTTCTGGGACTCTGCCTCTTTCTGGGACTCTGCCTCTTTCTGGGACTCTGCCTCTTTCTGGGACTCTGCCTCTTTCTGGGACTCTGCCTCTTTCTGGGACTCTGCCTCTTTCTGGGACTCTGCCTCTTTCTGGGACTCTGCCTCTTTCTGGGACTCTGCCTCTTTCTGGGACTCTGCCTCTTTCTGGGACTCTGCCTCTTTCTGGACTCTGCCTCTTTCTGGGACTCTGCCTCTTTCTGGGACTCTGCCTCTTTCTGGGACTCTGCCTCTTTCTGGGACTCTGCCTCTTTCTGGGACTCTGCCTCTTTCTGGGACTCTGCCTCTTTCTGGGACTCTGCCTCTTTCTGGGACTCTGCCTCTTTCTGGGACTCTGCCTCTTTCTGGGACTCTGCCTCTTTCTGGGACTCTGCCTCTTTCTGGGACTCTGCCTCTTTCTGGGACTCTGCCTCTTTCTGGGACTCTGCCTCTTTCTGGGACTCTGCCTCTTTCTGGGACTCTGCCTCTTTCTGGGACTCTGCCTCTTTCTGGGACTCTGCCTCTTTCTGGGACTCTGCCTCTTTCTGGGACTCTGCCTCTTTCTGGGACTCTGCCTCTTTCTGGGACTCTGCCTCTTTCTGGGACTCTGCCTCTTTCTGGGACTCTGCCTCTTTCTGGGACTCTGCCTCTTTCTGGGACTCTGCCTCTTTCTGGGACTCTGCCTCTTTCTGGGACTCTGCCTCTTTCTGGGACTCTGCCTCTTTCTGGGACTCTGCCTCTTTCTGGGACTCTGCCTCTTTCTGGGACTCTGCCTCTTTCTGGGACTCTGCCTCTTTCTGGGACTCTGCCTCTTTCTGGGACTCTGCCTCTTTCTGGGACTCTGCCTCTTTCTGGGACTCTGCCTCTTTCTGGGACTCTGCCTCTTTCTGGGACTCTGCCTCTTTCTGGGACTCTGCCTCTTTCTGGGACTCTGCCTCTTTCTGGGACTCTGCCTCTTTCTGGGACTCTGCCTCTTTCTGGGACTCTGCCTCTTTCTGGGACTCTGCCTCTTTCTGGGACTCTGCCTCTTTCTGGGACTCTGCCTCTTTCTGGGACTCTGCCTCTTTCTGGGACTCTGCCTCTTTCTGGGACTCTGCCTCTTTCTGGGACTCTGCCTCTTTCTGGGACTCTGCCTCTTTCTGGGACTCTGCCTCTTTCTGGGACTCTGCCTCTTTCTGGGACTCTGCCTCTTTCTGGGACTCTGCCTCTTTCTGGGACTCTGCCTCTTTCTGGGACTCTGCCTCTTTCTGGGACTCTGCCTCTTTCTGGGACTCTGCCTCTTTCTGGGACTCTGCCTCTTTCTGGGACTCTGCCTCTTTCTGGGACTCTGCCTCTTTCTGGGACTCTGCCTCTTTCTGGGACTCTGCCTCTTTCTGGGACTCTGCCTCTTTCTGGGACTCTGCCTCTTTCTGGGACTCTGCCTCTTTCTGGGACTCTGCCTCTTTCTGGGACTCTGCCTCTTTCTGGGACTCTGCCTCTTTCTGGGACTCTGCCTCTTTCTGGGACTCTGCCTCTTTCTGGGACTCTGCCTCTTTCTGGGACTCTGCCTCTTTCTGGGACTCTGCCTCTTTCTGGGACTCTGCCTCTTTCTGGGACTCTGCCTCTTTCTGGGACTCTGCCTCTTTCTGGGACTCTGCCTCTTTCTGGGACTCTGCCTCTTTCTGGGACTCTGCCTCTTTCTGGGACTCTGCCTCTTTCTGGGACTCTGCCTCTTTCTGGGACTCTGCCTCTTTCTGGGACTCTGCCTCTTTCTGGGACTCTGCCTCTTTCTGGGACTCTGCCTCTTTCTGGGACTCTGCCTCTTTCTGGGACTCTGCCTCTTTCTGGGACTCTGCCTCTTTCTGGGACTCTGCCTCTTTCTGGGACTCTGCCTCTTTCTGGGACTCTGCCTCTTTCTGGGACTCTGCCTCTTTCTGGGACTCTGCCTCTTTCTGGGACTCTGCCTCTTTCTGGGACTCTGCCTCTTTCTGGGACTCTGCCTCTTTCTGGGACTCTGCCTCTTTCTGGGACTCTGCCTCTTTCTGGGACTCTGCCTCTTTCTGGGACTCTGCCTCTTTCTGGGACTCTGCCTCTTTCTGGGACTCTGCCTCTTTCTGGGACTCTGCCTCTTTCTGGGACTCTGCCTCTTTCTGGGACTCTGCCTCTTTCTGGGACTCTGCCTCTTTCTGGGACTCTGCCTCTTTCTGGGACTCTGCCTCTTTCTGGGACTCTGCCTCTTTCTGGGACTCTGCCTCTTTCTGGGACTCTGCCTCTTTCTGGGACTCTGCCTCTTTCTGGGACTCTGCCTCTTTCTGGGACTCTGCCTCTTTCTGGGACTCTGCCTCTTTCTGGGACTCTGCCTCTTTCTGGGACTCTGCCTCTTTCTGGGACTCTGCCTCTTTCTGGGACTCTGCCTCTTTCTGGGACTCTGCCTCTTTCTGGGACTCTGCCTCTTTCTGGGACTCTGCCTCTTTCTGGGACTCTGCCTCTTTCTGGGACTCTGCCTCTTTCTGGGACTCTGCCTCTTTCTGGGACTCTGCCTCTTTCTGGGACTCTGCCTCTTTCTGGGACTCTGCCTCTTTCTGGGACTCTGCCTCTTTCTGGGACTCTGCCTCTTTCTGGGACTCTGCCTCTTTCTGGGACTCTGCCTCTTTCTGGGACTCTGCCTCTTTCTGGGACTCTGCCTCTTTCTGGGACTCTGCCTCTTTCTGGGACTCTGCCTCTTTCTGGGACTCTGCCTCTTTCTGGGACTCTGCCTCTTTCTGGGACTCTGCCTCTTTCTGGGACTCTGCCTCTTTCTGGGACTCTGCCTCTTTCTGGGACTCTGCCTCTTTCTGGGACTCTGCCTCTTTCTGGGACTCTGCCTCTTTCTGGGACTCTGCCTCTTTCTGGGACTCTGCCTCTTTCTGGGACTCTGCCTCTTTCTGGGACTCTGCCTCTTTCTGGGACTCTGCCTCTTTCTGGGACTCTGCCTCTTTCTGGGACTCTGCCTCTTTCTGGGACTCTGCCTCTTTCTGGGACTCTGCCTCTTTCTGGGACTCTGCCTCTTTCTGGGACTCTGCCTCTTTCTGGGACTCTGCCTCTTTCTGGGACTCTGCCTCTTTCTGGGACTCTGCCTCTTTCTGGGACTCTGCCTCTTTCTGGGACTCTGCCTCTTTCTGGGACTCTGCCTCTTTCTGGGACTCTGCCTCTTTCTGGGACTCTGCCTCTTTCTGGGACTCTGCCTCTTTCTGGGACTCTGCCTCTTTCTGGGACTCTGCCTCTTTCTGGGACTCTGCCTCTTTCTGGGACTCTGCCTCTTTCTGGGACTCTGCCTCTTTCTGGGACTCTGCCTCTTTCTGGGACTCTGCCTCTTTCTGGGACTCTGCCTCTTTCTGGGACTCTGCCTCTTTCTGGGACTCTGCCTCTTTCTGGGACTCTGCCTCTTTCTGGGACTCTGCCTCTTTCTGGGACTCTGCCTCTTTCTGGGACTCTGCCTCTTTCTGGGACTCTGCCTCTTTCTGGGACTCTGCCTCTTTCTGGGACTCTGCCTCTTTCTGGGACTCTGCCTCTTTCTGGGACTCTGCCTCTTTCTGGGACTCTGCCTCTTTCTGGGACTCTGCCTCTTTCTGGGACTCTGCCTCTTTCTGGGACTCTGCCTCTTTCTGGGACTCTGCCTCTTTCTGGGACTCTGCCTCTTTCTGGGACTCTGCCTCTTTCTGGGACTCTGCCTCTTTCTGGGACTCTGCCTCTTTCTGGGACTCTGCCTCTTTCTGGGACTCTGCCTCTTTCTGGGACTCTGCCTCTTTCTGGGACTCTGCCTCTTTCTGGGACTCTGCCTCTTTCTGGGACTCTGCCTCTTTCTGGGACTCTGCCTCTTTCTGGGACTCTGCCTCTTTCTGGGACTCTGCCTCTTTCTGGGACTCTGCCTCTTTCTGGGACTCTGCCTCTTTCTGGGACTCTGCCTCTTTCTGGGACTCTGCCTCTTTCTGGGACTCTGCCTCTTTCTGGGACTCTGCCTCTTTCTGGGACTCTGCCTCTTTCTGGGACTCTGCCTCTTTCTGGGACTCTGCCTCTTTCTGGGACTCTGCCTCTTTCTGGGACTCTGCCTCTTTCTGGGACTCTGCCTCTTTCTGGGACTCTGCCTCTTTCTGGGACTCTGCCTCTTTCTGGGACTCTGCCTCTTTCTGGGACTCTGCCTCTTTCTGGGACTCTGCCTCTTTCTGGGACTCTGCCTCTTTCTGGGACTCTGCCTCTTTCTGGGACTCTGCCTCTTTCTGGGACTCTGCCTCTTTCTGGGACTCTGCCTCTTTCTGGGACTCTGCCTCTTTCTGGGACTCTGCCTCTTTCTGGGACTCTGCCTCTTTCTGGGACTCTGCCTCTTTCTGGGACTCTGCCTCTTTCTGGGACTCTGCCTCTTTCTGGGACTCTGCCTCTTTCTGGGACTCTGCCTCTTTCTGGGACTCTGCCTCTTTCTGGGACTCTGCCTCTTTCTGGGACTCTGCCTCTTTCTGGGACTCTGCCTCTTTCTGGGACTCTGCCTCTTTCTGGGACTCTGCCTCTTTCTGGGACTCTGCCTCTTTCTGGGACTCTGCCTCTTTCTGGGACTCTGCCTCTTTCTGGGACTCTGCCTCTTTCTGGGACTCTGCCTCTTTCTGGGACTCTGCCTCTTTCTGGGACTCTGCCTCTTTCTGGGACTCTGCCTCTTTCTGGGACTCTGCCTCTTTCTGGGACTCTGCCTCTTTCTGGGACTCTGCCTCTTTCTGGGACTCTGCCTCTTTCTGGGACTCTGCCTCTTTCTGGGACTCTGCCTCTTTCTGGGACTCTGCCTCTTTCTGGGACTCTGCCTCTTTCTGGGACTCTGCCTCTTTCTGGGACTCTGCCTCTTTCTGGGACTCTGCCTCTTTCTGGGACTCTGCCTCTTTCTGGGACTCTGCCTCTTTCTGGGACTCTGCCTCTTTCTGGGACTCTGCCTCTTTCTGGGACTCTGCCTCTTTCTGGGACTCTGCCTCTTTCTGGGACTCTGCCTCTTTCTGGGACTCTGCCTCTTTCTGGGACTCTGCCTCTTTCTGGGACTCTGCCTCTTTCTGGGACTCTGCCTCTTTCTGGGACTCTGCCTCTTTCTGGGACTCTGCCTCTTTCTGGGACTCTGCCTCTTTCTGGGACTCTGCCTCTTTCTGGGACTCTGCCTCTTTCTGGGACTCTGCCTCTTTCTGGGACTCTGCCTCTTTCTGGGACTCTGCCTCTTTCTGGGACTCTGCCTCTTTCTGGGACTCTGCCTCTTTCTGGGACTCTGCCTCTTTCTGGGACTCTGCCTCTTTCTGGGACTCTGCCTCTTTCTGGGACTCTGCCTCTTTCTGGGACTCTGCCTCTTTCTGGGACTCTGCCTCTTTCTGGGACTCTGCCTCTTTCTGGGACTCTGCCTCTTTCTGGGACTCTGCCTCTTTCTGGGACTCTGCCTCTTTCTGGGACTCTGCCTCTTTCTGGGACTCTGCCTCTTTCTGGGACTCTGCCTCTTTCTGGGACTCTGCCTCTTTCTGGGACTCTGCCTCTTTCTGGGACTCTGCCTCTTTCTGGGACTCTGCCTCTTTCTGGGACTCTGCCTCTTTCTGGGACTCTGCCTCTTTCTGGGACTCTGCCTCTTTCTGGGACTCTGCCTCTTTCTGGGACTCTGCCTCTTTCTGGGACTCTGCCTCTTTCTGGGACTCTGCCTCTTTCTGGGACTCTGCCTCTTTCTGGGACTCTGCCTCTTTCTGGGACTCTGCCTCTTTCTGGGACTCTGCCTCTTTCTGGGACTCTGCCTCTTTCTGGGACTCTGCCTCTTTCTGGGACTCTGCCTCTTTCTGGGACTCTGCCTCTTTCTGGGACTCTGCCTCTTTCTGGGACTCTGCCTCTTTCTGGGACTCTGCCTCTTTCTGGGACTCTGCCTCTTTCTGGGACTCTGCCTCTTTCTGGGACTCTGCCTCTTTCTGGGACTCTGCCTCTTTCTGGGACTCTGCCTCTTTCTGGGACTCTGCCTCTTTCTGGGACTCTGCCTCTTTCTGGGACTCTGCCTCTTTCTGGGACTCTGCCTCTTTCTGGGACTCTGCCTCTTTCTGGGACTCTGCCTCTTTCTGGGACTCTGCCTCTTTCTGGGACTCTGCCTCTTTCTGGGACTCTGCCTCTTTCTGGGACTCTGCCTCTTTCTGGGACTCTGCCTCTTTCTGGGACTCTGCCTCTTTCTGGGACTCTGCCTCTTTCTGGGACTCTGCCTCTTTCTGGGACTCTGCCTCTTTCTGGGACTCTGCCTCTTTCTGGGACTCTGCCTCTTTCTGGGACTCTGCCTCTTTCTGGGACTCTGCCTCTTTCTGGGACTCTGCCTCTTTCTGGGACTCTGCCTCTTTCTGGGACTCTGCCTCTTTCTGGGACTCTGCCTCTTTCTGGGACTCTGCCTCTTTCTGGGACTCTGCCTCTTTCTGGGACTCTGCCTCTTTCTGGGACTCTGCCTCTTTCTGGGACTCTGCCTCTTTCTGGGACTCTGCCTCTTTCTGGGACTCTGCCTCTTTCTGGGACTCTGCCTCTTTCTGGGACTCTGCCTCTTTCTGGGACTCTGCCTCTTTCTGGGACTCTGCCTCTTTCTGGGACTCTGCCTCTTTCTGGGACTCTGCCTCTTTCTGGGACTCTGCCTCTTTCTGGGACTCTGCCTCTTTCTGGGACTCTGCCTCTTTCTGGGACTCTGCCTCTTTCTGGGACTCTGCCTCTTTCTGGGACTCTGCCTCTTTCTGGGACTCTGCCTCTTTCTGGGACTCTGCCTCTTTCTGGGACTCTGCCTCTTTCTGGGACTCTGCCTCTTTCTGGGACTCTGCCTCTTTCTGGGACTCTGCCTCTTTCTGGGACTCTGCCTCTTTCTGGGACTCTGCCTCTTTCTGGGACTCTGCCTCTTTCTGGGACTCTGCCTCTTTCTGGGACTCTGCCTCTTTCTGGGACTCTGCCTCTTTCTGGGACTCTGCCTCTTTCTGGGACTCTGCCTCTTTCTGGGACTCTGCCTCTTTCTGGGACTCTGCCTCTTTCTGGGACTCTGCCTCTTTCTGGGACTCTGCCTCTTTCTGGGACTCTGCCTCTTTCTGGGACTCTGCCTCTTTCTGGGACTCTGCCTCTTTCTGGGACTCTGCCTCTTTCTGGGACTCTGCCTCTTTCTGGGACTCTGCCTCTTTCTGGGACTCTGCCTCTTTCTGGGACTCTGCCTCTTTCTGGGACTCTGCCTCTTTCTGGGACTCTGCCTCTTTCTGGGACTCTGCCTCTTTCTGGGACTCTGCCTCTTTCTGGGACTCTGCCTCTTTCTGGGACTCTGCCTCTTTCTGGGACTCTGCCTCTTTCTGGGACTCTGCCTCTTTCTGGGACTCTGCCTCTTTCTGGGACTCTGCCTCTTTCTGGGACTCTGCCTCTTTCTGGGACTCTGCCTCTTTCTGGGACTCTGCCTCTTTCTGGGACTCTGCCTCTTTCTGGGACTCTGCCTCTTTCTGGGACTCTGCCTCTTTCTGGGACTCTGCCTCTTTCTGGGACTCTGCCTCTTTCTGGGACTCTGCCTCTTTCTGGGACTCTGCCTCTTTCTGGGACTCTGCCTCTTTCTGGGACTCTGCCTCTTTCTGGGACTCTGCCTCTTTCTGGGACTCTGCCTCTTTCTGGGACTCTGCCTCTTTCTGGGACTCTGCCTCTTTCTGGGACTCTGCCTCTTTCTGGGACTCTGCCTCTTTCTGGGACTCTGCCTCTTTCTGGGACTCTGCCTCTTTCTGGGACTCTGCCTCTTTCTGGGACTCTGCCTCTTTCTGGGACTCTGCCTCTTTCTGGGACTCTGCCTCTTTCTGGGACTCTGCCTCTTTCTGGGACTCTGCCTCTTTCTGGGACTCTGCCTCTTTCTGGGACTCTGCCTCTTTCTGGGACTCTGCCTCTTTCTGGGACTCTGCCTCTTTCTGGGACTCTGCCTCTTTCTGGGACTCTGCCTCTTTCTGGGACTCTGCCTCTTTCTGGGACTCTGCCTCTTTCTGGGACTCTGCCTCTTTCTGGGACTCTGCCTCTTTCTGGGACTCTGCCTCTTTCTGGGACTCTGCCTCTTTCTGGGACTCTGCCTCTTTCTGGGACTCTGCCTCTTTCTGGGACTCTGCCTCTTTCTGGGACTCTGCCTCTTTCTGGGACTCTGCCTCTTTCTGGGACTCTGCCTCTTTCTGGGACTCTGCCTCTTTCTGGGACTCTGCCTCTTTCTGGGACTCTGCCTCTTTCTGGGACTCTGCCTCTTTCTGGGACTCTGCCTCTTTCTGGGACTCTGCCTCTTTCTGGGACTCTGCCTCTTTCTGGGACTCTGCCTCTTTCTGGGACTCTGCCTCTTTCTGGGACTCTGCCTCTTTCTGGGACTCTGCCTCTTTCTGGGACTCTGCCTCTTTCTGGGACTCTGCCTCTTTCTGGGACTCTGCCTCTTTCTGGGACTCTGCCTCTTTCTGGGACTCTGCCTCTTTCTGGGACTCTGCCTCTTTCTGGGACTCTGCCTCTTTCTGGGACTCTGCCTCTTTCTGGGACTCTGCCTCTTTCTGGGACTCTGCCTCTTTCTGGGACTCTGCCTCTTTCTGGGACTCTGCCTCTTTCTGGGACTCTGCCTCTTTCTGGGACTCTGCCTCTTTCTGGGACTCTGCCTCTTTCTGGGACTCTGCCTCTTTCTGGGACTCTGCCTCTTTCTGGGACTCTGCCTCTTTCTGGGACTCTGCCTCTTTCTGGGACTCTGCCTCTTTCTGGGACTCTGCCTCTTTCTGGGACTCTGCCTCTTTCTGGGACTCTGCCTCTTTCTGGGACTCTGCCTCTTTCTGGGACTCTGCCTCTTTCTGGGACTCTGCCTCTTTCTGGGACTCTGCCTCTTTCTGGGACTCTGCCTCTTTCTGGGACTCTGCCTCTTTCTGGGACTCTGCCTCTTTCTGGGACTCTGCCTCTTTCTGGGACTCTGCCTCTTTCTGGGACTCTGCCTCTTTCTGGGACTCTGCCTCTTTCTGGGACTCTGCCTCTTTCTGGGACTCTGCCTCTTTCTGGGACTCTGCCTCTTTCTGGGACTCTGCCTCTTTCTGGGACTCTGCCTCTTTCTGGGACTCTGCCTCTTTCTGGGACTCTGCCTCTTTCTGGGACTCTGCCTCTTTCTGGGACTCTGCCTCTTTCTGGGACTCTGCCTCTTTCTGGGACTCTGCCTCTTTCTGGGACTCTGCCTCTTTCTGGGACTCTGCCTCTTTCTGGGACTCTGCCTCTTTCTGGGACTCTGCCTCTTTCTGGGACTCTGCCTCTTTCTGGGACTCTGCCTCTTTCTGGGACTCTGCCTCTTTCTGGGACTCTGCCTCTTTCTGGGACTCTGCCTCTTTCTGGGACTCTGCCTCTTTCTGGGACTCTGCCTCTTTCTGGGACTCTGCCTCTTTCTGGGACTCTGCCTCTTTCTGGGACTCTGCCTCTTTCTGGGACTCTGCCTCTTTCTGGGACTCTGCCTCTTTCTGGGACTCTGCCTCTTTCTGGGACTCTGCCTCTTTCTGGGACTCTGCCTCTTTCTGGGACTCTGCCTCTTTCTGGGACTCTGCCTCTTTCTGGGACTCTGCCTCTTTCTGGGACTCTGCCTCTTTCTGGGACTCTGCCTCTTTCTGGGACTCTGCCTCTTTCTGGGACTCTGCCTCTTTCTGGGACTCTGCCTCTTTCTGGGACTCTGCCTCTTTCTGGGACTCTGCCTCTTTCTGGGACTCTGCCTCTTTCTGGGACTCTGCCTCTTTCTGGGACTCTGCCTCTTTCTGGGACTCTGCCTCTTTCTGGGACTCTGCCTCTTTCTGGGACTCTGCCTCTTTCTGGGACTCTGCCTCTTTCTGGGACTCTGCCTCTTTCTGGGACTCTGCCTCTTTCTGGGACTCTGCCTCTTTCTGGGACTCTGCCTCTTTCTGGGACTCTGCCTCTTTCTGGGACTCTGCCTCTTTCTGGGACTCTGCCTCTTTCTGGGACTCTGCCTCTTTCTGGGACTCTGCCTCTTTCTGGGACTCTGCCTCTTTCTGGGACTCTGCCTCTTTCTGGGACTCTGCCTCTTTCTGGGACTCTGCCTCTTTCTGGGACTCTGCCTCTTTCTGGGACTCTGCCTCTTTCTGGGACTCTGCCTCTTTCTGGGACTCTGCCTCTTTCTGGGACTCTGCCTCTTTCTGGGACTCTGCCTCTTTCTGGGACTCTGCCTCTTTCTGGGACTCTGCCTCTTTCTGGGACTCTGCCTCTTTCTGGGACTCTGCCTCTTTCTGGGACTCTGCCTCTTTCTGGGACTCTGCCTCTTTCTGGGACTCTGCCTCTTTCTGGGACTCTGCCTCTTTCTGGGACTCTGCCTCTTTCTGGGACTCTGCCTCTTTCTGGGACTCTGCCTCTTTCTGGGACTCTGCCTCTTTCTGGGACTCTGCCTCTTTCTGGGACTCTGCCTCTTTCTGGGACTCTGCCTCTTTCTGGGACTCTGCCTCTTTCTGGGACTCTGCCTCTTTCTGGGACTCTGCCTCTTTCTGGGACTCTGCCTCTTTCTGGGACTCTGCCTCTTTCTGGGACTCTGCCTCTTTCTGGGACTCTGCCTCTTTCTGGGACTCTGCCTCTTTCTGGGACTCTGCCTCTTTCTGGGACTCTGCCTCTTTCTGGGACTCTGCCTCTTTCTGGGACTCTGCCTCTTTCTGGGACTCTGCCTCTTTCTGGGACTCTGCCTCTTTCTGGGACTCTGCCTCTTTCTGGGACTCTGCCTCTTTCTGGGACTCTGCCTCTTTCTGGGACTCTGCCTCTTTCTGGGACTCTGCCTCTTTCTGGGACTCTGCCTCTTTCTGGGACTCTGCCTCTTTCTGGGACTCTGCCTCTTTCTGGGACTCTGCCTCTTTCTGGGACTCTGCCTCTTTCTGGGACTCTGCCTCTTTCTGGGACTCTGCCTCTTTCTGGGACTCTGCCTCTTTCTGGGACTCTGCCTCTTTCTGGGACTCTGCCTCTTTCTGGGACTCTGCCTCTTTCTGGGACTCTGCCTCTTTCTGGGACTCTGCCTCTTTCTGGGACTCTGCCTCTTTCTGGGACTCTGCCTCTTTCTGGGACTCTGCCTCTTTCTGGGACTCTGCCTCTTTCTGGGACTCTGCCTCTTTCTGGGACTCTGCCTCTTTCTGGGACTCTGCCTCTTTCTGGGACTCTGCCTCTTTCTGGGACTCTGCCTCTTTCTGGGACTCTGCCTCTTTCTGGGACTCTGCCTCTTTCTGGGACTCTGCCTCTTTCTGGGACTCTGCCTCTTTCTGGGACTCTGCCTCTTTCTGGGACTCTGCCTCTTTCTGGGACTCTGCCTCTTTCTGGGACTCTGCCTCTTTCTGGGACTCTGCCTCTTTCTGGGACTCTGCCTCTTTCTGGGACTCTGCCTCTTTCTGGGACTCTGCCTCTTTCTGGGACTCTGCCTCTTTCTGGGACTCTGCCTCTTTCTGGGACTCTGCCTCTTTCTGGGACTCTGCCTCTTTCTGGGACTCTGCCTCTTTCTGGGACTCTGCCTCTTTCTGGGACTCTGCCTCTTTCTGGGACTCTGCCTCTTTCTGGGACTCTGCCTCTTTCTGGGACTCTGCCTCTTTCTGGGACTCTGCCTCTTTCTGGGACTCTGCCTCTTTCTGGGACTCTGCCTCTTTCTGGGACTCTGCCTCTTTCTGGGACTCTGCCTCTTTCTGGGACTCTGCCTCTTTCTGGGACTCTGCCTCTTTCTGGGACTCTGCCTCTTTCTGGGACTCTGCCTCTTTCTGGGACTCTGCCTCTTTCTGGGACTCTGCCTCTTTCTGGGACTCTGCCTCTTTCTGGGACTCTGCCTCTTTCTGGGACTCTGCCTCTTTCTGGGACTCTGCCTCTTTCTGGGACTCTGCCTCTTTCTGGGACTCTGCCTCTTTCTGGGACTCTGCCTCTTTCTGGGACTCTGCCTCTTTCTGGGACTCTGCCTCTTTCTGGGACTCTGCCTCTTTCTGGGACTCTGCCTCTTTCTGGGACTCTGCCTCTTTCTGGGACTCTGCCTCTTTCTGGGACTCTGCCTCTTTCTGGGACTCTGCCTCTTTCTGGGACTCTGCCTCTTTCTGGGACTCTGCCTCTTTCTGGGACTCTGCCTCTTTCTGGGACTCTGCCTCTTTCTGGGACTCTGCCTCTTTCTGGGACTCTGCCTCTTTCTGGGACTCTGCCTCTTTCTGGGACTCTGCCTCTTTCTGGGACTCTGCCTCTTTCTGGGACTCTGCCTCTTTCTGGGACTCTGCCTCTTTCTGGGACTCTGCCTCTTTCTGGGACTCTGCCTCTTTCTGGGACTCTGCCTCTTTCTGGGACTCTGCCTCTTTCTGGGACTCTGCCTCTTTCTGGGACTCTGCCTCTTTCTGGGACTCTGCCTCTTTCTGGGACTCTGCCTCTTTCTGGGACTCTGCCTCTTTCTGGGACTCTGCCTCTTTCTGGGACTCTGCCTCTTTCTGGGACTCTGCCTCTTTCTGGGACTCTGCCTCTTTCTGGGACTCTGCCTCTTTCTGGGACTCTGCCTCTTTCTGGGACTCTGCCTCTTTCTGGGACTCTGCCTCTTTCTGGGACTCTGCCTCTTTCTGGGACTCTGCCTCTTTCTGGGACTCTGCCTCTTTCTGGGACTCTGCCTCTTTCTGGGACTCTGCCTCTTTCTGGGACTCTGCCTCTTTCTGGGACTCTGCCTCTTTCTGGGACTCTGCCTCTTTCTGGGACTCTGCCTCTTTCTGGGACTCTGCCTCTTTCTGGGACTCTGCCTCTTTCTGGGACTCTGCCTCTTTCTGGGACTCTGCCTCTTTCTGGGACTCTGCCTCTTTCTGGGACTCTGCCTCTTTCTGGGACTCTGCCTCTTTCTGGGACTCTGCCTCTTTCTGGGACTCTGCCTCTTTCTGGGACTCTGCCTCTTTCTGGGACTCTGCCTCTTTCTGGGACTCTGCCTCTTTCTGGGACTCTGCCTCTTTCTGGGACTCTGCCTCTTTCTGGGACTCTGCCTCTTTCTGGGACTCTGCCTCTTTCTGGGACTCTGCCTCTTTCTGGGACTCTGCCTCTTTCTGGGACTCTGCCTCTTTCTGGGACTCTGCCTCTTTCTGGGACTCTGCCTCTTTCTGGGACTCTGCCTCTTTCTGGGACTCTGCCTCTTTCTGGGACTCTGCCTCTTTCTGGGACTCTGCCTCTTTCTGGGACTCTGCCTCTTTCTGGGACTCTGCCTCTTTCTGGGACTCTGCCTCTTTCTGGGACTCTGCCTCTTTCTGGGACTCTGCCTCTTTCTGGGACTCTGCCTCTTTCTGGGACTCTGCCTCTTTCTGGGACTCTGCCTCTTTCTGGGACTCTGCCTCTTTCTGGGACTCTGCCTCTTTCTGGGACTCTGCCTCTTTCTGGGACTCTGCCTCTTTCTGGGACTCTGCCTCTTTCTGGGACTCTGCCTCTTTCTGGGACTCTGCCTCTTTCTGGGACTCTGCCTCTTTCTGGGACTCTGCCTCTTTCTGGGACTCTGCCTCTTTCTGGGACTCTGCCTCTTTCTGGGACTCTGCCTCTTTCTGGGACTCTGCCTCTTTCTGGGACTCTGCCTCTTTCTGGGACTCTGCCTCTTTCTGGGACTCTGCCTCTTTCTGGGACTCTGCCTCTTTCTGGGACTCTGCCTCTTTCTGGGACTCTGCCTCTTTCTGGGACTCTGCCTCTTTCTGGGACTCTGCCTCTTTCTGGGACTCTGCCTCTTTCTGGGACTCTGCCTCTTTCTGGGACTCTGCCTCTTTCTGGGACTCTGCCTCTTTCTGGGACTCTGCCTCTTTCTGGGACTCTGCCTCTTTCTGGGACTCTGCCTCTTTCTGGGACTCTGCCTCTTTCTGGGACTCTGCCTCTTTCTGGGACTCTGCCTCTTTCTGGGACTCTGCCTCTTTCTGGGACTCTGCCTCTTTCTGGGACTCTGCCTCTTTCTGGGACTCTGCCTCTTTCTGGGACTCTGCCTCTTTCTGGGACTCTGCCTCTTTCTGGGACTCTGCCTCTTTCTGGGACTCTGCCTCTTTCTGGGACTCTGCCTCTTTCTGGGACTCTGCCTCTTTCTGGGACTCTGCCTCTTTCTGGGACTCTGCCTCTTTCTGGGACTCTGCCTCTTTCTGGGACTCTGCCTCTTTCTGGGACTCTGCCTCTTTCTGGGACTCTGCCTCTTTCTGGGACTCTGCCTCTTTCTGGGACTCTGCCTCTTTCTGGGACTCTGCCTCTTTCTGGGACTCTGCCTCTTTCTGGGACTCTGCCTCTTTCTGGGACTCTGCCTCTTTCTGGGACTCTGCCTCTTTCTGGGACTCTGCCTCTTTCTGGGACTCTGCCTCTTTCTGGGACTCTGCCTCTTTCTGGGACTCTGCCTCTTTCTGGGACTCTGCCTCTTTCTGGGACTCTGCCTCTTTCTGGGACTCTGCCTCTTTCTGGGACTCTGCCTCTTTCTGGGACTCTGCCTCTTTCTGGGACTCTGCCTCTTTCTGGGACTCTGCCTCTTTCTGGGACTCTGCCTCTTTCTGGGACTCTGCCTCTTTCTGGGACTCTGCCTCTTTCTGGGACTCTGCCTCTTTCTGGGACTCTGCCTCTTTCTGGGACTCTGCCTCTTTCTGGGACTCTGCCTCTTTCTGGGACTCTGCCTCTTTCTGGGACTGCCTCTTTCTGGGACTCTGCCTCTTTCTGGGACTCTGCCTCTTTCTGGGACTCTGCCTCTTTCTGGGACTCTGCCTCTTTCTGGGACTCTGCCTCTTTCTGGGACTCTGCCTCTTTCTGGGACTCTGCCTCTTTCTGGGACTCTGCCTCTTTCTGGGACTCTGCCTCTTTCTGGGACTCTGCCTCTTTCTGGGACTCTGCCTCTTTCTGGGACTCTGCCTCTTTCTGGACTCTGCCTCTTTCTGGGACTCTGCCTCTTTCTGGGACTCTGCCTCTTTCTGGGACTCTGCCTCTTTCTGGGACTCTGCCTCTTTCTGGGACTCTGCCTCTTTCTGGGACTCTGCCTCTTTCTGGGACTCTGCCTCTTTCTGGGACTCTGCCTCTTTCTGGGACTCTGCCTCTTTCTGGGACTCTGCCTCTTTCTGGGACTCTGCCTCTTTCTGGGACTCTGCCTCTTTCTGGGACTCTGCCTCTTTCTGGGACTCTGCCTCTTTCTGGGACTCTGCCTCTTTCTGGGACTCTGCCTCTTTCTGGGACTCTGCCTCTTTCTGGGACTCTGCCTCTTTCTGGGACTCTGCCTCTTTCTGGGACTCTGCCTCTTTCTGGGACTCTGCCTCTTTCTGGGACTCTGCCTCTTTCTGGGACTCTGCCTCTTTCTGGGACTCTGCCTCTTTCTGGGACTCTGCCTCTTTCTGGGACTCTGCCTCTTTCTGGGACTCTGCCTCTTTCTGGGACTCTGCCTCTTTCTGGGACTCTGCCTCTTTCTGGGACTCTGCCTCTTTCTGGGACTCTGCCTCTTTCTGGGACTCTGCCTCTTTCTGGGACTCTGCCTCTTTCTGGGACTCTGCCTCTTTCTGGGACTCTGCCTCTTTCTGGGACTCTGCCTCTTTCTGGGACTCTGCCTCTTTCTGGGACTCTGCCTCTTTCTGGGACTCTGCCTCTTTCTGGGACTCTGCCTCTTTCTGGGACTCTGCCTCTTTCTGGGACTCTGCCTCTTTCTGGGACTCTGCCTCTTTCTGGGACTCTGCCTCTTTCTGGGACTCTGCCTCTTTCTGGGACTCTGCCTCTTTCTGGGACTCTGCCTCTTTCTGGGACTCTGCCTCTTTCTGGGACTCTGCCTCTTTCTGGGACTCTGCCTCTTTCTGGGACTCTGCCTCTTTCTGGGACTCTGCCTCTTTCTGGGACTCTGCCTCTTTCTGGGACTCTGCCTCTTTCTGGGACTCTGCCTCTTTCTGGGACTCTGCCTCTTTCTGGGACTCTGCCTCTTTCTGGGACTCTGCCTCTTTCTGGGCCTCTGCCTCTTTCTGGGACTCTGACTCTTTCTGGGACTCTGCCTCTTTCTGGACTGCCTCTTTCTGGGACTCTGCCTCTTTCTGGGACTCTGCCTCTTTCTGGGACTCTGCCTCTTTCTGGGACTCTGCCTCTTTCTGGGACTCTGCCTCTTTCTGGGACTCTGCCTCTTTCTGGGACTCTGCCTCTTTCTGGGACTCTGCCTCTTTCTGGGACTCTGCCTCTTTCTGGGACTCTGCCTCTTTCTGGGACTCTGCCTCTTTCTGGGACTCTGCCTCTTTCTGGGACTCTGCCTCTTTCTGGGACTCTGCCTCTTTCTGGGACTCTGCCTCTTTCTGGGACTCTGCCTCTTTCTGGGACTCTGCCTCTTTCTGGGACTCTGCCTCTTTCTGGGACTCTGCCTCTTTCTGGGACTCTGCCTCTTTCTGGGACTCTGCCTCTTTCTGGGACTCTGCCTCTTTCTGGGACTCTGCCTCTTTCTGGGACTCTGCCTCTTTCTGGGACTCTGCCTCTTTCTGGGACTCTGCCTCTTTCTGGGACTCTGCCTCTTTCTGGGACTCTGCCTCTTTCTGGGACTCTGCCTCTTTCTGGGACTCTGCCTCTTTCTGGGACTCTGCCTCTTTCTGGGACTCTGCCTCTTTCTGGGACTCTGCCTCTTTCTGGGACTCTGCCTCTTTCTGGGACTCTGCCTCTTTCTGGGACTCTGCCTCTTTCTGGGACTCTGCCTCTTTCTGGGACTCTGCCTCTTTCTGGGACTCTGCCTCTTTCTGGGACTCTGCCTCTTTCTGGGACTCTGCCTCTTTCTGGGACTCTGCCTCTTTCTGGGACTCTGCCTCTTTCTGGGACTCTGCCTCTTTCTGGGACTCTGCCTCTTTCTGGGACTCTGCCTCTTTCTGGGACTCTGCCTCTTTCTGGGACTCTGCCTCTTTCTGGGACTCTGCCTCTTTCTGGGACTCTGCCTCTTTCTGGGACTCTGCCTCTTTCTGGGACTCTGCCTCTTTCTGGGACTCTGCCTCTTTCTGGGACTCTGCCTCTTTCTGGGACTCTGCCTCTTTCTGGGACTCTGCCTCTTTCTGGGACTCTGCCTCTTTCTGGGACTCTGCCTCTTTCTGGGACTCTGCCTCTTTCTGGGACTCTGCCTCTTTCTGGGACTCTGCCTCTTTCTGGGACTCTGCCTCTTTCTGGGACTCTGCCTCTTTCTGGGACTCTGCCTCTTTCTGGGACTCTGCCTCTTTCTGGGACTCTGCCTCTTTCTGGGACTCTGCCTCTTTCTGGGACTCTGCCTCTTTCTGGGACTCTGCCTCTTTCTGGGACTCTGCCTCTTTCTGGGACTCTGCCTCTTTCTGGGACTCTGCCTCTTTCTGGGACTCTGCCTCTTTCTGGGACTCTGCCTCTTTCTGGGACTCTGCCTCTTTCTGGGACTCTGCCTCTTTCTGGGACTCTGCCTCTTTCTGGGACTCTGCCTCTTTCTGGGACTCTGCCTCTTTCTGGGACTGCCTCTTTCTGGGACTCTGCCTCTTTCTGGGACTCTGCCTCTTTCTGGGACTCTGCCTCTTTCTGGGACTCTGCCTCTTTCTGGGACTCTGCCTCTTTCTGGGACTCTGCCTCTTTCTGGGACTCTGCCTCTTTCTGGGACTCTGCCTCTTTCTGGGACTCTGCCTCTTTCTGGGACTCTGCCTCTTTCTGGGACTCTGCCTCTTTCTGGGACTCTGCCTCTTTCTGGGACTCTGCCTCTTTCTGGGACTCTGCCTCTTTCTGGGACTCTGCCTCTTTCTGGGACTCTGCCTCTTTCTGGGACTCTGCCTCTTTCTGGGACTCTGCCTCTTTCTGGGACTCTGCCTCTTTCTGGGACTCTGCCTCTTTCTGGGACTCTGCCTCTTTCTGGGACTCTGCCTCTTTCTGGGACTCTGCCTCTTTCTGGGACTCTGCCTCTTTCTGGGACTCTGCCTCTTTCTGGGACTCTGCCTCTTTCTGGGACTCTGCCTCTTTCTGGGACTCTGCCTCTTTCTGGGACTCTGCCTCTTTCTGGGACTCTGCCTCTTTCTGGGACTCTGCCTCTTTCTGGGACTCTGCCTCTTTCTGGGACTCTGCCTCTTTCTGGGACTCTGCCTCTTTCTGGGACTCTGCCTCTTTCTGGGACTCTGCCTCTTTCTGGGACTCTGCCTCTTTCTGGGACTCTGCCTCTTTCTGGGACTCTGCCTCTTTCTGGGACTCTGCCTCTTTCTGGGACTCTGCCTCTTTCTGGGACTCTGCCTCTTTCTGGGACTCTGCCTCTTTCTGGGACTCTGCCTCTTTCTGGGACTCTGCCTCTTTCTGGGACTCTGCCTCTTTCTGGGACTCTGCCTCTTTCTGGGACTCTGCCTCTTTCTGGGACTCTGCCTCTTTCTGGGACTCTGCCTCTTTCTGGGACTCTGCCTCTTTCTGGGACTCTGCCTCTTTCTGGGACTCTGCCTCTTTCTGGGACTCTGCCTCTTTCTGGGACTCTGCCTCTTTCTGGGACTCTGCCTCTTTCTGGGACTCTGCCTCTTTCTGGGACTCTGCCTCTTTCTGGGACTCTGCCTCTTTCTGGGACTCTGCCTCTTTCTGGGACTCTGCCTCTTTCTGGGACTCTGCCTCTTTCTGGGACTCTGCCTCTTTCTGGGACTCTGCCTCTTTCTGGGACTCTGCCTCTTTCTGGGACTCTGCCTCTTTCTGGGACTCTGCCTCTTTCTGGGACTCTGCCTCTTTCTGGGACTCTGCCTCTTTCTGGGACTCTGCCTCTTTCTGGGACTCTGCCTCTTTCTGGGACTCTGCCTCTTTCTGGGACTCTGCCTCTTTCTGGGACTCTGCCTCTTTCTGGGACTCTGCCTCTTTCTGGGACTCTGCCTCTTTCTGGGACTCTGCCTCTTTCTGGGACTCTGCCTCTTTCTGGGACTCTGCCTCTTTCTGGGACTCTGCCTCTTTCTGGGACTCTGCCTCTTTCTGGGACTCTGCCTCTTTCTGGGACTCTGCCTCTTTCTGGGACTCTGCCTCTTTCTGGGACTCTGCCTCTTTCTGGGACTCTGCCTCTTTCTGGGACTCTGCCTCTTTCTGGGACTCTGCCTCTTTCTGGACTCTGCCTCTTTCTGGGACTCTGCCTCTTTCTGGGACTCTGCCTCTTTCTGGGACTCTGCCTCTTTCTGGACTCTGCCTCTTTCTGGGACTCTGCCTCTTTCTGGACTCTGCCTCTTTCTGGGACTCTGCCTCTTTCTGGGACTCTGCCTCTTTCTGGGACTCTGCCTCTTTCTGGGACTCTGCCTCTTTCTGGACTCTGCCTCTTTCTGGACTCTGCCTCTTTCTGGGACTCTGCCTCTTTCTGGGACTCTGCCTCTTTCTGGGACTCTGCCTCTTTCTGGGACTCTGCCTCTTTCTGGGACTTGCCTCTTTCTGGGACTCTGCCTCTTTCTGGGACTCTGCCTCTTTCTGGGACTCTGCCTCTTTCTGGGACTCTGCCTCTTTCTGGGACTCTGCCTCTTTCTGGGACTCTGCCTCTTTCTGGGACTCTGCCTCTTTCTGGGACTCTGCCTCTTTCTGGGACTCTGCCTCTTTCTGGGACTCTGCCTCTTTCTGGGACTCTGCCTCTTTCTGGGACTCTGCCTCTTTCTGGGACTCTGCCTCTTTCTGGACTCTGCCTCTTTCTGGGACTCTGCCTCTTTCTGGGACTCTGCCTCTTTCTGGGACTCTGCCTCTTTCTGGGACTCTGCCTCTTTCTGGGACTCTGCCTCTTTCTGGGACTCTGCCTCTTTCTGGGACTCTGCCTCTTTCTGGGACTCTGCCTCTTTCTGGGACTCTGCCTCTTTCTGGGACTCTGCCTCTTTCTGGGACTCTGCCTCTTTCTGGGACTCTGCCTCTTTCTGGGACTCTGCCTCTTTCTGGGACTCTGCCTCTTTCTGGGACTCTGCCTCTTTCTGGGACTCTGCCTCTTTCTGGGACTCTGCCTCTTTCTGGACTCTGCCTCTTCTGGGACTCTGCCTCTTTCTGGGACTCTGCCTCTTCTGGGACTGCCTCTTTCTGGGACTCTGCCTCTTCTGGGACTCTGCCTCTTTCTGGGACTCTGCCTCTTTCTGGGACTCTGCCTCTTTCTGGGACTCTGCCTCTTTCTGGGACTCTGCCTCTTTCTGGGACTCTGCCTCTTTCTGGGACTCTGCCTCTTTCTGGGACTCTGCCTCTTTCTGGGACTCTGCCTCTTTCTGGGACTCTGCCTCTTTCTGGGACTCTGCCTCTTTCTGGGACTCTGCCTCTTTCTGGGACTCTGCCTCTTTCTGGGACTCTGCCTCTTTCTGGGACTCTGCCTCTTTCTGGGACTCTGCCTCTTTCTGGGACTCTGCCTCTTTCTGGGACTCTGCCTCTTTCTGGGACTCTGCCTCTTTCTGGGACTCTGCCTCTTTCTGGGACTCTGCCTCTTTCTGGGACTCTGCCTCTTTCTGGGACTCTGCCTCTTTCTGGGACTCTGCCTCTTTCTGGACTCTGCCTCTTTCTGGGACTCTGCCTCTTTCTGGGACTCTGCCTCTTTCTGGGACTCTGCCTCTTTCTGGGACTCTGCTCTTTCTGGGACTCTGCCTCTTTCTGGGACTCTGCCTCTTTCTGGGACTCTGCCTCTTTCTGGGACTCTGCCTCTTTCTGGGACTCTGCCTCTTTCTGGGACTCTGCCTCTTTCTGGACTCTGCCTCTTTCTGGGACTCTGCCTCTTTCTGGGACTCTGCCTCTTTCTGGACTCTGCCTCTTTCTGGGACTCTGCTCTTTCTGGGACTCTGCCTCTTTCTGGGACTCTGCCTCTTTCTGGGACTCTGCCTCTTTCTGGGACTCTGCCTCTTTCTGGGACTCTGCCTCTTTCTGGGACTCTGCCTCTTTCTGGACTCTGCCTCTTTCTGGGACTCTGCCTCTTCTGGGACTCTGCCTCTTTCTGGGACTCTGCCTCTTTCTGGGACTCTGCCTCTTTCTGGGACTCTGCCTCTTCTGGGACTCTGCCTCTTTCTGGGACTCTGCCTCTTTCTGGGACTCTGCCTCTTTCTGGGACTCTGCCTCTTTCTGGGACTCTGCCTCTTTCTGGGACTCTGCCTCTTTCTGGGACTCTGCCTCTTTCTGGGACTCTGCCTCTTTCTGGACTCTGCCTCTTTCTGGGACTCTGCCTCTTTCTGGGACTCTGCCTCTTTCTGGGACTCTGCCTCTTTCTGGGACTCTGCCTCTTTCTGGACTCTGCCTCTCTGGACTCTGCCTCTTTCTGGGACTCTGCCTCTTTCTGGACTCTGCCTCTTTCTGGGACTCTGCCTCTTTCTGGGACTCTGCCTCTTTCTGGGACTCTGCCTCTTTCTGGGACTCTGCCTCTTTCTGGGACTCTGCCTCTTTCTGGACTCTGCCTCTTTCTGGGACTCTGCCTCTTTCTGGGACTCTGCCTCTTTCTGGACTCTGCTCTTTCTGGGACTCTGCCTCTTTCTGGGACTCTGCCTCTTTCTGGGACTCTGCCTCTTCTGGGACTCTGTCCTTTCTGGGACTCTGCCTCTTTCTGGGACTCTGCCTCTTTCTGGACTCTGCCTCTTTCTGGGACTCTGCCTCTTTCTGGGACTCTGCCTCTTTCTGGGACTCTGCCTCTTTCTGGGACTCTGCCTCTTTCTGGGACTCTGCCTCTTTCTGGACTCTGCCTCTTTCTGGGACTCTGCCTCTTTCTGGGACTCTGCCTCTTTCTGGGACTCTGCCTCTTTCTGGGACTCTGCCTCTTTCTGGGACTCTGCCTCTTTCTGGGACTCTGCCTCTTTCTGGGACTCTGCCTCTTTCTGGGACTCTGCCTCTTTCGGGACTCTGCTCTCTGGAGGACTCCCTGTTTTCTGGTTCTGTCTTTCTGGGATCTGCCTCTT